>CM060950.1:450194341-450724341 GCA_030765055.1 Mantis religiosa
TTTTCTTTAAGAACATTAGGAAGTGCGCCAAATATTTTGATAGTTTCATAATACACACCTTTCTGAAAGCAAGAAAGTTTAGCACTGGGATAATGGATATTATACTTTTGTCTAGTGTTTATTTTGTGAATTACATTATTTGTTGCAAATAAGGCACGATTGCATACAAAGAATTTTAGGATCGAGAATATATACATGCAAGGAAGCGTTAATATCTTCAATCTTGTAAAAAGATCTTTACAGGAGCATCTGGTGTGGGTGTTAGTAATGATTCTTATAACCCTCTTTTGCATGAATATTTTTTTACTTTCTACTGAGTTGCCCCAAAATAATATTCCATACTCCATAATAGAGTTAAAGTATGCATAATATACCAATTTAAGTGTGTCAATAGAACTCACATTAACCAGCTCACGGATAGCATACCAGGCAGAGCTAAGTTTAGGTAAGATATAATTTATGTGAGCTTTCCAATCTAAACATCTGTCCACATGAAGGCCCAGAAATTTTATGCTGTCAATTTCTTCTAATAACATATCATTAATCCCGATTTCTATTTCAGTATGTGATGTACGGCAGGTTATAAATTTGACCACTTTTGTTTTGTCTAGATTCACAGAATATTTGTTTACTTTAAACCAGCATGACATACAGTTCAAAACATAATTCATTTTAATTGTACACTCGTTTAAATTTGTACTGGTCACCAGGACACTAGTGTCATCAGCAAAAAGAACTGTACTTGCAATGTCCTTTATATGACAGGCAAAGCAGACACCCCAGCCAAGCATGCATCAGTGGCGGAGCACCCCTTCTCCTCTTGGTCCGATTGTTGCTCATCTCCCGATTCACAGTCAGAAATTTCAAACGAATCTTCGCTTTCTTCTTCCGAGTCCGAGTCTTCTAAATTTATAACTAACCTGTCTGTAATTTCATCTATCAGACCGTCTTTCTCCCAGTAAAACTGTTCAGTGTTTTGTACATGCTCACACGCCCTTTTCCAGTTTTCTGGGGTAACTTTTGTAATCGCACTATGAAACAAGGCTCTTACATCGACACTTTTAAATGAAATATTATGTTTGGCAACATCATTCTTCACTTGCGCCCATATAAGTTCTATAGCATCAAAATTGCAATGATAAGGTGGCAATCTTACTACGGTATGACCGTGTAACTCTGCGAGACTATCTATTTCATACACTTTGAAATTATCTTTTTTCAGTTTAATTAATTCGTATAGCACTGGTTTTGTTACTCGTGGATCAAACTCAATATTCCTATTATGAAGCCATTCCTGCATATGGGATTTGAGTGAAGATGACGTGGGTGCTTTATTAATTTCTATGGAATGATAAGAGGCATTGTCCATAATGATGACATTATTAGACGGGATGTTAGGTAGTAATTTATTAACAAACCAATCCCTGAAAATGTTGCTATCCATTTCTTCATGGTAGTCTTTGGTTGAATTTGACTTAAAAGTTAGCAAGGCATTAGGAATAAATCCTGTAGAACATCCAGCATGTACAACTATAAATCGCTGTCCTTTGCCGATTGGTGTTTTAAGAGGGAAATCACTTTCATTTTCATTGGCGATGCACTTCTCCACCTTATTTCTCGTATGGTTTATATTTACCCACATTTCGTCAAGGTACAATATAGGCCTACCTGTAGATCTGAGTTCTTTCATTCGTCTTAAAAATTTAAATCTTTTAGAAACAATATCCATTCGTTCCATTAAAAAGCGTCTTCCTTGCGAATTTTTACTGTAAGTGAAATTAAGCTTTTTAAGAATTTTTCTTAAGGACCACATGCTTCCTTTAAGTAAGTCTTTAGCTCTTAAAGCCTCATATATGTCCAGCAAACTAGGCAGAAAGTCCGTACGATACAGCGAATAGATTGTTCGCTTAATAGCAGCAACTGTAAATGAATCAATTTCTGTTTTTTGCGGTCTTCTATTAGGGCGCTTTTTGCCTGGTGTTTGCAGTCTACCGCCGCTAGCTTCTGCATTTTTGTGTTCTTTTAAAATTCGTTGGACAGAACGAGAAGAAATACCTGTAGCAGCAGCAGTTCTCTCAACGATACTCGTCACTGAAATAGTTGGCTTTCCACATTTTAAAGCTTCACATTCATCACTGAAGAAACTGTGAACTTTGACTACACTTTCCCTAGAATCTGATTTTAGAACTTTCCATCGAGATCCAACTTGAAACAACACAAACACAACCAAAACTACAAGAAAATAATTCAACATTATATCCATATGTTGCAACACTGAAAACATTTTGTGTAACGTGTAATCCACAAAACAATAAATTCACAGTTCTATAGCTTATACGTCACTGACACCCTTCAAACAACACACAACGGAATGGGGGTTGGGACCGTCTACATTCCACGAATCACGACAAAGCAGGGTTGCTGTTCCGCCCACGTGTGCTAGACAAGGACAGCATTCTGTCTTAGACAAGGACAGTAGAGAATACGCCAAGTTAAACCTCACAGACTCTAAATTCTAAGCTGACCTTCCAAGAAACTCTCACAAACTTGTCTACCTCTTCATTGTTATTGGTCATAGTGTTGTGAGAGATTAAGTCTTTGTAAAATAAAAGGCTTCTGACCAGTTACCAAATTTTTTTTTTTTTAATAAATTTGCCACATCTGACTTTTTCCTCCTTTACTGATACACGTACATCTAAAGTCCTTGCAATAAGCATTTCTAAGCTTTTGCCTTGCTTCATGATGGTCTTGCCTACAAACAGATCACAGCAATAGTTTGCCTCCCCTATCACAGAACTTTGCCAGAACTGCAATGTTGTAAAATAATGCATTTGGATGCTTTTAGTCTGAAATACCAGGACCCAGAAGACTCCATTGTTTCTTTTACAGCACTCTTCCAGTCTTGTATGGATACATCTGTTCCTAGCTTGATTATACCTTTCCATAATGGTTATAGATATCAAAATATTCTTCAGGCTTGATAATTGTATTTCTCATCTTTAGTTCTTTCTATTAGCTCAAAAATATGGTCATGTGGAATAAATGAATGGCCACGAATAGGAAAAGTCACCTGCATATTCTGTGGTGCTTGAATGGCAAATTATTTATTGCACATGCCTATCATTGTAGAATTTTTATTCTGACCACAGCAACCGTCTGCAAACAGCCTAACTTTCTCAACTCCAGAAAAATCAGATGTGCATAGATGAGTGTATACTGTTGACACAATTTTGTTTGAACCTTTAGGATGTTCATTTTCAGTCCAAACAAAGTTAGAAACATTCTGTTTTGTCAATGCTGACTTGGATGAACCTTGCACAATGGAGAAGTTATACAAGTATAGCTGCCTGCTGTAGTATGCTGCTTTATCCTGTACTTTTGGCAGTACCATGTTCTTCAAACAGTCGAAAGAATATGTTGCTACTTTATCATCCTCTTCTTTCAGATCAAAATAAGCCTTAGCTCTAAGTTTATGTATTCTTTTAGCAATCAGCAAACTAGAAGGTTTGGTCTCATTTGTTTCCAATTTTATGTTATCAAACAAAAGACAAAGTGCGCATACATCTGAAACAGGGCTTTTGAAACCAATGTTAAATTCTGTGTTAAAGATATTGCGAAAGAAACTCTTAGATACTTTCAATGAATTAGATGCTTCTGCATTATACATGCATCTTATTTTATTAATGCTTAATTCACATTGTAAATAATTTCTCATTGATGTTTTGTTACGACAATAATGAATGTCAAACACTTTAAATTTCTGAATGAATTTCTCTCCAGTTATTTTTTTGTGACACCCTGTCTCCACTCACAGCTACTTTGGCGTCAGTCTCATTTCAAGATGTCTTTTGCAGACCTGTTGTACTCTGTCTTTCAATATGCCCAAAATAACATGAAAAGCTTTCTGGCACACCTCAACAAGTGGAACTTGTACGCATTTCACGTGATACTTTGCTGTAAAACCCTTCTGAGATCTGCCTTTGACTGCAGGCTGCCGCTCAGGGGTATCAGTTGAACAATAGGTCAGTATTATAGTCTTGTTTAATTTTAGAACAGCAGCCATAGAACGCTTCAGGGAATTTCCTTATATCCTTGGGAGTCAAGCTACTGTATTGGAATGCTTTGGTGTTGTGATTGTAGGAAGGTATACGTGGGCCGAGGCTTGCTGAGTGCCTGTAACAATGGAGACTAATTTTAAAACATATTCGTTTACTCTGTTATGGTGCATACCCGGTTGTTAACAACAGGAAAATAAAGTTTATTGTAATTCCATCATACATACCATTCCATCATATGTGCGAAACATAACTGAAACCTAAGACTACTTCATCAGAAAGGTCAGCAATGGCTCAGCACAGCTTAGACAATGACCACAGGATTTTATTTGATGAGACCACAACCTTACACCAGTGACCAACATTACGACAGATTTATAAAAGAAATTAAATCACAGTCAAACAATTTTAATAGAGACAATGGCCTAGGGCTGAGTGCAGCATGGACAAAAGCACTCAAACATCAGAGAGCTAGAAGAAAGAGTTTTAACATTGCCAGCACCTATCTGCAGAACCAATCACAGAACACCGGTTCCCCATTGGACAGTGCCATTTAGTCTCACCCCTCTGCCCGAGATACATATACCATCTGGTTAAGTGAAGCTCATTACTTCCTGGAAAAGGCCATAGAGAAAGTATGGCCAAAAGCTCGAGCAATTTTATAAACATCACATGGCTGGTAATCCGAGAAGCTCAATTAATGTGCATCATATTTTAAAAGTGGAGAAAGAGTTAAAATGTGACATTATTAATACCCTGTTACTGATGGCAGGAGTAAATGTTGCCTCTGCATTAATTATTAACAATAAAGAAGGCAAATGCCTATTCTACCAAAATTTGTGATACAGTAAAAGCCTGAAATAGTGCAGTTCGAAATATTGCAGATTTAGATTTAACGTGGGGAAAAGTATGTCCCTTGGGGAAAAAAAATTTATTTTTAAAATTTATTTATATTTATTTTTTACTTTTGCAAGTTGAGTTTATAAATTGTCTTCAAAGAGCGGTTCTGCAGTACAATTTTCACCCTCATCATATCCCTAGTGTTGAGCTTGGCCACTTTATTGCTGTAACAGGACATGGAAACAATAGGCTTTCTGTAAGGACTAAAATATCTGTGTCTGCGGGAATTCTAAGACCTGGGAAAGTTAAAATATTATTTGTCTGAATCACGCCTTATAAGTTTATCACGTGTTGAGAATACCAATAGTGTAAAGTGTGATTGATTTCAGGACTGGAATACACCTCCAGCATTACTGCTGAGTAATTGTATTTAAAAGTGCCATCATCATCACTGAGGGAAGCAGAAAGGGGGAAGGTAGTGATGTCATTTGCATCTGAGGCATAGTGCTTGGTAATTCACAGCTGCTTTTTTTTTTTTCTTTGGTGCAGCATGCTATTGATAAGACAAAGACATTGATCAGTGCATAAATTATGTCATCAGTGTACTTTGTAAATTAAGATCCAAAACATTACAGTCGAAAAATTGTTTCAAATGTATGAAGAAAAAATACATGAAGAAAACAAAACAACCAGGTTTTTTCAAAAAGATTCGAAAAGGTAAAGTGCATATCAGATAACACAGATGTGTCACAAAGAAGTGAAAAAAGTTGTTAAAGAATGGAAACAAAATGAAAATCAGAGCACACTTTTGCAACTCCAGATAAAAAGCACAGCATCCCAAAATGAGTAATAGATCTAGATGACCGCGATAAATGTGCCGTTAGAAGAACAATTCAAAATTTTTATGTTCAGGAAATAAGTGCTCCTACAATAACTAAATTACTTATTATTTTAAGAGAAACTATTAAAATTCAGAGCGGTAAGTACTCCTTAAACAGAATAGTGAGAGAACTGTGTTTTAAATGGAAAAAGACTAAATGAAACAGAAAATGCTTATAGAAAAGAATGACATTCTTTATAAACGTACAGAGTCTATCTGGTATTCAACAAGCTGAATAAATTTATTTACAATATCTGCAATTATGCTTGAATATGAAGAGATTTGCACACCTAATTCAGCCAGGTAAATTGTGGACCTTTTCTGCAAGGACTGTGAGTATGTTATCTGAGTAGCATATGAATGGTTCTGCAATCCCCTGGCATAGTAAGTAAACTCGCTCGCAAGCCTTACATTTGATTTAGCTTATATATAAAAGTTAAATACTTTATTATTGTACACATATTTCCCTGTGTGGGACTGATTTTTGTCCCTTCTAGTATTACACCCCTATATACCGCAGTAAGGTTATATGTGGGGGTAAAGGATAACCCCCAACAACCATGTTATTTCGACCTTCTACTGTATCAAATTAAAATATGTTTAAAAAGCTTATCTAATTAAGAAGTGTCAGTACAGTTTTGTAGAATTATAATATATTAACAATGCTGTGGAGAAAATAATTTTTACCAAAAATGGGAGAATATTAATATAGGATTTCTAAAAATTAGGACAATGAAGCTACCAAAGGAATAGGGTATAAAAATGCTAGGGAAATTTATAGGAAGAATAAGGGAAAAAATATACAGAAAAATAAAGAAAAGTAAAATGAATTAAGTTAAGGTCCACCATGCATAAATAACCACGGCATTAATATGTATGGTGAACAAAGGGTAAAATAGCAACTCAAGATATATGTAAGAAAATAACAATTGTAAAAATTGTTTGTACAACTGATTTGGGAATAAATATGTACATATATTAACATATCTGTAATTACACTTTTGTATCTAAATGTAATAATTTCTATTAATTTGAAATAATTTTACCATAGATAGTAATTTTGACAATGTCAGATGCTTTTATAAAGACTTTATTGACAGCAATAAAGATGAAATTTAATGATCAATGGAAATTGAGAAGACGGAAGTGAGGTGAGGTGAGGATAAAATCTGATGCAGGTACAAAAGCTACTCAAAAATATTTGCTAGGGTTTCAAAGATATTACATAAACACTGCACATAATTTTGTTTTCTGCACTATACTGCTATGACTTGCTTAACCAAATGTTTGCATATAAATGCATGAAAAATTGACTAAATAACCTTGAAATACATAAAAACCACTTTGCAAAAAATTGGGAAATTTTTCCATATGTAACACCCAGGACAAAAGCTAACTATATCACTTATATAAGACATTACCCTTACCTTAATACTGCTGAATAGCATTTCAGCACTTCCTTTGGCAGTAATTATACCACATTACGCTTTTAAAGACTATTTGTTTTATACATTAATGACAGAAGGTTAGGTTGGATTTAAGTTGCTACAGCTTAAAAATTCATTTGGAACTTGTGCAATTGCTATAAAAATGTCCTGAGAAATAAATGTTTTAAATGAGCGCAGGAGATGCTTTCTCGAAGTCATAGGGCCCACTTACATGATGTTTTGGCTATGCTTTACTGTCACATCACAGCTGCAGTATTGGCACAAATGCTATGCTCTTCTCCTTATATAAAAACATCCCTCAGCTATGCTTTGCACTAGGATCCACAGCATGCATCTTCTGCTGTTTGGTGTGCAAATGTTGCCAATAGGTGGACAGCTGCAAGATTGTTCCCAAATACGCCTTAGGTGGGATGCATGTGTTATAACAGTGTAACCATTAAATTTCAAACTAAAGTACTTTTTTACCGACATTGTATATATACACATACAGGAGTCCTAAAAAGCAATGCTCAGTTTTTTGTAGTGTATATTCAATAGTTATGTTCTGTGATTTTGAGACTTCTGAACTATATGGAAAGTTAACTTACATGATAATTTTACCTTTGCAACACAAAGAAAATTATTTTCTTTGTTAAGGACCCTGTTACAAACTGCAAAAAACATATCAGCGCCACCGTGTGCCGGAATTTCGTCCTGGAGAAGTTCTTCTACAAACCAGTTAACTTACTGTTATGAGCCTGTCAATTTTAACCATACTTAAAAACCGCCAGTCAGGGCTGTGACTGCAACCTTGGGTTCAGTAGGCCAGTGCCAAATCAAATGAGCCATCCAGACCAACTCCTTTACAAAACAGGAAACTATTTTTACCTTGATCACAAAGTTATTTGATACACAATACAATTTCAACAGTATCAGTTACCGGAACCTAAGGCAAAGAACTGCTCAAAATTGGATCAAATTATGCCAATTATAATCTGATGTTTATGATTCAGGTTCATAAATATTACTGCCATGTTTGCTTAATTCCTTTTCTTTGGTTACATAGAATTGTACATACTGCTGAAAGTAATTATTGTAAAATTAAATGTACAATAGTGCCTCTACTAACCATGATGATCGATAATCTTTTTATCGTCTTCTTCACATTGCTGCTTAGCAGAAATTACTTCAACTGAATCGGAACCTGCTCAAATATAGTAATTTGTAATTAGCACATTGCCATTATCATGATAAATTCATAATTACAATAAGCCTTCCTACTTCTACTTTGGCTTCCATAAACAAAACGTAATGACATCTTTGAAGAGTTTAGTAATGATTTTCTGTACTACGAAACAAAAAAAATGATCAGCTACAAACCTTCAGTTAACATAATAATATTTCTGTTTAACTATCTCACTAGCGTATTAAACCAGTTCAATTTAAATGCTCAAATAAAAACACTAAAATTAACATTTGTTTACAATTTTAAAACAATCAGCGACATCTTTCGACATACAGACAGTGATGCCATAAGTATTACATAAAATTTCATCCGAATCTTAAAAAGCCGCTTAATTTTAATTGAAGGCGCCTAGTTTCAATTTCCATAATTTCAATTACTTTAAAATAATATTTGTTGTTTCAGGACATCATGATCGTAATGAATGGCATAATATTACGATACTAGTACTGGTGGCGCTTGATACAAATTTAGGAAAGCGTATGCAAAAAGGAGGCGCTTTTGCCGAGAATTATATTTAAATATTTGCTGAAATATTCATTTTATTAATAACTTCCCTCGGTTGAAGGCTTCTTTATAGACAAAGTATAATTAAATTAACCATACAATCTTATAAATAGAAGTCACATTTTAAAGGCTGATTCTCCTATGTGTTGGTGTAGGGAGGATATAATTTTTATTAATATTATTTTACTTCCCACACGTATGTTTTCTGACCATGAATACATTTCATTGTTAAAATCTAGATATTAAAAATCAAGACAAGCATTTTCTAGTGGTTTTAGCTGTTTTTTCTCAAATTGTTCTATAATTTTTCTCAGGCTACTTCAATTATAGTGTGAACAACAAGGCGAACTGACTCCACTCGCCAAGCTACATGAGCGCACAGTTTTGCAACACTAGCATTATATATAGCAGCTCTAAATTTATCTAGAGCACCACGAAACAATGCGCGATTTTTGCCTCTCGCCACTTTTTAACGTTTTGCTTTGGTTCTTTTTTATTATGTTGAGGCACCGATCTATTCCATATTAAAAGCTTATTGTTCATTGCTTTTAAATTCTTAAAAGCTGGTTCCAACAATTTTGATAAATGCAAATATTTAAAAATAAATTTCATATCAAATGAAATGTATATATAATTTTCTGAGAATAGTCTTAAAAGTGCTCTTCTGAATGCCTTGCATAACTTGGAAACCTTAAGAGACCGACAGAATCTCACAATTACTGTTTTTGAAATTTTCATAAAGTAACTACAACACATTCCAAACCTTTTATTTGAACAAAAGAGAATCATATGTGGTGACATAAATGTGGATTATTTGAAATCTAGTCTTAAAATGGAACAACTTAGCTCTTTATTTACAACATACTACATGAAATATTCAGTAAATTTTCCAATAAGAATTCAAAATAGTTCCCACATTGCTATATATAATATATTTGTAAATTCAGTCAGAACTAAGTTTTGTACAACTTAACTAATGGACAGTGAGATCACGATGCACAAGTTCTATGGATTAATTATATTTAAAACTCAAACCTAAACATACATATAGGAAGTATAGGAAAATAAATGAAAATAGTCTGAATGAGCTTAGAAAAAAACTTAAACTTGAATCATGGTATCAAACTTATGAAAATAATGGGATCAAAAATAAATATAATAGCTTTCTTCAATGCTTCAAAACTCACTTTTAATTTTGCTTTCCATTTAAATATAAAAAAAGTCTAACTTCAAAAGAGATACCTATTGCATGGTTCATTTTAGGAATTAGGACCTCATAAAGGTGTAAAAGAGAACTATATCTGCAGGTAAGAATCAGCAACAATTTACATTTAAAACATTGCAAAAAATATTATACACTGTTTAAAAAAGTAATAAACGTGGCCAGAGTATTGCGTATGAAACCGCCTGAGCCATCCAGCTCGGTTAGCCCTGCTCTTAAAACGAAGAGCTGAATTTTTATATATTACAGCGTACTACGAATTAAGCAAGTTATCTATGTGAACATCCCTGACAGTGGATACTATCATATTCATTAAATGCTATGGGTTTTAGGAAAATATTATAAATCAAATTTAACATTTCATATTAATAAGGAAATTGATATTGTTGCAAAAAATATTAATAATATTTTTATCCATTTCACTACCTCTCATACGCCTGCCTCTAACGCATAATAGTAAAATATCTACCTCACATTCAAGAGGTCAGGAATTTGAATCTCGTCAGGATGAGTTATCTGGATGAGGCTTTTTTCTTGGTTTTCCCTTATTCTGAAAGATGAATGGGATCTATAGAGCTTAATGTTACCTGACATTCATCTTTTTGGATAAGGGAAAATCTCAGAGAAAGCTTTGTCCAGATTAAACATCCTGAGCGAAAATTGAAATCCAACCCTCTTGAACGTGTGGCAGACACGCTACCACCTATGCTACAGAGCCGAGCTACTTACCTGAATGCAGATATGTGCAGTTGCAACAGATTGGAGACTTTATTGACATTTTCCGATTCATTTCCTATATAAGAAGTACCTTCAAAAGAAACAGTTGGTGGATCCCAGGCTTTCAAAGTGGTCATATCTACTTTGTTTAGTTTCTCACATGCATTTTCATTCTTTAAATTGCCGTTCTTCCACATGTAATTTTGGGGGTCTCATATCAAACTTTTACTCATTTTTCTATGCAGATAACTATAATTAAGCACAAATCTGTAACTACCTGTTTTGTTAAACTCATGATGCAACAATGAACCTAAAAGTATTATGGAACATGTAACAAAATACTTACCGAAACAGTAATTGGTCTGTGAGCGGGTCCTGTGAAGGCAAATGATGGTCGTACCTTGGCCGCTGAACATCTTAGGAGAACCGAAATCCACTATTACCAAAGGACTGTGTGACGGTAGTGCGGTGTGTTATGTGAACTTCGTGGCCTTGAATAAATATTATGTTAGGAATCGGTCTTGTAGCTTCTATAGAAGCGATTCTTATATCCGTGGAAAGAAAATTTCGATAGCTGTATGACCAGGGTTCGGTTTGAACATGTATCACAGTTCCGAATTCGCGTAGTACTTCACGTACATATTCGTTTGATACACTAACAGGTACACGTTCGATGCGGATTGTAAGTATATCACGTTCGATATGTTCTATGAAACCATTGCGTGTCGTCATCTTATTCTGATACAAGATTGAACAACATGAACGACAAAATTCGCCAGACAAAAAATAGAAGGAGGCCGTTTAGTTCATGGCCTACAGTGTACCAGATGAATGCATAAGTAAATATGAGTGCGCGTGTGGCTGCGCCGTGGCCGGGAGTTTAGACAGCTTGGTTCTAACCACGGCACTGGGCGTGTTTTCACCGGAACATCCGGTTTCCCCTTCCAACCTGTTCCACCGGTGCCCCATCTTCAATTTTACGTATGATCAGTGTCATCGCCTGCGGTGCCGCATGTAGTAAAAGCTGTCGTTAAACACTCCATATTCATTCATTTTTATTGTATGAGATTTTAAGGCCATTCGGCAGTTAGTTTGGACCCCGCAAAACTAAAGGGAAATTAAACGTAGGTTAGTGCTATCTGAAAACTTTTAGTGGCAAATCAATTGAGTTTAGCACACCTTAATTGTCGTTTCGTCACAGTATGTAGAAGAAGCTTCACACTATTTGATGACAAAATGGTGTATGTCTTAGTATGCACAATGACATCACAGATGACACTGTAAGTTATACTTTGAAATAGTGTGTATGATCATTATGATACATGTTATGACTAAAGTCTGAACTCAACCGCGCGCAGTGTCCAAGTATGCCAACGAGTGTAACAGCCTTGCATAGATAAACATATACTCAGACCCTTCAACCCTACAGACACTACTCCGTTTCGTCCAAGAGTTGTGTCGGGGTTGGCGTATGTCCGTTAATTTGAAAGAAAGTTACAGCATACTAATTATGAAGCCCGCAAACCCCCACCTGCTCCATTTTCAGTTTCGAGGCCAAATATTTGAGCGGACAAACTCCATCCAATATCTGAGAGTTAAGCTGGACAGGTCAAACTTTTCGCGAGCACATCAGGGACCTCTCGGTGCAAGTGCTATTGCCTCGTTTTACCCTATACTGGGTTGTGGTTCGATCCCTGTTCGCCTAAAGTTGTAACTTTTCCTGGGGCTCATAGTCCCGTTAATGCTATGCGCCTGCGAGATCTGAGGCATGGCTGCAGACAGCTAGCTACTGTGTCGCGCAGTATGAAGAATTCGGCTCATATATTCTGTTGACCGCTCATTTCCTATGATTCTGTTCCACAAAACCTCATCTCTTCCAAACGTCGAGATTGAAATAATTAGGCGCCAGGCCAAAACTTTCTACGCCAATTTGCCACAACTTTGAATCGTCCTGGTTAGATTCCTTGGGAATTATGACCCCACAAGACGCCGGCTTAGATTTTTTGGGTGCCCCACATCTAATCCAGCCAGAAGCTGACTGGCCTCAAAATTATACCCTCAACCAATAAAATTACTTGAAAGTTGTTAACCACTCCCATCAGGAAGTATTAAATACCTAGAGAAGTATAACTGATACCTCATAAACCACTTCCCATGCGAACCTCATAGCCCTATCTATAAAATCCAGTGCTATAAAATCTCCTACCTGCAGTAAAACCCCATTAGGGATGGGTACGTAGCAAAATGCACTTGGGCTGAGCATAGCTTGCCAGCACTTCAGAAGGACGGTCAGACGGATGGAATTGCACCACATTATATAAAACAAAGTTAGAATTTTTAACTTTTATTGTCCCTTTGACTACTGGGTCTTATCGCGACACAAGAGATTACACATAAATGCTTTACAATAATTGCTACATGTCTAGTATTACATTACAAATAAACAATTTGGTTTTTGTATATCGTTTCAAATATACGTTTTCCATTTGGTTAGTGAATACATGGTTTTAACATAAAAGATATGTGATATAATTACTTACATATGTGGCGTAACTAAATCGGAGAACAAAAATGCATTACAACTGAGGTAAACGTTTTACAAGTGTTTTAGCATGGATATTTTTCCCATAGATTTTATTATGTTCATGACACTAGCAGGATTAAGTGCTTTTGACTGTTCTGCTGATGTGTTGAATATTTCCCTCCAGAAATTCATGTTGAGCGCTGTCAGTGATGGTTGAGCGTATGATTATCTTTAAACTTCATTAGCTGCAATGTCTGCTTGTTCGTTACCTGTAATGCCCACGTTCACTGTCTTTTTGTTTGGGCCGCCGCTGATTACAAGACTTATTTCTTGGACTAAATTGTTTTGTGCTTTTTGGTCTTGAGTTGCAGTTGCAGTGAATCTGTGAAGATTAAGTTGCAGTTATATTCTTTGGACTGTAGTATTTTTATAAGGGCTTCTTTGACTGGGAATAGTTCACAAGAGAAAATGGTTAACCATGACGATAATTTATAGAGGTTTGTATGGCCTTGAAATACTACTGCACAGCCATTACCATCCTTTGAAGTCAAGTATAGTTGTAAGTCAAGTTGCAAGATAATTAAGTCAAGATTGAAGTATATTTAGCATATTTCTCCTGAAATTCTTTAAATATGTTTTGGAAGGTTCTCTTGTCAAGTTATTTTTTATTATGAAGATGCAGCTGAGTGTTGACAACTGGTGTTAATAGTCGCCAAGCCTCAATACTGAAATGTTTGCTTCTCAAGCTGACAGGTGACATGAGGTAGTCCAGAACTACGGACTACGGTTACTGTAGGGCAAGGGTTGCCTACATTTTTGGGGGGTTCGTCTGCTCTATATTGCCATTGATGAAAGAATGAACTGCTGATTCAGGATTAGAAAGTGTTTTAGCTAAGTGGGATAGACTTAGTTGTATTCTGTGAAGATCTAAGTGCATTTCTTCTGCTTCCATCTGTAGACTACTGACTGGGCTTGTATGATAGGCCCCAAGAGCAATTCTGAGTGCAATATTTTGAACTGGATTTAGAAGTTGAAGCGTTTTGGATGGTATTGAGTTATGCACTGTAGAGCTGTAATTCAATTTAGATCTAATTGATGTTCTATACGTTTTTATTAACATAATGTAATCACCTTCCCAATTTTTGGCAGCTCATTATTTAAGAATGTTCAGTCTTCTTAGGCAGCTGTATATCCTTCGGTAATCGTCCATAATTTTCTGAAAAGAAAGCTGTTAATTTATTGTTGGTATTTTTTTTTTTTGTGATTACGTCCTTTAACTTTTTAAGTCATATCGGACGATGAATGGAATGGGTGAAATGATGCTCAAATGGGCCCAGAGTCCATGGAGCTTAGAGTTAACCGGCATTCGTCTTTTAGGATAAGGGAAACCCCCGGAAAAACCTTATCCAAGTAACTCATCCTGACAAAGATTCGAACTCGGGACCTCTCAAACGTGAGGCAGACATGCTACCATCTAAGCTACCGAGGCGGGCCTATTGTTGGAATTACAGCTGTTGATTTTTGTGCTTTTAAGAACGTGCCTACTTTGACTCTCCACTTCTTGACCTTGGAGAGGAGTGATATTTTCTGCTTTCAGCAGATCTGGAAGAACAGTTTGATGTCACTGACACCTGAACTAGCAATGGGTCAATAGACGACAAGGTCTCTTAACACCTGTACATTGATATTCCGTAGTGTGGCAGTTTTGTGCAGAATTATAGTGCTGCTTCTGTTTGCTTGGTGATGTGTCATGGCTTTTAGATTTGCTATTTATTTTTTTAAACTGGTTTATCAGTAGCTGATGCTGCTAACATTAGGAAAGTTTCTTCATTATATTTGTATGAAGTATTGGAGCCATTGCAGGGTTCTTGTTCAGAGACAGCTTCAGAAACATATTTGCAATGTATAGCTAGATGGTCATCTATCTTGCATAGAAAACAGTTAGGGGTATCAGAGGAAAATATATCCAGCATGAGGTACCTTCAACCGTATTTCAGGGTTTTCTGGTAGCTTGTCAAAATCTTCAGGTTTTACGTACATTTTCATTCTGAAACTCATTATGTGAGTGTAGCCGGGGATGGGCATTCCCGCTCTAATGTATGAAATTGAAGAAGTTGGGTTAACATGTTGTATAAGGGCACCCAGGAAAGGCAAGCTGTTGCCCTTGTATGAGACAATGTCAGCAACAGAATCAAATGCTCATTCTACAGAAAGCCTACCCACACAGACCTGTACATAGATGCAACCTCGTGTCACTGCCGCCCCTCCGTGATAAAAAAGGGAATGATAAAGACGTTCTTCCATAGAGCGGAGCACATTTGTGATCCGGAGCTACTTGACAACAAACTCAAACACCTGTATAAAACCCTCCGGGAAAATTATTATTCTTTTACAGGAATAAAGAGAACACATAAACACACCAAACACAACACAAATACTGACGCCAAACGGGATGACCAAGAACCAGAAAAATGGACCAGCATTCCGTACATTTGAGGTGTATCAGACAGAACTTCACGAATACTCAGAAACTGCAACATAAAAACCAGCTACAAACCCAAGAAAAACTCAAGTAATTCCTCCGCCCAATCAAAGACAGCAGTGACCCTCATCTCAACCCAGGTATCTACAGAATCACGTGTGACTGCGGGAAGAAATACATCGGCCAGACCGGAAAATCAGTAACAACACGCAAGGAAGAATACATCCGAAGCCATAAGCTAAACCGACCGCAAAAGTCTGCCATAGCCGAACACGCCATAATTAACCGCCACCACATAGATTTCGACTCCACAGAACTAATAGCAGCTTGCAACAATTTTACCCACAGACTGATACGCGAGAGCATAGAAATATTTAAAGATGAACCGAGACGGTGGCAAACAGCTTCATGACACCTGGAAGAGCCTACTCGCAGGAAGCCCCACCATTAGCCAACCATCAACCAATCAACGGTCAGGAGCGGGGAACACCCGCACCCCTCCGCCAGATATATAAGCAGGCAGGAACACTAACACTCCAGATCCCGTGGCACCTGCCACCGCTAAAACAAGGGCCACGAAGAGGAAAGCTTCGGCAGCTCCTCAGGGCCTTGCCCCGGCCAAGGAGGCACCAGCTCCTGTGACCAAATCCTATCCCCCTCTGCCTGACTCGGAGTCAGAGGATGATGTTGCCGACCAGGAAGGCTTCACCGTCGAACAGGGACGACGACGGAGTAACTCTGGTCCTAAGCCAGAGGACCAGCCTGTACAGGCACTTCAACACCTAACCAAAAGAGGGCCCAAGCTTCCGCCCATCATAGCGAACAACTTCAAGAACCACGTGGGCGTCATGCGAAAGCTGGCGGCCACGCTGAAGAACACCTTTGAGGCTAAGAGGAAGCCTCGCAAGGTCCATATCAACACCAACAGTCCCGAGGATTTCGAGGCTGCAAAGTAGGTTCTACGGGAATTACAAATCCCGTTCTACTCCTACTCCCCCCAGAGACCCAACGTCGAAATACGAATTCTGAGGGGACTGGATTCCGGGTGCCCACCAGAGGAGGTCAAACCCGCTCTGGAGCAGGAGCAAGGAATCAAGGCCTCAGCTGTTGCCCAGCTGAGGAAAGTAGTGCACACAGAGGAAGGCTCTGTAGTGCACCAATGCCTGTCTTCCTTGTTGTGGTAGACAAGGTCCCTGGAGAGGCGGTTCAGCCCATTGACGCTGTTCGGGTACTGTTCCACACTGTCGTGAAAGTCGAGCACTTTCACGGTCAAGGTAGACCCATCCAAAACTACAGGTGTATGGGCGTCCATCACTCCAGCATGGCCTGCGAGCGGAAGCTCGCATGCCTGCGGTGTGCTGGTCACTATCTCCTGAAGGATTGCGACAAAACACCTGAGGAGAAAACTTGCGCAAACTGCTGCCAGGACCACGTCAGCATCTACAAGGGCTGCGTGGCGCGGCAGAAAATCACAGAGAGCCACCGCGGAAGCAACGCGTGATCGCCAACTGTCCGTCCCGGTGTCTCACTCGCGGCGGCCCTCGGAAGGGCAGAGCGCACTCTTCAAGTAGCAGAGCAGGCGGCTACTCTGCCCACAACACCAAAACCTCCGCAGAAGGCACCGCGCCCGCAGCGACAAAATAAGGCGCAAGGCGCCTCGGACAGCTAAGCCTGCTACAAAGGCCGCAGCCCCTCCCACTAGGAAGGAGGCCCCAGCTGAGTCTACCGGACAGGCCACAGCGTCAGCACCTGCACCAGCTGCAGAACCTGCTCCAACTAGAGCACCTGCATCTGTGAGAGCACCTGGAGCGGCGCTTGCATCCTGCAGGGGGTCCATCTCTGCGAAAGATGTCGACGAATTCAGGGAGCTTTCCCTGTTGTTCGGCGATCTCATCTTGAGAGTTCTCCCCATCCTTAGGGACTGCAAGCAGAAGATAGAAGACCCGAGGCTAGACTTCCTCGAAAAACATACCATTCTCCTCCAAACACTCAAGGAACTTTTCCCATGCACCGATGAGTAATAGCCCCCCGACTTGTCAGGAGACCTTTACGTGCTGTGTTCTGGAACGCAAACGGTATAAGGGATCAGCGACTTGGAGTGTTAGAGTTTGTACAGTCCTACGGGATTGACATCCTTATGATCTGCGAGACGCACCTGAATGCTGGAATCGCCTTTCACTGCCACGTTATGTCACCCACCGCTCCAAACGAAACGGTCGGCGGGGTGGCGGTACAGCTATACTCGTGAAAAACATCACGCACACTCCTGTTCCTCTCCCTGCCCTACAGCACGTGGAGGCCTGCGCCGTCGGGCTGTCAGTCGGCGGACAGGACACCCTGCTGATAGCGGCATATGGCCCACCTGGCAATCACTTCGTCGAAGCTGATTACACCACCTTACTCAACCTACACCCAGTGGTTTGCATTGCAGGAGACCTCAACGCTAAACACGGGCTCTGGCACAGCCATACGAGCAACCAGAGGAGACGAGAGCTCTACCACCTCGTAAGCGGTGACCCAAAATTAACCGCGCATGGGCCGAGAGCCCCAACTTTCCATCCGGCCCGGGGCAGTCCGGATGTCATCGACATCATGATCACAAAATACTTTCCATTTCACCTAGACCTCTCGGCGGTGAACGAACTGGACTCCGACCATGAACCTGTCACAGTCGATTCCGACGTCACCATGCCAGCTCTGTTAAACACATACTGGTAACTTGAGGTCGACTGGGATGCAGCCATCCTCAAACTTAACCAAACCATCGACCCACGTCCACGCATCGACGACGTCGAGGCGTTGGAGGTGGCGGCGATGAGTTTTTCCCAGCAAGTCCGCCACTCTTAATTCTGTCCATTCCAAATGAGATCCGGCAACTGCTAAAAGCCAAGGCAGCTGTCCGGAAGCTATGGCAGCGTTTCCGTCATCCCAGGATAGGAGCAGTTTACCAGCGGTTCAAATCCCTGGCAAAGCGGCTGCTCCGTGCCCACCGTAAGGTGGCATGGGAGAACACCTTTAGAAACGTGGACGTCCAGGAAAAGCACCCCTGGAGGATCATCAAGTCTCTCAGGAGGGACAAAACCCTGTACCAGCATCCGTTTCATGGTACGCGCGGGAGACCCCTTACGAGCCCCAAGATAAATCCACAGCGTTCGTGGATCATTTGGAAAGCCAATTTGAGCCAAGGGAGGACCCCCAGGACGAAGACTTCACTGACCTCGTGGAGGCTGCTGTGGAAGACCTCTATGAGGAGCCACAGCAGCGCCATGAGGTGATCCATCTCCCAATAGTCACCCCTAGAGTGGTGACTGCTGAAATCCGTAAATTGAAACCTAACAAATCCCCTGGACATGATGGCGTTTGCGCACTTATGTTCCAGCACCTTCCCAAGAGGGCCGTTATCCATTTGACGCGGATCTTCAATGCGTGCCTCCCCTCCGCCATTTTCCAGCTTGCTGGAAAGAGGCGAGAGTGGTGTGCATCCTGAAGCCCGGCAAGGATCCGGTCTTTCCGTCTAGCTACCGATCTATAAGTCTTCTCCCAACTGTCTCAAAACTATTTTAGCGGTTGCACCTATCCCGCCTGACCCCTCTTTTCGAGGAAAGGCAACTCCTACCCAATCACCAGTTTGGTTTTCGTCATGGACACTCCACGACCCTCCAGCTACAGCTCTGGCCGAAAGGACGGCCCTGGGATTCCAGGAAAACCTCAAGACATTCGCGGTGCTGCTAGACGTAGAGAAAGCCTTTGC
Source organism: Mantis religiosa (assembly GCA_030765055.1). NCBI lineage: Eukaryota > Metazoa > Arthropoda > Insecta > Mantodea > Mantidae > Mantis > Mantis religiosa. Next base: position 450,213,990 of record CM060950.1, read on the forward strand.
CACAACCTGGCACCAACGCCTTCTGCACAAACTCAGGCAGGCCAACGTACCTCCTTCCTATCTCGCCCTGATTATCAGTTTCCTCAGAGACCACACGTTCAGGGTGAGAGTGGAAGGACGGCTGTCATCTATCAGACTCATAGCCGCGGGAGTCCCGGAAGGCAGTGTTATGTATCTCCGTTGCTCTTTGCGGCCTACATGTCTGATTTCCCCCTAGAACCACAGACTTACGTGCCAATATGCCGACGACGTCCTTCATAATGGCACGTAACAAGAACCTAAGATATTGCCATCCTCCGCTGCATAGCCAGCTCCGAACTATCGGCCGTTGGAGTGAGAAGTGGAGAATGGCCATTAGCCCGAGAAGAGCTCCGCTCTTCTCCTGGGTAAGGTCCGCGGTAGGCGACCGGATTGGTCGCTAAAGTTGAGGCAGAGGCAAATCCCCTGGGTTCCCTCTGCCAAATACCTTGGCGTCCTCCTAGATCGTGGCCTCACCTACGCCCCTCACGTCCGGGCCAAAGCCGGACAAGGGCATGCAGCACACAGGCAGTTGTACCCTGTACTAATATCCACCATGCCAACGCACTTCAAACTACGCCTGCATCGGGCGATTATACCGCCCCTGATTCTGTAAGGCTGCGAAGTCTGGGGATCAGCGGCTTCGAGCACTATCCGCAGACTACAGTACGTCCAGAACAGGGCACTGCGATTGATCTATGATACCGGACCTAGATTCCCGTCCCATACATTGTGGACGTGGTGCGGGAGAGATCCCGCACCATCTAGAGTAAGCTAGACTCCCGCCCTAATAACATGGTGAACACCCTTGGCCGTTACCTACGTCCTCTCCCCCCACACTCATACGACAGTGGCATTTCAATCTTGACCACGATTTCACATTAGAATTAAACCCAAATCAGACGCAGCTAAAGCACAGTCGTAACAAACTTAAGCTTAGGAATACCATTGACAATCGCACTGTGTGCGAAGTAGGAACTACCATTTTTAACATATACTTGCATGAAATGTGTAGATAACGATTGACTAACGCTATTTTGGCGATCTCTACTAACATTAATGATACACCCTAATCGCTTTAGGATGAAGACCATTAGATAATAATTACAAAGTAATGACTACACTAACTACACTAATTCAAAGTAGCAAAACACAAGACATTCTCCTCTATTTAAGGACGCAACTACTAGGTTAAGACCGCGTTCCCTACAGGAAACGACACTACACCTTAACACATCCTTCACCCTGAATCCGCAAGGGCATATTCAGGGCCTCGGCCATGCTTATGTCCTAGCAACAAGACTCACCTTGGTAACGCCATACGGCCATACCCACACATCCTCTCTATTAATTCACAGGTGCATTAATGGTACTGCTGGAACTCCTCTCCTAACTAATCTCCAGTGGAAGTTTTTTAGTGGGTAGTACCTTAGAGTGAAGCTCACACTCCTGGCTGTGCCATCCCAGCGGTCTAACCACTCAGCCATGGCGCGGCCATTGTAATAATAAATTAATAATAATAATAATAATAATAATAATAATAATAATAATAATAATAATAATAATAATAATAATAAATAATGATAATAATGATAATAATGATAATAATAATAATAATAATAATAATAATAATAATAATAATAATAATAATAATAATAATAATAATAATAATAATAATAATAATAATAATAATAATAATAATAATAATAATAATAATAATAATAATAATCAATTCCAAAGGAAATCTCAAAGATTAAATAAGAGTGTAACGCTAATCTAATATGCAGCTATAATAGAATTAAACATTTAAGCAAGAAACAGTTTACGTATTTGAAGAATCTATTGTTCAAAGCAGTGTGCAGCACTTATTTTCTCTAGAGGCTGTGAACATTACAACATTTCAGGTAACAAATTAACACAAATATCACACACAAAAAAAGCTGTCATGTAGATGCCGTTGCTGAAACTGGTCAGTTTAATAAGATAGTGTTAGCACTTTCTCCATTCACTTTTTTTTAGGGAAATACTGTAGATTTACGCGCGCGCTAGATATCAGAAGAATGCCATTCACCTCGTTAGGCACTCGCGGCCGTATGGTTGACATGTGGGAAGCAGGTCTTGCTACCACACAAATAGCTAATTCTGTGGGAAGAAGCCTTGATTGCATTCTTTATTGGGCCCGGCAGTTTCAGGAAGACGGAGAAGGATTAAAAACCCAACCAAAATCCAGAAGACTCAGGGTTATCTCTCCGGATATGGATGCAGCCGTAGTGCAGAATTTCACAGAGAATCCGTTCTGCCCTTCTACGTTGTGAGGCAAATGGGACTTCAGATAACGCCTTCAACTTTTAGAAGGCATCTACATGTTTCTGAGATCCACACTAGGAAGCCAGCTCGAAAAGAGAAACTCACAAAAGCACATCAAGCTGCTCGTGTGGTATTTGCTCTTCAGTTCCTTCCAATGCCTCAAACATTCTGGGACACTGTAATATGGACCGACGAGAAAGTGTTCTCATCTGACGAAGGATGATACTTTGATGTCCAGACAAGACACGCTACAACCCAGAACATGTAGTGACCACAGCAAGAAGCAAGTAGGATTAGCATCGCCTTCTAGGGCTGGATTTCGGCTGCCGGTGTGGGTCAACTGGTCCGTGTATTCCCGAGAATGAATTCTAAAGAGTATGTGGAGGTGTTAAAGAACTCCATGTTACCAAGTGTTTGTTCACTATATCCTGAGGAAGATATGTCTATCATTAACTATGTTCATGATAACAGCAGCATTCTTATTTCAGCATTTACCCGAGATTGGATAGAACATCATCCTGAAGTTTCTCCTCTCCCTCGGCCAGTCAAATTACTGGATCTGAATCCCACTGAACACATTTGGGCAATTATAGTTAACGAATGGGATTGCAGGTCAGAAAAAACTCCTGAAAGCCTCGAGAATCACGTTCAGGAAGTATGGGAAAGCGTGCGCAGACGACCACCTATTTGTGAATCCCTCGTCACTTCTCTTCTTAGGAGGCTCAATTCTCTTTTAGATGTAAATGGTTGGTGGATCGGGAATTAAGCCATTAATAATTTGTTCCCTATCCCATACTATGTCATCCATGTTTAAGCTAATGTTTCCACTTTCGTTTCTTCATATGCCTATTAGGCATTTAAATAAAACAATTGAGAAATTGGTTCCAGTTTTACCTATGTATTAGCTATTTTAAATCAAAATTATCCTTTATTTTCTGTCTCAATAATTATCAAGCATAAAACAAATTCAATTCCCTTACTACACAGTGTTATGCTTAAACCAATGAAATACCAATGAAAAACCACCGCCACCAGCAACAGTATGTATTTTTTAATAGTTTTACACTTTAATAGTTTACACTATATATCTGTTAAAAGGAGAAGGTGATTGTAATTTAGCAATGGCCTAACAAATTTAGTGACAAACTGCATTAATGTGAACTTTGTGTTGTGCCATTTTTGTCATATTATGTTAACTTCAGTATTGCAAAAGAATGACAAAATTCATGTACAGTAGGGATTCAGTATTTTGAGGTTCTTACAGGTAAAACTATCTCATATAGGGTTCACGTTGTTGAATATGTAACTGGAAGCTTGGAAAGACTAGCCAAAGTAGAAAAAACAAAAATCTGCTGGTTGGATGGACAAAATAATTTTTAAGAAGTGGTTTTTTCAAAGATTTGGTTCCACAGACCAACAGATACCTAAAGAGAAAGCACACATTAATGATTAGCAAAAATGGTTCACACCCCGTTGAGGAGGAATTACAATGTGATTTTGCTTGTGCATTGTTCTTACCTCCTTATGTGACAACTTTATTACAGCCTCTGGATCGAGGTATTTTACAATGTTTGAAAAAAAGTATTGTCATTTGTTTCAACAAACAGCAGAAGATGAAGCATCCATCAAAGAATCTACAATGAAAGATTAGTGTACTGGACAGTCAATTCATGGTCAGAAATGAAGGAGGGGACACCAAAAAAGTAGTTTCAGTTTTGTATAAAATACAAGGTGCCTCTGAAAAGTTTGGTGAATGGTCTCAGGAAACATAGGAAACAAGAGTTACAAACAAAATACCTTTAGTACCCTTCAAAGTAGTTGCCATTGGCTACAATGTACTTCAAACATAGGTTGTAAAGCTGTTGGAAACTATCAGCAAATGCTTCTTGTGGAATCGCTCTAAACACTGTGGTAACACGTTGTTTGAAATCTGCCTTTTTCAGGACTAATTTAAGATGGGGAAACAAAAAGAAGTCTGTGGCAGCAAATCTGGGGAATAAGGAGGGTGTGGAAGTACAGTAACCTTGTGTTGAGTGAGAAAGTAGGGCACGCAAATCGGAGTGTGCAGACGGGCATTGTTGTTTAGGAAATTCCACTGTAGACTCTGGTACAGTTTTGGCCAAACCTGCCAGAGGCATTACAGCAGCTGTTTCAAAACCCCTTGTAAACTTCCGCGTTGACACTATGACCCTCAGGTACAAATTCATGACTGATTAAACCCTTGCTGTCTAAAAAGGCAATCAACATCATCTTAATCTTGGATTTTATCAGCCAACATTTTTTGGGAGGCGGGCAAGACGATGAACACCATGAAATTCACTGTCGCTTGATCCCCGAATCATATTGGTTGCACCAACTCTCATCCCCTACAATGATGGTTTCCAAAAGTTGCAGATTTCAGTCAGACATGCCGATGAAAGTTCCAGACATTCCCATCCAAAATTGCTTCTGCTCATCTTTATGTGTGGTACAAATTGGGCACAAATCTTCAGCTTTCCCAAATGTTCATGAACAAAAGTGCTTACACTGTCTGTGCTGATCTTCAACTCATTTGCTATCATTCTCAAAGACAACCGCCGATTATTCATAAGCATCCATCCCACTCGTTTAATGTTGTCTGGGATTGTGGTAGTGGATGGAGCTGAATGTGGCTCATCCTTGACACCTTCCTTTCCATCTCTAAAGCATTTAAACCACGCAAACACACACCTTTTACACACTGCTTCAACACTACACTTGCACTAACTTCCTATGGGTCTCCTTCGCCGTTTTGCCTAATTTGAAACAAATCATGAAGTTAACGTATTGCTCCATCGCTCCATGTTACAATGACTCGAGTTCTCACACTGATCCTGTTAAATGGGTCGCAGCGTGCACCACTGCTTCACTACAATGGTTTGTACGATAGGGGGCATTTGTTGACATATCCCTCAATGTGTGAGCAGGCATCTCATCCTCACCAGCCAGTTTGTAAAATATGGGACCATTCACCAAACTTTTCAGATGCAGGTTGTATTTTTAGTCTGCTTTTATCACACTACATCACTTACATTTTAGGTAACCTCAGACCTTTGGGTTTGAAAATAAAAGCAACTAACGAAGCCAGGCCCTGAAAAATTAAAATGTGACCTACTATGATAAAAACTGACCATAAATAGTTTTATGAATATACTATACTATTTTTTTAAATTTACTTTTTAAACTGTTATTGTGCTCATCAAACATATGATTTACCCAATGATTTAGTGATGTTTCTGTATAATTTGAGTTTTTCAAATTCGAGGTAGCTTCAGCCTCAATTAGCTTGAATTATTGGGGCTCCAGTGTATTACAGTATTACTGTATTACTGTATTCATATTTAATAGGTATCTTACCAGAGAGAAGGAACCGTACAAGGAGACTACTCAATTTTCAACTTTTTTGTTCCTGTGGTCCAGAGCAACATACTGGATACAAAGAACGAAGAGAGAGTATAACATATATATGAACAGGTGTATGGAGACTAAAAGGAATAAGAAAGGATTTTTACACAGTATCTGAGTGCAAAGGAATGAGATCTAGAGAAGAGTATTTAAATGAGCAACAGTTTAAATTAAACAGAAAGTTTTAATTACATTCTTCAGTAGAGACAGCTGGAACGTAAGGAACACTTAAGGAAAGTTAAAAACAAATGGAACTGGATATTAAGAAGGGAAGTAAATTAAATATAATTCTAAGGGTAGTCATTGTTAATGCTCCCCCATATGATCTATGGCCTTCAGGGGTAACCTCATTCCACCAAGTGATGATTATAGCCATTTCTGAGGTGGAGGCACTCATAGCGTAGAGCCCATTATCTCCGATGGTGTAGTGATGAAGAGGATGTTGGTGAAATGAAAGGACTTCCAGCTTCGTAAAAATTGTACGTTTATACAATTATGAAATTTGCTTTATGATCAGAGCAAGCTAAGCATCTGGGCTGAATGCTTTGCTATATTCTTTTGTAAGTTGCTTAGGCACAAACAGAAAAATAGAGCAACTGCTAAAATTTTCTCCACTCAAAGATTGGAGAAATGAAAGTATAATAAAAGAAATAAGCAGAAAAAATAAAGTTTAATATGTGATTAACTTTAAAGAGAGTCGATTAAAGACACTAAACAACACTTTTAAATTTTTCCGGAACATGTTTCTGAGGCTTTGCCTCTATCATCAGCCGGCTCTCGACTGGTTCTCGTTGGTGTAGTTGACGATATTTTGTCATCGGTCTCCTTTGGTGGCGGTTCGAGGAACTTGCTGAACAAATCTTTCTGGGGGATGTCGAAATTGAATACTTTGTTCCTATTTTTTGAAATGAAGATTTGTTCCCATGTGGATAGTTCTTTTTTTCCTGATGTATGTTTTAGTAGTTTTGGTTCTGGATTTATGTTGTGGTTTTTTTCCCAAAAATGTGTGGCAACTGCTGATTTTTCTAATTGTTTACATTTTATGTTTCTAAAGTGTTCCTTTGCTCTTGTTTCTAAATTTCTTTTTGTTTTTCTGATATAAATTTGACTACAGTCATTGCATTCAATTTGATATATACCAGATTTTTTGTTAGATGGAATGGCATCTTTGATGTTTGAGCAAATTAGGTTTTTTAAGGAGAAATGGTTGACTGGTGCTAGTTGAATGTTTTGTTTTTTGAAGACTTTTTTGAATTTATCATAGGCCCATGGATGGTAAGTGAATTTTTTGAAAATCATATTAGTTTCTGTAGCTGAGAGGGTTGTGGTTTCCTTTAGTAGCTTCTTCTTTTTTGCTAAGTTCACTTTTTTGTCCACTAATGATTTGGGAAATTTATTTTTTTGTGCTATTTCAATTATTTTGTTGTATTCTGTTTTGTATTCTGCTGTGAGAGGGATGTTTACCAGTCTGTGTGCCAAACTATTGAAGTTTGCCTGTTTGTGGGATCTTGGGTTGTAGCCATTAGCTTTTATGTAGTTGTCTGTCTGTGTTGATTTTCTGTAAATGCCAAAGTTTAGTCTGTTTTTATTCCTAATTATTTTTAGATCCAAAAATGGTAAATGCTCATCTTTTTCTATTTCTACAGTGAACTTGATGCTTTTTTCTTGGATATTTAAAAGTTTTAGTGCATCACTCATGTGTTTTTTTGGTACTATTGCAAAGATGTCATCTACATATCGTTGCCAGAGTTTGAACATCCAAGGGAAACCTTTGTTGATCCTTATTTCTAATGCACTCATGTACAGATCAGCCAGGAAGGGTGATAGGGGGTTGCCCATTGCTAACCCTGAAGTTTGGTGAAAATATTTTGTTTGAAACTGGAAGAAATTTTGTTCTATGCATAATTTGGTTAGTTCGATGTAGTCTGAAATTTCAGGTGATGCCATTCCAAGTGATTTGAGCCATTTTTCTATCAACGGTGGGAGTTGATTAACTGGTATGCTGGGAAACAGTGATTTAACATCAAACGAGACTAGTGTGTCCTCTTCTTTTAGTTCAGTATCCTTAATGTGTTCTATAAGTTCATAGGTGTTTTTGATGCTTAGGCTGTCGAATTCTGGAAATGAGTTGAATTTGTTTGTTAGCCACTTTGCAAGTTTGTATGTTGGTGAATTTATACTGCTAACTATAGGTCTCATTGTTATGGATGGTTTGTGTATTTTGGGTAAGCCATAAAGTCTAGCTAAGGTTGGGTTATCCGGTTTAACTGTATATTTGTTTGGTATTATGCTTGATTTTGCTATTGTTTTTTCAAATGACTGTATGCAAGTTTTTAGAGATTTTTGTTAATGATTTCATATTCATTGTCAGTTAGCATTTTTTCCATTTTTTCAATATAATCTGATTTTTCCATTATGACAATCTTGTTGCCTTAGTCTGCCTTTGTGTAAATAACGTTTTTTCTCGAGATTTAACTGTATTGGAGTCGCATAAGAGCCGTAGATGCAAACGATGATTTGCGAAACATGTCCTCAAAATAGGTACGAAAGTGAAGCAGATGTGTAATAAATACGACTCATCTAAAAATTAATAACATTTTTTCTGTTTCAAAGAATGGATAGTATTATGTTTTCTCTTCTGAAAGGATCTGTTCTCTATTTCCTCCAAAATATTTTCACAATGGCTTTTTACTGAATTTTGTATGGATACTGGTAGAATTTGTGTCAAAATGTTGATATCTGCAATGTAGTCTTCAATTTTGTTTGAGAAATTGCAATATTGGGCTAACACTTCCAAGAAAGGAATTTTAATATGTGATTTTTAATTTATGAGAGCAATCAGCGAATACGATTGTTCTACCACATACAAACCGTGTGTAGGTAAACTTTAGAAGGCTAGAATCAGAACTGAAAAATTCAATGCCATAGCCAGGATCTGAACCACATATCTTCTGTTCTATGTGCAGCTGCTTCAGATATGAACTACCATGTCAACATGTTGACATGACATTAAGTACTTACAAATTTAATACGCCATTGGGGTAGGTGATCTCGAATTGAGATTTCCTTGTTGGTCTGCCGGGAAGATGTAAATCAGCAGAGAATTTAATGTCACGTCAGCATATTGCAATGGTAGCTCAGTGGCAGAGCAGCCACATGTAGAGTGGAAAATCTGTGGTTCAAATCCTGATTATGATATTTAGTTTTTCAGTTCTAATTCTAACATTTTAATATGTGCTGTTTATTATAAACTCATTAAAATAACATTTTCATAAGAAGAATTAAAAATAATAATAGTACAGCTTTTAGAAAATATTTACTGTATCAAATTTCAATAATTAACCTGTGTTACACTGAATTGCACTTGAAAACAATATTATTGGTCAGCTTTAAGCAGATCATATCTGAATACACAAAAGTCACTTTTAACATTACTGATATTGTCATCAAGTCTCATTCCCAGTTTGTAAAACAATATTCATTTATCAACACAATGATGCACATGAATCAGCAATTCACATAAGCTTAAATTGAACTCTCACTGTAACAACCGAATCCTAATTTACTATCATTTTACAGAACATGTTTCAAGGGCTACTGCCTTCATTGCTTTAAAAGCTCCTGGCTAGACCAGTGAAGAGAAATGAGAAGACAATGAACAGTGACAGGTAGGTGCAGAGTATCTACTCCCATTAGTCCTGGACCCGTAGGACCAAGACCCGGGCCTCCTTCTACCCGGGAGCGATGGAAACTCCGGGGCTCTTTCCATAGGGCAATACCTTGAGTCTAAAAAGCCCCCCTGCTAAGCACAACGTCAAGACGGGATGGAAGTGGATACACCACTTACGCGCGTCAACCCTGCAGGGAAGACTACCGATAACCTCGGTGGGGCCGCCTGGTGATCTAGCACACCTTCTACTAGCTCTGCAGGCTAGTACCCGGGACTATTCAGGCAACCCTCTACCCCCTCCGGGCAGCCGTAGCCTGGCCGGAAGTACCCATTTACCCGTGGGTGTCGGGAACACACTGCCCCCTCAAGTCCAACCCAATCCGAACAACTCCCCTAAGGAAGGAGCTCGGTATGTTCGGCCCGAGGTTCCTCTAGTAACGTCAGAGGTACCACGAGTGCTAAGGGTCCGCAGCGCCCGCACTTTGGCAGCTGAAGGGGACGGATCCCCTCCCCTATGGGAAATGAACAGTGACAGTGAGTGGTCAATAAGAGATCAAATGTACTGTTGGAGCTAAAAGTTTATTATGTAAATTGTGTGTTTCTGGCTTTCACAGAATGTCCTGATGAATACAACTTTCTAAATTACCCTTTGAAATACAGCCTTGGTGAAAAGGCAAAGTAAAGTTGGAAAATGAGAAATAGAATGTATCAGACTTCAGCAGAATGAAACACTGATAAGAACTGTGAAAGTGTTGTAACTTATGTGAGGTATTAGGAAGGAACAGTTTGTTTTACATTTTGTAAAAATGTTATACATTTTCTTGTCATGTGTTTTATATGTTGTTAATATAATTGGAATTACAATTTTATTGGATTTTCTAAACATGAAAGAGGGGGGGGGGGGACTAAACAGCTAGAATGGCAAACACATACAAAATGAGTTTTTAGTTTGTTAAAAATTAAAAGCATGTTATTCACAATGGTGAAATAATTTCCAATATGAACCTCTGTACGTTACCTTGTTAGGGTCCCAGCCACTAAAACAATTATTTCAATAATTGTTATTGAAAGGCAGGTGAATAATACCTGTCTTGGTGAAGTGGAATACAAACCAATAGTGCACCATTTTACATTATACAACAATAATTAAATATATACCACAAAACATTTATCAAATATATACATTACACCACAGTGTAATAGAAAAGCAGCATAAGTTAATGTTGCAGTATTTTACACTATTTGGTCAAATTGCTTACATTGAACACAATAACTAATAACAAATGCTATTTATTGCTTTAAAATAAACACAAGCAGATGGTCAAACCCAAGATAGGAAGAGAATCTTCCATTATTGACTCTTGATTGTAAACTTTAATTGCAGTTATTGGCTAAAAAGACCTAATGTTATTGAATTCAATTAATTTTTACCATATCTTTTTAGAGATCATATGAAGGGTTTGTTTATCACTTTCCCAATATTGCTCAAGTCTATCTTCTGTTTACTTGGCTTGACTGCGCTTCACAGACGGACGATCAAAGACTTGTTTCATGCCGGCTGCCTGGTTGTTATGAAATTTAAGATTCTGGGCTGTTTCTGAAATCCATGGAGAATCAAACTGTGTTGTATCTTGGTCAACAAGGTGTGTGTACTTTGTGCGACCGCTGCGACCAAAGTTCTTCACCTGCATAACTTTGGGAAGGATGGTCTTATCGAAGTGATCCTCTAGTGTAGCTGCTGAGAAATCTCTCTTATAGAGTTCATCATCCTCGTTCTGCAACAGAAAACAATGCAAAACATGCCATGGTATTGTTTATAAAAATGAAGGTTTAAGGCACTTCAAAAGCATATATGCAAAAAATAATATTTTTTACAAAAGACAATTTTTTTAACAAATATAAATACTGGAAATTGCAGTCTTCTAAAATTTCCAATATATACTTTTTGAACAGAATGGAAAGAAATAAGCTTCAAACTTTATGGATTTGGGAAAAGTAGAAGGTTACCGTCAAGGTCGTAATGTATTAGCTCTTTTCTGCATTATTATGATGGACTTTAGTAATGATGATGTGAATTAATAATTCAGTAAATTCTGAGTTGAATTTTGCTGCACACCACCACGTACTTTTATGAAAACATATTTGAGGAGCTAATTGCTCTCATTGTCAAAATTTTACTCAAAATTTAATAAGCCATTGTTTCTGCACGTTCTATTTTTTTATTTAGAAATATGCCTGGAAGATTTTTGAGCAACATTTGTAGCTTATAAATATTCCCATCTTTCACAATAAGGGAAAACCCTGGGTAAAAACCTTATCAAGATAACTCATCCTAACCAAGATGAAAACTCGGGACCTCTTGAATGTGAGGAAGACATGCTACCACCTACACTAAAGATGTGGGCCTGATGATAATGAATACCATAGCAGCTCAGTGGAAGAGCTTTAGCACAGAAAGCCCATTGTTGCAACTCTGCTCATGGCATATTTTTTTTTAAAATTAATTTTCATCACTGTTTTTTACAGGCCAAGCATTCATCATATTTACATTACCTGTAATTTATACCATTTTTCTATTGGTTCCTCAAAAAATGTAATGGTAATATTCTATTTACCTCTTAAAACTATAGTGATATCATGATTTATAAGCAGTAATTTATAATTTATCTAGTTTGGCACAGAAAAACATGAAATGAAACAACTTACCATGAAGAAGGCACCACGATGATAATACTTCTGCAAGAACTTGTATTTACCCTTTGCTGCTTTGTTGGTAATGTACTTGGGGTTGTTTCGCAGTTCCTGTCTGCGTTCTTCCTCTGTCATGTTGCGCAAACGTTCAATTTCAAGTCGCTCCTTCTCCACACTGAAAATTAAATATTAATCTTAAAAATGTATTTTATTTGCAAAAATGTTGCAGAGTAAAATCACAAACAGGGGTTACTTACGCTTCACGTTTTTCTCTATCTCGTTTTATTCTCTTCAGTTCACGCAGTTTCCATGCCTCATATTCAACTTCATCATTTTCGTCATCAGTGTTGACATCATTAAGGGAAGGTTCATCACTATCTTTCACTGTTGTTTCCTTTCTTACTTCATCTTCCACTATCTGCAGTACCACAAGATTGGGAAATTATTTTACAACCAAGTTAGTTGCTTCATGAACAAATTAACTTATTTCTTCAGAATAGTATTGCACAAGAATGAAATTAAAAAATATAGCGGATGTATGATAAAATGTCAATACTATGGCACCACACAATATTATTCAGTTTTAAAAAAATTGATACACATGCTATTAATCAATACTAACAGAGAATATAATTTTGAGTCAAACTAATACTCAATGCTCCACTTATTGCTAGTATTTACTTAGAATGTGTTTCGTTAGGATCTTCCTAACATGATCAGCTGTTGTTGACTCACTAACAGAGAACAAAATGCAATTTTGCACATATGCTTCACTTCTGTACTAGGCCACTTCATTTAGTGCATACTTTGGTTCAAGCATTCATCACAGCATGATTGAACTGACTCAATCATGAGCTGATTCAGCTATATCCTTAATAATTCTGTGCCATTTTCTTTTATACAGGATGCACAAAAATAACGTGTGAAAATTGTAGGCAGTACCAACATAAGCATTAAGAAGGCAGGAGTGGTATAACAACAGGAGCATATATGAACATACTGAAACATGACTTTATGAAATCCTTTCTTTGCAGTCAAATGTAACTCACACAAGTGTGTATATAGTGCTCTACAAATGGAGTACTGGTACACAATGTGAAATTAACTGTTACATGTGCATACTGTACATCAAGAAGGTATTCGTACCACCCAATAGGCTTCACAACAAAGACACCTAAGGACAATGATTAGTACTGTACAAGAGTTTATTTTGTTTACATTTTGATACGTTGCTAATAGGTTTCACAAACTGAGACTCTTACAGGTCAGATTTAATGTTGACACAAGTAGTGCACTGAAAAAGCTTCTGGTTCCTATCCTTAAAATGCTTATTTTGGTACTCTTTCAACTCTACAATTTTTTGCACACTGTTTTTCTACATCTAGTATATTCAAAGGGTAAATAATTTCACATTTGATGACATGCACTTGCCTTAAGTGTCTGTTTACGACGCTCTTCTGCCATTTTCTTTGCCTCTGCTTCTGCCAGTTTCAAGCGCTGAGCTTCACGTTCTCGTTCCATCACAGTGACACGATCCTTCTTGCGCACAAACACTGGCTTCAGCCGTGGTCCCATTTCTTCCTCAGAATCTGACAGAAACATTTAGTACTTTTGATAAATTTGAGAGTTTCTGGTTAAAAAAAATTGCAATGTAGTATAATCTAAGAATGATAATCTTGTTCCCTTTGATATAACTGCTTATTTCCTAGCCTAGTATTCTTAGAGAAAAACTTTTGATGTTTTTAAAAAAATGGTTGAGCTCTATAGATTTGAGGTCTTAATAGCTGATTTTGTTAAAACTTACTAATCTTTAATATAATTTTAAGTCAAACTAGTACCGGATGCTTCATATATTGCTAGTGTTTACCTAGTATGCATTTCGTTAGGACCTTCTTAACATCCTCCGCTAATGTCGACTAAGGATGCTAGGAAGGTCCTAACGAAATGCTTTCTAGGTAAACGCTAGCAGTATATGGAGCACTGAGCACCACTTCAACTCAAAATTATATTAATTTTATGCTTCATTGTATCCTAGTCCTACTCATAAGAATTAACACTTTTTTTTTCAATCTTAATGGTCAATATTTTCAACAAACTTCTGATTTAGCAATGGGAATCCAATTTCACCTTTTCTTGCTGATGTTTTTATGAGGTTTTTTTGAAATGGAAGTCACTGAGCATTCCCTTTAACTTTTAAAACTTGGTGTAGATATGTAGATGCATTATTGCTACTGTTGCTGATAAACACATAAAAGATGCTTTAAAACTTTTAAATGTAAGAGATAAAGCAATAAAGTTTATGTTAGAAACTGAAAATAATGGTTGCCTTAATTCTCTAGATCTAAAGATAATAAAAAATAACAATAAACTAAACTTTGGCATTTATAAAAAATCAGATCATATTGATAATTACATAAAAAATAACATTTTAAACTTTTTCACATAATTTTGCTGTTTTAATAGTTTAATTTACAGGTTAACAAATATACTCCAAAATAAACAGGAATTTGATAGAGAATATAAACACATAATTAATACTGCTCTAATGGATGGTTTTAAAAAAGGTTTTATACATAATAAGATTGCAAAATTTAAATATAAAAAAGTTAATGATTCTTCTAGTTTAAAAAAAATAAAAGATGATTTTAAAAAATTTACTTACCACTAGGGCTAATAAAAAATCTCAAAATTTTTTAAAATAATTTGATATAATTTTTGTTTCTAAAGATAAGTATAATACAAAAATTTTTCTAGAAAAGATAAAATTTCTGATAGTAAAAAATCAGGCATTTATACACTTAATTATTTAGATTGCGACTGGGTTTACTTTGGAAGGACCAAACATAATTTGGAAACCAGAATGAAGTAAGATTTTATAAATATTTGGTACAAACAGATTGATGAATCAGCTGCGGCAGATCATTTTTGGTCATGAAATAAATCCACGTTAAATTATTATGTGTTTCAAATGGGAAGAGTTCTCACCTGTAGCGAATCAAATGTGTTAGAGCCTTCATCGTTGCCACCTCGTTATCCCCACTCTTTATATATTTCCCTCTTTCTCGCAAACTTGGGAGTGTTTGTGGCGCTAGACGTAAGGGAACGCAAACTGAATTTTCCTAAGTTTTATAATAATGCAGTTGTTGAAATCACAATAGCAGCATGAACATTGCATATTACGCAAATGTTTTAAATATTTAGTTTAAAGTTAATTATAGTTTATGAATTACTTATTTTTCTAATCCAACGAAAATACCAGCAGTGCATCTGTATAGCTGTGAATGTTACTTACATTAAGAGATAATTCGTCATTATCATTGTCTTCAATGTCTGAGTACTGCAAATTTACGATGATAGGTTCCAAAATCTTGTTACGTGCTATTTCTTTCCAAAAGTCATCTTCTAGTAGTTAATCTGATGCTTCACGCAATTTACCCAGTCTTGTGTTCCTTGTCAATTTCTTTGTGAATAAGTCATTCAATATCAGTCAGTTTAAAAATATTATTTCTGTTTGCAACATAATTTGAGCCCACATTAACCCTATTGGATTGTTCTAGCAGTAGTAAGGTGGAAGGTGGATCGCGTCTCATTGATCCAACTGATACACTTTTTCAGGAAGAGTATTTGAATAATGCTGCTTTGAACTCTCTATTAGAGTAAATAGAGATTATGAGCCATTCAAAAAAAAGATATGTGACCAGGCACGTTCTGCCAGACCAGCAAGAAGTATATCGTTTCCTCTCATCGAATTTAACAAACACCTTGGCTTATTCAAAGTACATATTTCTTTTATCATGTCATGTCACATGTTTATGTTTCAGTTCTGAGTAATTTCAAATATATGTTCACGCATACATGCCAATCAATAATGATATTCCTTACAGTGCTTACATCACAATGCATTGTTATAATATAGTGGTATCTACTTTATTTGTATTAGGAAATCTATGTGAGCTAAAAATATGGGGTTTTCACGGTTATGTTAAATACATTACTCTCTCCTTCCTCATGGATCAGTTTTTGTAAAATCTGAATTTTTGTCTTAGCACGGATAGTATTTATTACAGATTGATTAGTTTGCCGCTCATCACACACCACTTAGGGGGAATGCAATATGACAACACCGCAGGACTCCGATTGGTTGCTCACCTAGTAGCGCTCAAGGACAAACACCGTCCCATTTGAAACAATAATAGTACAGCAATTAAATGGACAAATAGATTTAATGGTTTGGGAGAAAATATTTATCTTCCAAAATAGAAATTGCATAATGAATTTTGAAATACCACCAATCAATTCTGTCACTAAGTTTGTTTTACTTTCAGAGGTTGGAAACAAATACAGAAATAATTTGTCACATATCACCAGTAACGATGACAACATAAATGAACACTTAGGCTGAAGATGCAGATGATGTATTTGTGAGACTAGTCCCGTGTATTGTGAAGAATTTCATTAAAAGATTATTAAAAAATTATTACATTTTATTGTAATATTTGTATTTCTTCACTATTATTAGCTTTATTTTTTATGAAATATAAACAAGATTCCACACTTAGATAATCCTTTAAAGGATTTAATTCAATACTATGGTAGAATGGTTAGTTTCTCTAACTCAGTTCAAGAGCTACAATATGAAATCATTTAGATGCTCTCTGGATCAATATCTCGAATTTCAGTAAGTTTTGTCAGCAAAGTACTCTGGACATGTATTAATTTTATTGTTTCATTCTTTTCATTAGCAATTCAAAAGAATTCAATAGTGTTGTAATAAAAAATAACAGCTAACAACATGGCATTCCCTATTTGGACCTGATATTATTTTGAATTTTATTTATTCAACTGAACTGAAAATGTCTATACTCTTAATGCATTCTTCATACCTGCAGTATTTGTAACTGAGAAAATGCTAAAACTAATGATGTGAAGACATCACTATTTCTTGATACTCAATACCAACATTGACACTTCTAATACTTCTACTCGAGTATAATGACTAATACTGATGTTTAAGAACTAATACTTGATGCTTGCTTTAAAAAATCTGTTAAGGCAACAGTTTGTTTAATGAATTATGTTCATTAGGTGGATTTCTGTGTATAAACAATTTTGCTTTTGCTCATTATTTTCAGATGTTGCAGCATCATATTCTGACAGTGAAGGGAAACCCGTATATTGCTTTTTCAATAGAGGTTTTGTAAATAACAGTTTGTATATGAATGTAAAACACTTCTTTAAATTTTTTGTACTGTGTGATTTACCACAGTGAGAAAAAAAAATTGTGCATATTTTACATAATTTTGTGTTATTATTAGTACTGACTACTACAAAACAATTCATTTTTCACTCATTTTTAATTTTATATCAAGTTTGCACACATGTGCTGTAATACCTCATGTTTTAACTTCTGATTCGTTTCCAAACTAAAAGAAATCTAAAAACCAGAGTCAAAGAGCACTTTAGAAACATCAGATTGAAACAAGAAGATAACTCAGCAGTAGCATTTCACTTTTGGAATGAAAACCATGACATTGATCCAAATCCAAAATTACTAAAAGGAGTGATAAACCAAAATAAATCGACAACATGGGAGAACATATTCATATGGAAAAATAAGGATTACGTAATGAACTTTGAAATCCCACCAGTAGATAATTAGACAAAGAAGTTCATAGTTCCACCACCAGAGAGAGAGAGAGAGCAGACAACAACAGATGCCAGTTGGAAAGAGATTGAAAATGGAGGCGAATGTCTTTGAAACTAATCTCTCATAAATATAAACAAGTAAATGACGAGTATTAATAAACCAACTACAAATAGTTTCTGTGAGAATTAGACTGATTTATTCAATGCCATAGCAGGGATTTGAACAACAGATCTACTGGCCTCTGTTTGATACCTTAAAGGTAAGCAGAAAAATAAAAATCATACTCCTTTTGATAGTTAAAAAAACTGAAATAAATAATAACCCCATAATATTTAAATATATTAAAATCATAAGTTAACCTAATCACTGACATAACACAGCAACATGTCAGCACACATTAAATTTTCCAACTGACTCACATGCTTCCCAGTAAATCACAAGATATCAAATTCATATGAAATGTCATACCATAATGGCAACTTACATGTAAATACTTTAAGATCCAGGGTTTTATAGTTTAACCATTATTAGGTCAATCAATGGGAATTAATTATTCTTACACACACACACACACACACACACACACACACACACACACACACACACACACACACACACACACACACACACACACACACACACACACACACACACACACACACACACACACACACACACACACACACACACACACACACACACACACACACACACACACACACACACACACACACACACACACACACACACACACACACACACACACACACACACACACACACACACACACACACACACACACACACACACACACACACACACACACACACACACACACACACACACACACACACACACACACACACACACACACACACACACACACACACACACACACACACACACACACACACACACACACACACACACACACACACACACACACACACACACACACACACACACACACACACACACACACACACACACACACACACACACACACACACACACACACACACACACACACACACACACACACACACACACACACACACACACACACACACACACACACACACACACACACACACACACACACACACACACACACACACACACACACACACACACACACACACACACACACACACACACACACACACACACACACACACACACACACACACACACACACACACACACACACACACACACACACACACACACACACACACACACACACACACACACACACACACACACACACACACACACACACACACACACACACACACACACACACACACACACACACACACACACACACACACACACACACACACACACACACACACACACACACACACACACACACACACACACACACACAC
This sequence comes from Mantis religiosa, assembly GCA_030765055.1. Lineage (NCBI taxonomy): Eukaryota > Metazoa > Arthropoda > Insecta > Mantodea > Mantidae > Mantis > Mantis religiosa. Next base: position 450,233,140 of record CM060950.1, read on the forward strand.
ACACACACACACACACACACACACACACACACACACACACACACACACACACACACACACACACACACACACACACACACACACACACACACACACACACACACACACACACACACACACACACACACACACACACACACACACACACACACACACACACACACACACACACACACACACACACACACACACACACACACACACACACACACACACACACACACACACACACACACACACACACACACACACACACACACACACACACACACACACACACACACACACACACACACACACACACACACACACACACACACACACACACACACACACACACACACACACACACACACACACACACACACACACACACACACACACACACACACACACACACACACACACACACACACACACACACACACACACACACACACACACACACACACACACACACACACACACACACACACACACACACACACACACACACACACACACACACACACACACACACACACACACACACACACACACACACACACACACACACACACACACACACACACACACACACACACACACACACACACACACACACACACACACACACACACACACACACACACACACACACACACACACACACACACACACACACACACACACACACACACACACACACACACACACACACACACACACACACACACACACACACACACACACACACACACACACACACACACACACACACACACACACACACACACACACACACACACACACACACACACACACACACACACACACACACACACACACACACACACACACACACACACACACACACACACACACACACACACACACACACACACACACACACACACACACACACACACACACACACACACACACACACACACACACACACACACACACACACACACACACACACACACACACACACACACACACACACACACACACACACACACACACACACACACACACACACACACACACACACACACACACACACACACACACACACACACACACACACACACACACACACACACACACACACACACACACACACACACACACACACACACACACACACACACACACACACACACACACACACACACACACACACACACACACACACACACACACACACACACACACACACACACACACACACACACACACACACACACACACACACACACACACACACACACACACACACACACACACACACACACACACACACACACACACACACACACACACACACACACACACACACACACACACACACACACACACACACACACACACACACACACACACACACACACACACACACACACACACACACACACACACACACACACACACACACACACACACACACACACACACACACACACACACACACACACACACACACACACACACACACACACACACACACACACACACACACACACACACACACACACACACACACACACACACACACACACACACACACACACACACACACACACACACACACACACACACACACACACACACACACACACACACACACACACACACACACACACACACACACACACACACACACACACACACACACACACACACACACACACACACACACACACACACACACACACACACACACACACACACACACACACACACACACACACACACACACACACACACACACACACACACACACACACACACACACACACACACACACACACACACACACACACACACACACACACACACACACACACACACACACACACACACACACACACACACACACACACACACACACACACACACACACACACACACACACACACACACACACACACACACACACACACACACACACACACACACACACACACACACACACACACACACACACACACACACACACACACACACACACACACACACACACACACACACACACACACACACACACACACACACACACACACACACACACACACACACACACACACACACACACACACACACACACACACACACACACACACACACACACACACACACACACACACACACACACACACACACACACACACACACACACACACACACACACACACACACACACACACACACACACACACACACACACACACACACACACACACACACACACACACACACACACACACACACACACACACACACACACACACACACACACACACACACACACACACACACACACACACACACACACACACACACACACACACACACACACACACACACACACACACACACACACACACACACACACACACACACACACACACACACACACACACACACACACACACACACACACACACACACACACACACACACACACACACACACACACACACACACACACACACACACACACACACACACACACACACACACACACACACACACACACACACACACACACACACACACACACACACACACACACACACACACACACACACACACACACACACACACACACACACACACACACACACACACACACACACACACACACACACACACACACACACACACACACACACACACACACACACACACACACACACACACACACACACACACACACACACACACACACACACACACACACACACACACACACACACACACACACACACACACACACCCCAGAAGCGTTTTTTCTTTGAAATACTTTTTTGTTGAAATTCAGGCTTAGTCAAAATATGTATATCTGGTTTAATCTTGACAATTTAAATTGTCACATTCCTCACAATTTCACATAGCTATGTTTAGTTTCTAAGCTGAACAATGTTATAGTATATGTACGTGAAGTCTAATAAAGCTACAGTTATTGTTCTTAAAATTTAATGTATCAATATTCTTTTCTCTTTATAATAAAATTTTACTTTTGCACTTAATTAGATCTCATGCTTGATAGGTAAATTATTTATTTTTCTATTCTTACCTGAATATTCTTCATATTCCGAAGATTCTGAAGCAGTTTCCTAAGGTGTACGACCTTCATCTTCCTTATCCAACACTTCCATTTCCTGAGAACAGAGACAGAAGAAAGGTTTGTTACAAAATAATGCTACTTAATATCGACATACAATTTTCAGTATGATGTACTGCAAATTACAATTATTTGCACACCTGCTCTTCCTTGTGGTTTAGCACTTTCTGGCGCAACATTTGTCGCCGCCGTTCTATTTCTTCATCACTCAATTCATCTTCTTCCTCCTCCTCTTCACTTTCAATTGGTATTGTCTTGTGCCGTGTCTCACGTTCCTCTCCATCTGACATGCCGACATCCAAGATCTCAGGTGCATGTATGTGTCTAAGGGTAACAAGAGAATGTCAATACTTTAAAAATATGCAGAGCTTCAAAGAATATTAACTTTATATACATAGAGAAGGAAGTGACCTTGTATTATTGCAAAACAGCAACATTCCCATTTGTTACAATTCCCATTTGTTTCTACACTTTTGCTCAAGTACAACTTTCAAGTTAATAATGAATGTGAAATTGGACACTGAGAAAAAGTTGTAGTTTTTTAACTTAACTATGACTAGTTCATTATACACATGTCCTGACCATTCAATTTAAATACATACTGCCATAACTAATAAGCAAAGCCCAAAATTTTAGATAATAATACTTTGAGAAATATGTAATGAAATATATAAAATCTAGTAAATATGTAATTATGAAAGTATAGCAAATCATTTGAAATTACATTAGAATCTGAACTTCAAATGAAAAGTAGTTTATTTCACTCACTGGTCATTCCTTGTACTTCTAAATTTATCACTTTTATTGCTTCACACTAATCTATATTTGCTATTTTAAACTGCTATTCACATATTTTCACTTTCACAGCTTTCACTGTATTTTGTGATGCTTCATATGTTGCTTCTTAAACACACAGGAAACAAAACAAAATAAAAAACCATAGTCTTCCTAAACATAATTTAGGAAATTAAGAATGAGTAATAACGGGATATATTGCTCATTTCCCAGCACAGTACATACGAAGATTTACCACATTTTGTGATGTAAATGACATTCTTCTCTCTGATAGAACTTTCTTGCTTAAGAAAATGATCTTTTGACACCTCAAGATTTCACGGAAGTACTTGAACAAGATTACTTGCTCTGGAGGTATGCTCTCCAGAGGCTACAATTCTTCACCGTCAAGATCTTGCTAATAGCTAGGAATGTAGAGTAGCCAGGATTTCTGTCAATTACATTCTGGAACTTTCAACACACACTAACTCTGTTATCTTTTACAGAAGAGAGTTGTTCTTTCATATCTTCCATAATATCCATAGATTCCTGGAGGGAAAGTTTTGAAGAAACCAATCCTGCAAAGCATTTTAAGTGTACTAGTTTAGATAGAACATTTTGAGAGCACTTACAGCTTTCAACATATATGCTGCAGCATCAAAATATAATACCACCCTTTTTCTTTTTGACCTCCAATGGATCCTAATATCTTAAATGTTAACGCATCTGGCTGTTGAATGATTTGTATGTCCCAGGAGTTTGGAAGAAATCTGGTTTAGTTGGAGCTTCAGGGCTAATTTTACAGCAACAAGATTCTTATATGTGTCACAAACACTTCTAAAGTCCCAAATACAGCGATCCATATGTACATATCTTCTAGTTCCCTCTTTATTCTTTCTCTTGTTTCTAGACAGCAATTGTTAAGGTGGTTAATACAGAGTACAGACTTGTCTGAAACTGGTTGCAGTATTTCTCTTTCTCTAAGAAAGGGTGATGTTCCGGTAGCAGAGCAATGTTATATTTATATCGATACAAGTTGCTTTCTTGACGAATGACATGAATTATTTTCATGTAGTACATTTTGCAAATGTTGTTCAACCTGTGACTTTATGGAACATTCTATTTTCTTTTCACATACTTGGCATACTTAAATGCCATAGTCATTATGACTACTGTCATAAGATCTTCAAATAACGCAACCCATGCCACCACGGCACACTGCAACTGTACAAATTCAATAGTAATACAATTTTGAGTCGAACTAATACTCAATGCTCCATTTATTGCTAGTATTTACCTAGAACGCGTTTCGTTAGGACTTCCTAGCATCATCAGCTGTTGTCGACTAATGGATGCCGGTTCAGTGAACTCCTCGGAGGTGATAGGTGCGTCTCATGACATAGAACGAGAAATTCACTTACTAAAAAGTGTCCAAGGTCCAGCTGCATTAACCACGTGGGAAAAAATCTTTATAAAGAAATATGAAAGTAAATTGTTTAATTTCGATACTACCTTTGAAGACAACCCCAATTTCAAGTTCATCAAGATACCGACAGAGACGCACCTATCACCTCCGAGGAGTTCACTGAACCGGCATCCATTAGTCGACAACAGCTGATGATGTTAGGAAGTCCTAACGAAACGCGTTCTAGGTAAATGCTAGCAATAAATGGAGCATTGAGTATTAGTTCGACTCAAAATTGTATTAATTTTGTGCTTCATTGTATCATAGTCCTTAAACAACAGAAATTCAATAGTATTTATTCTTAGCTTTAACTGTTAATTACTATTTATTGTAAAAATTGTAAAAGAAAAGTTTAAGCAGGCATAGAAAGAAAATACAAAATACATAATGAAGCAAAAATGGCCAAATATTTATTTTGATGTAAGGATGTACAATATATGTAAATGCTGAAATATGTAATAATAGGTCAAATTAATCTTTGGTACAGCAATGTATATGTTTCAATTCTTAGACATTTTCTGCTTCCCTTTGTCTACATATATAGGAACAGGATATGTAACTATGAATGAATCCAGGCTCTAGTTATGAGATTCCTCTTTATTGTTCTTTTTGTATTCAAATAAGCATATATGTACATATAATACTCAAAAATTTGAGAATTTAATTGTACTAAATTTTCGCTGCTGCACCATAATACAAAGAAATTTTGCACATCTTTGTACAACAGTTGTGGGAGCGCATTTTTTTTTTTTTTTTTTTTTGAATTTGTTGGTTGACTATGTTGAGAGTGAGAGACATTTAACACCAATTTGGGTAACAGGGCTATTTCTGATATGTTACTTGAATACTACCTTTTTATTTCTAGCTTTATTTGTGATGGATTTAGTATTTTGGCTGCACATTTGTGTTATATTAGTCATTCTGTTTCCTATCTACTTTTATATTGTTAAATGGTGTGCAAAACCTGAGGAGGAGATGGATAAATTAACATAACATACTTGGTGGAAGTAAATGAAGTACGAGAACAAGTTGCCAGAGGTCTCTCACATATACACAAAAAACTGGACATCACATGGCATGAGTGTAGCAAGACTATAGTGCCAAATGGGTCTGGTCCTGCAACATGGGTCAGTTAAAGAAACAAGACAAGACAGTGTGTGGTAATTAGCGAGTTCTTACAGTGCACTGCAGTGGTGTGCTTCATTGCAACATGGCCCATAGGCAACATTTGGATGACTTCACAGGGGTCATTGGGAAACTGAAAGAAGACTGAGGTGTGATGAGTGTAGCAGAGAAGTTTGGTATTGATCACAGCTTGGGGAACCTTCGAAACAACAGGCACTGCTGTCCTAAGGAGAGGTGGTGGTCGACCACCCTCAACTACAGCAACAGATGACCGCTACATTGTGCAACAGGCATGTGTCAGAATTATGCAGTTTGAGATTACGGTTAAAAACCTTGGCATACTGGTTTTTCTGTAATCTGGTTCTTGTTGAAATTATAGTGTTACAGCCAATAAAAAAAAACTACACTCCTGGAAATGGAAATAAGAACACATTGACGCCGGTGTGTCAGACCCACCATACTTGCTTAGGACACTGCGAGAGGGCTGTACAAGCAATGATCACAAGCACGGCACAGGAGACACACCAGGAACCGCGGTGTTGACCGTCGAATGGCGCTAGCTGCGCAGCATTTGGACACCGCTGCCGTCAGTGTCAGCCAGTTTGCCGTGGCATACGGAGCTCCATCGCAGTCTTTAACACTGGTAGCATGCTGCGACAGCGTAGACGTGAACCGTATGTGCATTTGACGGACTTTGAGCGAGGGCGTATAGTGGGCATGCGGGAGGCCGGGTGGACGTACCGCCGAATTGCTCAACACGTGTGGCGTGAGGTCTCCACAGTACATCGATGTTGTCGCCAGTGGTCGGCGGAAGGTGCACGTGCCCGTCGACCTGGGACCGGACCGCAGCGACGCACGGATGCACGCCAAGACCGTCGGATCCTACGCAGTGTCGTAGGGGACCGCACTGCCACTTCCCAGCAAATTAGGGACACTGTTGCTCCTGGGGTATCGACGAGGACCATTCGCAACCGTCTCCATGAAGTTGGGCTACGGTCCCGCGCACAGTTAGGCCGTCTTCCGCTCACGCCCCAGCATCGTGCAGCCCGCCTCCAGTGGTGTCGCGACAGGCGTGCATGGAGGGACGAATGGAGACGTGTCGTCTTCAGCGATGATAGTCGCTTCTGCCTTGATGCCAATGATGGTCGTATGCGTGTTTGGCGCCGTGCAGGTGAGCGCCACAATCAGGACTGCATACGACCGAGGCACACAGGGCCAACACCCGGCATCATGGTGTGGGGAGCGATCTCCTACACTGGCCGTACACCTCTGGTGATCGTCGAGGGGACACTGAATAGTGCACGGTACATCCAAACCATCATCGAACCCATCGTTCTGCCATTCCTAGACCGGTAAGGGAACTTGCTGTTCCAACAGAACAATGCACGTCCGCATGTATCCCGTGCCACCCAACGTGCTCTAGAAGGTGTAAGTCAACTACCCTGGCCAGCAAGATCTCCGGATCTGTCCCCCATTGAGCATGTTTGGGACTGGATGAAACGTCGTCTCACGCGGTCTGCACGTCCAGCACGAATGCTGGTCCAACTGAGGCGCCAGCTGGAAATGGCATGGCTGGCCGTTCCACAGGACTACATCCAGCATCTCTACGATCGTCTCCATGGGAGAATAGCAGCCTGCATTGCTGCGAGAGGTGGATATACACGGTACTAGTGCAGACATTGTGCATGCTCTGTTGTCTGTGTCTATGTGCCTATGGTTCTGTCAGTGTGATCATGTGATGTGTCTGACCCCAGGAATGTGTCAATAAAGTTTCACCTTCCTGGGACATCTAATTCACGGTGTTCTTATTTCAATTTCCAGGAGTGTATTTGTAGTCGGTTCCAAAACTAGCTCCCCAAATAACATAATATATGTGATGGAATGTTAAAAACCGACTATAAATGGGTTTTTTTTTTCAATTAATTTGGACATAACTCTTACTAAATTCCGCTATTCACACATAAGCATTTCAGCCAATAGTCTCTGTTATATTATTTGCAACAAATACAAAGTTTTTGTTTTCTTGTGTTTCTATCCTGGATTCCTGGAAACAGCCTTGGGGTTTGTTTAGTATGATAGGTGATGTTATCACTTTGAAACGTCATGTAATTTCAATTCCTTTCTTGGAAGTGATGAAAACAGTGTTGTTATGATAAATTAACTTTAAAGAGAGTCGATTAAAGACACTAGTAAGTGTTGTCTAGTGTCTTTAATCGACTCTCTTTAAAGTTAAAGTCATGTAATTTATTTGCGCATTTTTCCACCCACTGATGGTCTAAGGTTGTGAGAATCGATTGTTTCTCATCCTATTAGTTTGTGGCATTGGGTGCTATGTGTGCATATTTTCAGGATACATTTCAGAAGTCTGTGACGAGCTGCAATTGCTATACATTTCCTGTTAATTCAGTACATCCTCAATGTCATTGTTTACACTGTTATGCACATTTTAAGCACATGAGAAAATTAAGTATGTTCACAACCTCTTATAATTTGTTTGATTTCTCATTAGATTGATTTTATTTTTCATTGATTTCGTTTGTTTACCTCATTATCAGCTGTGCCGTGGCTGAGCAGTTAGATCACTTGACTCTCACCAAGGCGGCCCAGATTCAATCCCAGGCAACTGCATGTGAGATTTATGGTGGACAACCTGGAGGATCTCCGGTTTCCCCCACCACAATCTAACTGCTCCATTAACATCTTTCCTTTCATTAATTTCGCCCTCATTCTGTCATCTACTTCTCTCACTCTCATACCAGGCATTGGGTTTCTCATGCATCCTGGGTTCTCTATCTGATCCAGAGTGTCTGTTCCTCAACCCGATGCTTTGGTTAACTGCTACCTTAGTTACCAAGTCTTATGTGCTCTAATAACAAACTAAGCTTTCAGTTACTACAGCCATTTTCTTAATTATATTATCAGTTACATTCTTACAACAACTGGATTTTTAACTTCTGAATTGTGTTATTTATAGCTATATCCAATGTGGTACAATTTTCTCTGATACCATTAATTTAATTCTTAATTTTATTTCAATCATGGCTTCAGACAGAAATTTAATCTGTTCAATCTCATCCTTTTGATCGAGATTTCCCTTGCTCTCTGGATCTGCTTTTTACTGATGTCCTGCTTTACAGACATTTCTTATGGATCACTGGCCAATTTGTTCTGCTTTGTAGTGATCTACACTGCTATTTTATCGATTTTCATGGATGTCCCTAGCTGATATTTTCTATTCTGTTATCTTCAATTTTATCTATCTCAACAAAGTAATTATGTTCAGATGTTGCTGGTAAACATTACTCTGTTCAGCCATATCCTGACTGTGTTCTCAGTGACATCCATTTCTTGTTAAATTTCTCTACTCATTTTCTTTGATTTAATTTGGGCTACTTTACCACTTCACAGATGCATGTAATGTTGTTAAATCTGATTAGTTTTCTACAAATATACAAATTGGAAAGTGTGATTTTTACAGAAGTTTTATCTTGATATTTCTGTTATAAAGGTCTAGGTGTGAAAGAGATGTTCTTTTTTCTCTTCATTTTGTTATAGTACCTGAGTTGTGTTGTAGGTTCTTTGATGTACACAATGTTGTTAAATTTAACTATAAACTACTGCAAATTGTAACTGTTTTAAAAGTTTTATCTCGGTACTTATGAAGTTATAATCTTCTAGACAACACATTTTCTATTTTCCCTTCCTTTTGTTGAGGTCCCTGGGTTCTGCTGCAGGTTCCTCAAAGTCTTTTTGCAATTTTACGTCCTCCAACGTTAAGTCATATTGGACGATGAATGAAATGGGTGAAATGATGCTCAAATGAGCCCAGGGTCCATAGAGCTTAGAGTTACCCGACATTCCTCTTTCAGGATAAGGGAAAACCCTAGAAAAAACCTTATCCAGGTAACTCACCCTGACCAAGATTCGAACTCGGGACCTCTTGAACATGAAGCACACTCTCTTACCACCACACTACCGAGGCGGGCTCAAATGGTCTTGAGGTTCTAGACATTCTAATCGTTTTTTTTTTTTTAAGTTTTATTATTTTCTTTGTTCATTTACCTGTATTTTCAAATCTTATTTGCACACCAGACAGTAGTGTGCCATTTATGAAATAGTTGTTAAGAGTATGGGACCAAATTTGGGCATCAGGATTATTTGTGTTATTAGTTTGAATATAGCTCAATTATGGTCATAGCTGCAGTGTTGTTTATTGAGAAAACTATTCTTCCAAAATGTAATTAAATTCAATTAAACCACTTTTTCATTTAGAAAAATGTATATGCAATATATCAACAATAATGAAATAATTTGTGCTTCCAAATCATTAAATTAACTATAATAGTACATCTTACTTTTTCTCACAGAATAGTTTATTAGCTTTATTAATTCCTTTTTAACTGAACAGCTAAATATCAATATCGAGAGCTGACGATATCAATATTATATTTTCTTCCCTCAAAATAGAATCTGCTTTAGCTATTGTTTCATTTGTAACAACATCTCAAGAAATCATGGATTTTATTACACAAATACAACTATTTGCAACAAATATAATAATTATATCTGTGTAATATAAGTGGAGACTAATTGTATATGGAGCTTATTTTCCACAAACATTTTATGCTTTCCTCACAGTACTTTTTCTTCACCTCTACCACTTGCTAAATTAAATTTTAGCTTTTTCTCAAATCTCTTCTGCATATTGAATAAGTATTCTCCACTAGCATACATGACTACTTCGTAGAAAGTTACTTGGGTGTCTGATGAAAGCCTGTTGCTTTACCTCACATCCTATAATGCTCTTCTATTGTTGACTTCCCTCTGTTCTTCAACTAATGAACTGACAAGAGTAGGCCATTCAGATTCAGATAATTTATTAGCTGTAGGAGTCAACCAGACTCATGACATCGTCAAAAATACAGTTTATGTACAATATTTTCAAAAATATAAATATGCATTACAATATAGTTAAAAATGTTACAAGTTAATAAAAGTCTAATACAACAGCACATTTTAAAAATACAAACAGTAAAATAAAATTAATATCACAATTTTATATTTAAAAATTTACTTATGCTAAAAGGTAAAAATTTTAATATCAGTTACACTGACTGCCTAAACCTTCTGTAATTTAAAAGTCTTTGAGGCAAGTGATTACACAAAATGCTACCTAGATGTGATGTACTACTAAGGCATTTAGTAACTCTATGACAATTTAAATGGACACTGTGGGATGCTCTAGTATTGCAATCAAATAATTGAGAATTCAATTGCAGGAGATTTAGGTTTTGTTGAATGAAAGACACAGATTCCAGGATATAAATGCAAGGAAGAGGCAACATTTTTTAAATCTGAAAACACCTTTTTACTAAGTATAAGCCATAAGTATACATAATCTCAAATTATATACAACTGCTGAAGAAGAGCTTGAGCAAGTTATTCAGGCTCTCAATATTGATAAAAGAGGAAAGAAAGTGTATTGACAAGAATGGAAAGAAAGTGTAATTGATTCTGTAAGTATAGTGAAAGCTATACAAACAACATTTCATGAAGAGAGAAAGATGAAGGTTTTCATAAGCTTTGAATCCATGCATCAGTTACATGTTCAGATGTAGCTTCAACTGTAGATAAAACAGGATGCAAACAAGACTAAAAGTGTAATCCCAATCTCTCAAAAGAGCAATGATATAATTAAAGATTCAGAGCATTCTATGAAATTAGTTCAAGCCACCACCAAGGTAAGCCTGTTGAATGTACAAAAATAAGAAATAAAAGTATTCTACTGGAGCTAAGGAGTAATGAAGAGTGCATTAAATTATGTAAACACTTAGAAGATACAAGTTCAAATCTGACTGCAATCATACTAAGGCACAAGAAAACCTACCTTATAATACATAAAATGGAAATTAATTTTCTGGAGAAAAATCTTGTGGAATCTATTAATAAGTGCCTTGTAAATACTGCAGGCACAGAGAAAAGCATTATAAAGGAGACTTGCAGTAGTGATGCACAATATGCTTTAATATATGTCACACTTAAATCAATGCTGCAAGGAAAGAAGAAAAGCTATACATTGGTCACAAGAGGTAGATATTATATTAATGAGTACATTTATAAGAACCATTGTTATAAGTGCTGTAGTTAGGGGCACTTTGGTAGAGACAGTTATAAACTGAGAATGTGCTACATTTGTTCAGAAGATCATTCTACTTGTATTGAATGTCCACAAGCAAAAATATAATGTAACAATTGCAAGTTACATAATAAAAGAATGGCAAACAGACCATCATTCCATGCATCTGATATAAAACATTCACCTACTTCTCTTGAATACCCAGCCTATATTAGAATAATGAACATCATAAAGTAAGCAAGTTAACTGAGGCTGATATTGTTATATTTCACCAAAATTTATAACAATCACTTATTCCCACTTAAGAAGACTTAATAAGTGCTGAGCTTCAGCTATCTAGAAGAACTGTAAAATTGCTTGCTCTCAAGAGTTATATAAAAAACAAAATGCAATCAAAGGTTTGGGATCAAATTTTTATATTCACTCCATTAGTTCCACAGAATCAAGAGTAAGACTTGGAACTTTAGCATGCTATTCCAATATTTTTAATTTATCCTTTCATGGAAGTTTGAAAACAGTGTTGTTGTATAAATTAAATTTATTGGGAATCGATTAATGACACTAAACAACACAAGTAAGTGTTGTTTAGTGTCATTAATCGACTCCCAATAAATTTAATTTTTAATTTAGTTCAACATAATATTCAATGGCTAGTTAAGTAAATTAGATTAGATTAGATTAGTGGGTTTTAGGGCCCGTCGACAACGAGGTCATTTGGGCCCGAGTTAAGTAAAGCATGCAATAAATAGTAAACTACGAAAAGCTCTTGGTTTACAACTGGAAAATCAATCAGTTTAGTATTAAGTCATTGCTTTGTTCATGAGAGTTATCCTCCAAGTCTAGGTATAGCATGCTAGCCTCTGGTTCCTGAGGTCATGGGTTCAAACCTGGCAGAGGACAATGGATTTTTTTTTTTTTCAGGCATAAAAGTTCTTAGCATGGCTTCCTTCAGAAAGGAAGTAAAGCCAGGGTCCCATGCCACAGATTTACAACATGTAAAAGAACCTCAAGCCTGATAAACAGGCCTCTGAGCAAATTAAGCAGTCTTTCATGGCCACTATAGAACGAGATACTGAAAACCACAGCAGTTATAGTGTCCATACATAAAAATTCATTTTCAATTTTTACACTTAATGTGTTGTTCTAATAATTTTGAGACATCTTTAGAAGCTTTTTTCTCAAGAAATGCTACTCATTAATGCTTTATAAGTTCACTGAATATGCATCTAAGCATTTGTAATCACTGTTGAAATTCATTGTCTAATTCCTGTTAACTTTCATTTGATTTAGCTTAAATGTTTGACTTTTTTTTTTGTAAAATGTAAATACACTTGTGCATTATTAATGCCCTAAAATGGGCAGAGCCTTTCTATAAAATGTGTCAGAAATTTATACAGTAATAATACTAGGGAACACAGATTTTCTACCTGAAACAAAATAGGCCAATCCTTATGCAAAATGACTTGCTGATTTGAAAAATGCCTCTTAAAATGCTGTATTAGGTAACATTTCTGAGATATTCTTATATAAAAATTTACAGAAATGGGGTATGATACCAATTTATATTAACTTAATTTAGTTGATTGATGGAAATTAATAATTTCTTCATACTAGCCACATATAGGCTAAGGTTTTTTTTTTAATAGATAGAGTCAACATGAAAAATCCCGGCTGTGGCATTGAATTTTTCATGTTGACTCTATTAAATTATATTAGCTAATTTAAAATAATAGCCATTTTATTATTAAATAATACTTTTATACCTGTAAAGAAAATACATATTATTCAAAACAAGTAGAACAATTTTCCATCACGTAATATTTATCAGTGAACTTAATTTTAGAGTATACTATAAAAATCACATTTAAATGGATATGCGCAGCTCAAATTAAAATCACAGTGACATAAAATTGCTGATACAGAACTTCATAACTTATCATAAAGACCTAATAGCCTGTCACAGGAGCGTATATGGTAGCGTGTCTGCCTCACATTCAAGGGATCCCAAGTTCAAATCTCGGTCAGTGTGAGTTACCTGGATAAGGTTTTTCTGGGGGTTTTCCTTATCCTGAAAGACAAATGTCAGGTAACTCTAAGCTCCATGGACCCCGGACTCATTTGAGCAGCATTCATACATTTCGTTCATCGTCCGATATAACATTGGAGGAATTTGGATTCCTCTTTCAGTTCATATTTAGCAAAAAAAGTGTAATGTAGTTAATTAGCACTGCTAAAGAGTGAGTGAGTGAGTGTGTGGTTTAAGGGCCCGTCGACATCAAGGTCATTTGGGCCCTATGTCAATACTAAAAACCTGAAAGCTATAAAAATTTAGCTAAAACGTTAAAATATATTAAAAACACTCACCTGTTAAAAGTACATTAAAAAAACGACCTAAAGACTAATACTATAAAAACGCTAAAAGTAATAAATATAAAATAAAAGTCACACTTGTTTATTAAAACCTATTTTAAAAATAAACCGCAGTGCCTTATCCACGGCCACTGGGTCGTCACCTAAAATACTGGGCAAGTTAGCTCCCAAGCCTATTGACTGGTGAACGCGGGCGTACTGCGGGCAATCAAGCAGTACGTGCCGCACCGTGAGGCGTACTGAACACGAGGCACACACAGGGGCCGGTTCCCCTCTTAGCAGATGGCCATGAGTTGCTCGTGTGTGCCCAATTCTCAGCCGGGTGAGTATCACCTCGGCTCGCCGGTTATCCCTGCAGGATGTTTGCCAGGGTTGTACGCTCTCCTTTATACCCCGTAGTTGTGTGCCTTCTATAGCTGTCCAGGATTGCTGCCAAGCAGATAGGAGATGGCGACGGAATAAACGTTGCACATCCTGGTATGGCACCGTAGATGTTAAACTCCGGGGCAAACGGCAAGCGGACTTAGCAGCCGCGTCCGCCTCCTCGTTCCCGGTAATCCCCACATGGCCTGGGGTCCAAGTAAAAACAAAATTGTACCCGCGCCCGAGCATTTGCGAGATCTGGGCCTGTATTTTTAAAACGAGGGTCTGAGCGGCAGTGTGCTGTTGCAAAGCCTGAAGCGCACTCAGAGAATCAGTGCAGACAATAAAAGAGCCGGGAGCTAACTTGCAAATAAAAAGGAGCAAATAGAAGATGGCATACAGTTCTGCGGAAAAAACTGAAGTGGAGTCCAGAAGGCGAAATTTATGAGCCTCACCGTTAACGAAGAACGCGCAACCCGTAGCGTTACCTAACTGAGAACCGTCTGTAAAGACCGGAACATAGTTAGGGTAACGGCCCAGTAATTCGGCAAAAAGTTGTTGGAACACCGAATGTGGAGTAGCGAGTCTAGAATTGTTTGAAAGTGCGAGATCGAACTGCGCACGATTGAGCTGCCATGCAGGATAGGGGCAGATGGACGACCTCTCCACGCGAGGCATTCAGAGGCCATGGGAATGTAGGAGATCCCGAAATCTTATTCCCACGGGGCGTGTGTGAGAACCAGGGCGTATATAACGGTGGGCTAAATCTGGACGCAGAACTGGTTTAAAATAAGGATGATTGGGATAACTTGCCAACTTCGCAACGTATGAGCAGAGTAACAGCGAGCGACGAATATGGAGTGGAGGTTCGCCTGAGTCTGCATACAGGCAGTCAACTCGACTGGTGCGGAAAGCTCCTGTGGCAATGCGGATGCCGGTGTGATGCACGGTGTCTAAAAGGCGAAGTTTAGAGGCGGTCGCTGCGCCATAAATAAAACTGCCATAGTCCAGCTTGGACCGAACCAGAGAGCGGTACAGCCTCAACATTACCGTGCGATCGCCCCCCCCAAGATGCTCCAGATAATACCTTCAGCACCCGAAGAGAACGATCGCAAGAGGCTCGAAGGTGACGAATGTGGTGCTCCCAATTTAGTTGTCGGTCCAAGTAGAGGCCCAAGAACTTCAGGTGTGAGACAAATGGCAGGGGTGTGCCGTTCAAATGAAGATCAGGAGGCGGGTGAATACCTCGTAGGCGGTGAAAGTGGATACACTGCGTCTTCGCAGCTGAAAAACGGAAGCCGGTTTGAAGCGCCCAAGCTGCTAGCTGGGTAATGGTCAGCTGCAGTTGGCGCTCGATGTGATCTATGTTGGCAGACCTATAATAGACTGCGAAGTCGTCAACATAGAGGGATGATGGAATTCCACTTCTAACGGCATTAGTGATGCCGTTAATCGCTACGGCAAAAAGGGTGACGCTCAAAATCGACCCTTGAGGTACACCGTTCTCCTGTATCCGTTCCTGGGATATCGTTTTCCCTATCCGCACACGAAAACGGCGAAGTTTTAAAAAATTGCGTAAAAACTCGGGCAGATGACCACGCATGCCGTAACCATGTAGGTTACGGAGTATGCCGTACCGCCAGGTGGTGTCATAGGCCTTCTCCAGGTCCAGGAACACGCCCACGACGTGCTGTTTCAATAAAAAGGCATCGGAGATATACCCCTCAAGGCGTGTTAGATTATCGACACTTGAGCGATGGCGACGAAAACCGCATTGCAAGTTGGACAGATGGTTATGTTTTTCTAGCCACCAATTTAACCGAGCGTTTATCATTCGCTCCAACGTCTTACAGATGACAGTCGTCAGGCAAATGGGGCGGTAGCTAGATGGGAGCGTGCGGTCCTTTCCAGGACGAGGGATGGGGATGACAATACCCTCTCACCAGGAGGAAGGGAAAACCCACTCATGCCAAATGCTGTTATAGATGTTTAAAAGGAAAGATAGCGCCTCAGATGGAAGATGTAGCAGCATCTGTCGGTGTACGTCATCGGGGCCTGGAGAAGAATCCTTTGCTAATGCCAGAGAATGGGCGAGCTCGGCTGCGGTAAAAGGTTGATTGTACGGCTCGGTGCAGTCACTATTAAAATTCAGTGGTACCCGCTCCGCCTTTTCCTTAATAGGCAGGAAGAGAGCGTCATAGCGGGCAGTTTGGCTAGTAGCAGCAAATGTGGTAGCTAGGGCTTCAGCTATGTCCTGCTCGGTGGTGTACATGGAACCGTTGATGGCAAGGCCGGGAATTACCGTCCGGCGATACTTGCCATACATCCGCCGAACAGCTGACCATACTTGTTGGGTAGAGCTGCGCCGGGAAAGCGAAGACACATAGGCTTCCCAGGACTTACGTTTTGCGTTGCGCAGTATGAAGCGTGCCCTAGCGCGAGAACGTTTGAAGGCGACGAAGTTCCCTTCCGTCGGGTGCCGCTGAAAAACGCGCAAAGCACGTTTGCGTGCTTTGACAGCCAAACTGCATTCCTCGGACCACCACGGTACAGGGATACGACGTGGTGTAGGTGAACCTCGAGGAATGCTGGATTCTGCTGCGAGCAGGATCGAGCAAGTAAAATATTCCACCATTTCGTCGATGGTGTCGAAACCATCGTCGATGAGGTGTATCAGGGATTGGAATTTTCCCCAGTTAGCTTTGGAAATAATCCAGCGAGGATGTCGAGACGGTACACATTGGCGGCCAGAAAAATGTATGTTAATGGGGTAGTGATCACTGCCAAAGAGGTCGGAAAGTACTGACCACTCAAGTAGTGGTACTAATGACGGACTGCAGAAAGAAAGGTCTAGTACGGAATGTGTACCATAAGCGGATGATAGGAATGTCGGGTCACCAGTATTTAGCAGAAGCAGGTCAGACTTATCGCAGACGTCTACGAGGAGGCATCCACGGGCGTCATCTGTGTCTGATCCCCAGAGCGTGTGCTTGGCATTCAAATCTCCCACAAGGAGTAGTGGTGAGGGGAGCTGAGCCAATAGAGCTAGAAGATCACGCTCTGGAACTATACTGAGCGGCGGCAGGTACATATTACAGATGGTAAAACTGATGCTCTCCAGCTGTATTCGAACAGCTACAGCTTGCAATGGTGTAGTGAGAGGAACGTTGGCGGCTGAGATGTTAGGCGCCACTAAAGTAGCAACGCCACCGCATGCACGCATACCTGCAAGAGAGTCGCTTCTAAATGCAGAGAAAGAGTGAAGGTGTAACGAGTGATTGGGATGTAAGTGGGTTTCCTGGAGGCAAATAATTGACGGTGACCTTTGAGAAACTAAATGTTGTAGGTCTTGAGCACGAGCTCGAAAACCATTGACATTCCACTGGATTATTTCCATGAAGAGTTTTAACGGGCCGTTTTAACTTTTTTCTTGACCTTGGCAGACTTGGGCCTTACGACTCGAAAATCGTTAGCGTCCTGTGACTCCGCTGATGTTCGGGAGTCAGAACTCCTACGGCTCGTAGAGCGAGACCGGGATCTAATGGAAGGCGAGCGGCTTCGCGATCTATGCTGTGGTCGGGATCGGTTTTTCACAGTTACTACGGGGTTGTGGTTACTCGCTGATGGCTTGGTGTCTGGAGTCTGTACGGTTGAAACGGAAGTAGTGCTGGTGGATATACAAACAGTCTGAGACGTAGGTTTAACGGCTAGAAAATCAGTCTGCGTGGATGCGTGGGCGACAGGGACGTGTTGAACAGCAACAGTGGTATTCGGAGTACGGCGAGCTGCTGATGCATATCCAGTAGTAGTGGTAGCAGGCTTCAGTTGTTCAAAGCGCCGTCGTGCCTCTGGAAAAGTCAGGCGTTCTTTGACACGTAGCTCCTGAATACTTTTCTCGTCCATGAATCTAGGACACTGTCGCGAGCTGGAAGGATGACTACCGCCACAGTTCACGCAACAAGGTGTTCGACTGCAGTTTGGGTCTGCATGTGTCGGTAGGCCACATTTCTCACAAAGTGCAGGATTGGTACACGTTACCTTAGTATGTCCGAACCGCTGACATTGAAAACAGCGCATTGGGTTCGGGACATACTGGCGGACGCTAGCACGTTCATATCCGCAATAGATGAATTCTGGTAACTTTGTCCCAGCGAAAGTGAGAAACACCGTACGCAATGGGTATTCCTTGCCATCCTGTTTCCGTGTTAGCCGGTACGCCTGACAAACCAGTTGATCAGAGAGGCAACTTACAATTTCTTCATTTGCAAGACCGTCTAAGCTGGAGGTGGTGACTACTCCTCTGCAGGTGTTAAGCGTCTTGTGTGGGGCTACCCGGATAGGGTAGGAGCCCAACAAAGTTGCTTTCTGTAGCTTCTTAGACTGGTCCGCACTTGTGCTCTCTAATAATAAGCTGCCGTCTCGGAGACGCGTAGCGTTTTTCACAGGGCCACTGATCTTGTCGGGTTTGCGCTTTATATAGAAGGGACTGATATCCTTAAACGTTTTGCCATTACATGCCAAGGTCATCACTATATACGGATCGATGAAAGAGGTTTTGCGCGGATGCATTTTGAATAGGACCCCCATCCGGAACCGTCGGCGTCAGCCTGCCATCCGGGGGTTAAAAAAGAAAGACACCGAATCTTCACGGTCTGTGCCGTCATGGGGACCTCGCCCATGACCGATCTCATTTGTACCTCAGAAAAGCTACCCTTCAATATCCACTGCTTGTCCGTATGGGTAAACCGTTCACCACGCACACCCCGGCTTTATGCCCCTACCACAGGAATAACCGCCTGTGGCTCCCCACTTTAGGCCGCGCTGCGCATAAAGGGCACACGCGGATTCAGGGGACTTGTGGTTGATTACACCGGGGTTCCGTCAGCGGTAACACGTCCGGTCCGTGATACTAACCCAACGGCAAAACGCGGCCGTCGGGAGATTAACACAGACCGGGCCCTCAAGGAGCTACGTGGGTATACTTGACGGTGTGGACGGGCTCCGCACCTAAGGCTACACATAGGGGCAGTGCGAAGGGTCCGCTCAACCTTCACTTTTGAGACCTCCGGAGAGCACACATGTCGGAAGCCGCGCTGAAAACCGTGGGACAGAACCACGGAGATAGGAGAGATCCCTGCTGGTGAGACAGGAGTTATAAACCTAAGACCTTAAGTACTAATAATCATAATAAAAACTAGAAGGGGAAGAAGGTGATGCATACTGATCAGCAGTAGCACAGCGTGGCACAGTTGATGGAGGTGAGGGGGATGAAATGAGGGTGAGTGGCTAGGGATCCCGGGTTCGCCAATCCCGTACCTACCGTAGTAGGTCCCTGGGGGAGAATACCAGAGCCTCTTCTGCCAGTTTTCGGGGTTACTGATGGGCCTTCTCGGCAGCCGTAGCGGTCGTGGGTACACTAAGTCCCCACCGTACATCACCCCATCAGTCAGTCCCCTACTTCCTGTTGCCCACCCCTCGGGACGAGGACCGCAGAGGTTGGATTTTGAGGGGCGCACTGCTAAAGAAAGGTTACAGATATGGATAAGAGCAAGCAATGTACTAATTATCCTAATAACTTTTGTATGTGTGTGGATAATTTAGCCTTACATCACAGTGAAAAAAAAAGTATTACTAAAACAACATATTCATTATATTTTGGTTGTGCCCTAGGAGATTAAGATAAGCATTTTGCCCCCAGGTTTGCTGCATGTGCAAAATTGGTCTTAATCAATAACTACATGGTAAATGCAAATCTTTGCCATTTGCAGTGCCTATGGTGTTAGGAAAACAATCTGACCATTTAAATGACTTTTATATTTGTTATACAAAGATTACAGATGTTTCTAGAAAAAAATACGTTGAGGGTCGAATATGCTTGTGTTCCATCAGCAATATGACCAGTTCCTCATAGTGAAGATCTTCTGGTGCCTGATCCTCCAAAAGCATGGGCTGAAGGATATGATGGATAAAGTTCAAATCATGATGTGACAGTGAATTCTCAACATCCTAAGACCCTACATATCAACGTGAACGAAGTGAACAAAGACATTTTGTTTCTCAAGAAGAACTAAGCAATTTTATTTTGATTTCAAATTAGGTAAAAAAAAGTCAGAATTACTGGGTTCCAGGCTACAGGGGTGGAATTTACTGGAAAGAGAGACTAAGTGAAGATCTTCTGGTGCCTGATCCTCCAAAAGCATGGGCTGAAGGATATGATGGATCAAGTTCAAATCATGATGTGACAGTGAATTCTCAACATCCTAAGACCCTACATATCAACGTGAACGAAGTGAACAAAGACATTTTGTTTCTCAAGAAGAACTAAGCAATTTTATTCTGATTTCAAATTAGGTAAAAAAGAGTCAGTATTACTGGGTTCCAGGCTACATGGGTGGAATTTACATGAAAGAGAGACTAAAATAACATTTTAGCGATCTTGACATAAACCGTTTTCACAGTAATTTCACAACAAAAGACAACATATGTTTCTGCATTAATGTTAATGGTTTAACGAAGGAACATTTTCGGATCAGCAGACCAGTTTACATAAGAAGTGACCTATTTTGTTTCAGGTGTATGAAAAAAATGTTTTTGTTCCCTAGTTATGGGAGACAGACCAAAAGGGAAGATGAATATAACATTCTCTTAGAACTTCAAATGGGCGTTAAGAAGGGATATGAACTGCTGAAAATTTATAAGTTATAAAAACTTCAATTTAGAGGTATTTAAGAAATTAAAAATGAAAAATATATACTGGTTTAGAGAAAGTGTTTGACCAAACAGAACTAAAACTATTCGGGTACAAACTATTATAGAACGGGATTAGTAATTAAATAGTAACTATTTTAAAAGAATTATATAAAGAGAACACTTTCTATATAAAAATGATGAAAAGACAAAAATTGCCACTCTGCCAGGCTAGCTGGTTGTTGGGCTAATAATCTAAACTGGTGAAATTTAACTTTTTCAGATAAGAAAGGAAAGAAAGCTAAACAACTAACTAGGGATAGGACAAAATACAGAAAATGGATCATTACCGACTGAGGAAATCTGACGCTCAAAAGGGCATAAGGGAGAGGAAAAGAAGAAAAAGAAGACAAAAGTGGAGAATATATAACAAAAGGTTTATGTCAGGGGTGCAAGTTAAGCCCACCTCTATTCAATTTGTTTATTGGTGACATACTACAGAACATAATAGTAACAATATTTTGCCTATAATAAATAATATGTGCTTTCTTAAGATGACATGGCAGTAGGTTCCATTGCTGTAAATGGTCAAAAATTGTATTTTTAAGAAACAGATAATTACTGTTGAGAATGGGGACTAAGTATAAAAACCGAAGAAAAAAAACTCAAATTGCAGTTAAATCTCAATATATCAAATTGTAGTATTTATAAAACATGAAAAATGGAAGATTTGTGCATGATTACATTCATTTAGGAATAAAAATAGATGCAAGGGGCAAATAGGAAAACAAAAGAGATCAGCACTAGCAGGGAAAAAAAAAAACCCAAAAAACAAAACAGAATTGATGGCAGTGAGAGGATGATTATTTAAAACACCAGAGATAGAAGAGAAATTGCTGGAATGGTATATAAATTGGCAGTCGAGGCAAGAATGCAATATAGTACTGAGAAATGGGGTCTTGAAAATGACTTTTGTCCACAGAATGTTCTTTCTGTAAGGAAATTTTGGAGTTGCCAATAGCAAAAGCAAATGATGTTGGTCATATTGAAATGGAGAGAGTAACAAGAAAACGGTTAGTTACGGAAAGGACTTTAAAACAATGGTATATGATGCTGAATCTATTATCTATAAAATAAATTTAAAGTACCAAGTACTGGCCCTGTAACTCAGTCAGTAGACCACCTGCCTGCTGTGGAAGGGATCCTGTGTTCGATTCCTGGCTGGGGGTGGGGATTTTTCTCCAACAAAGATGATTCCTCATCTTACCCAGAGTCTGGAAGAATGAATGAGAGTGTGAATGTGTGCATGCTCTAACGATTAAAATACAAAGTACAAGCAACCCAACATTTACGAGTTAACATCATTGATATGTTCCAAAGGAGAACAGTTGCTGATATGACCACTGCAGTTAAAGGCAGGGTATAAATGGAACAAGAAAAAAGTACCAAGAAACAAATATGCAGAGTTCAAGTTGGCTAAGTAGTTTAAGAAATAACTTAGAAAATAATGGACTAGTCAATATTAGGAGGAAAGGAAAAATAAACTATAAAGGGTTTCTTGAAGGGAGTGAAACAAGGTTCTGAAAATACAGAGTTTGAAAAATTATTCAGTCTGCTATCAGAGTTCACTTGTGTTCTATAGCCATGAAAAACAAATGGAAAGGAGAAATGTATACTGATAATGCTAGCCAGCTGGAAAGGAGGATAATGGCATGATTAAGAGCAGGAATATGGACATTAAAAGGACAACAAAATGGGCATCCACAAGGCAAATGTCCATTATCTGAGGGAAAAGAAGATGTACAACATATATATTACCCTACATTTACATTCCCAACTTTTGTGCCTTCCCATTATTTACAACACTTTTGTTGGTCCCCTCAACAAAATGTTGCAATGTATTGAAATACTCAGATTTATGTTTCAGAAATATATTTCTTGCAGTTTACATTATGCCCGGCAATTCAAACAAGAAACAAAGTAAAATGGCCAATCAGAGATTCTTAATCTTCAGCATAGACAGGCAAGTGATGATGCAATCATCCACATTATTTTAGGCAGAGAGAAAAGGCGATATTACACTGGTCAACAGAATTTTAAAAGTTTTTGTATCCAAAACAAAATTAATGAAATCAATGTCAAAGATCTTTGACAAATACATCATGCCATCTGCTGACAACATGGAGAAGGAGGAAAGCACAACAATTTGCACCAGCGAGACTCAGCTGATGATGGGAGCAACAACTCCTGAAACATGTACTGTGAAAAACAGTGTGATTGAAGCAATGTGTCAATATCTTCTTCATTCACTTTTATTTTAACGTTTTCTGTACCTGGTCCTAAGTTTTGTCTGAGAGGCCATTTCTTCGTTGCATACTTTTTATCCTTTGCACAATATCCCACTCACATAAAAAGCAGCAATATTTTGTATAACACTGCTGGAGACCTAATATAATTGCCAACACTTTCAAATCTGCACATATGCACCACTTGTACTTATCCTAATTTATAATTCATTAGTAGTTTAATATTATCATATGTCTCTTTCATATGACCAATAGGAATACTTAGTAATTTATTGCCATTGTGGAGTAACACAACTTTAAGGCTGAGTTTAGAGGAGTCCATAAAAAGGCGCCACTCTTCTGGATTATGTTGCATGTTCATGGTGACCATCAGTTCATCAACATCATTACAAAATACATTTTCTTGCTTAGAAGAGAGAGAGAGAGAGAGAGAGAGAGAGAGAGAGAGAGAGAGAGAGAGAGAGAGAGAGAGAGAGAGAGAGAGAGAGAGAGAGAGAGAGAAAAGATTGTAGTGAATGCTGATGAACTTGAAAACTGGTTATTTTCACATTTTCTTGAAGAACAACACTCCATGATGCCAACAACTCGGCCTTGTTCTTAGGGAGTCTTTCATAAGGTCATTTAGTTGAGTTTGAGTCACTTTATGAGTTTCCAAAGTCTGTATCTTGAGATGTTGACGGTATTGCTTCTTCAGAGGAGGGTGATGACATTTTGTCAGAATCTGGGGTGTATGAGGATGGAGGAACAGTTATCAGTAAGTTGTGGCTATGTGGTACAGGGCAGATGGCTGAGGGAATATTTGAGTAAGCTTCCTCAAACCACCACCAGAGGAGACCTATGACAAAATATCGCCAGGTACACCACTGAGAACCAGTTGATGTCTGGTTGACAATGGAAGAAAATAGCCTCTGAAACATGTTCTGGGAAATTTAAAAGCGTTGTTTAGTGTCATTAATCGACTCATTTTAAGTTTAAGCTACTATTCACACCAATAAGGGAAGAAACCATATGGAAGTTGCAGTCATTTACATGATTGCTTTGCTTCCTCCAGATCATTATAGTGAAACTCATAGATCACCCTTTTCCATTTAGCCATTCACCTATATTTGTGAAACAATTGCGACAACAAATATGGGGTGCAAACAGTTTGTCCTGATCACCTACTTTGTAACCAAAATAAAGATTGTATGTCTTTTTCAGCATGGGAGTTAATGGTACCTTTTGCAATTTGAAAGCAGCTTCCCCGCATATATAGCAAACGTTATTTGGGTTATTAACACACTTACGAGGCATTTTGTAACTTTTGTGAAATGTCTGTTATTTTGAAGTCAGTGAAACACCATTTCACGTACTCACAAACTAAACATAGAACTCAGTTGCTAAAGGAATGGCAAGCTGAGGGTTAGACTTCCTGCTAGTTATAAGACAACACTCACACTTCCGTTACAGGCTGTTTCAAAAATATGTACTCAAACTAATTTCTAATAGTAAATTGAAGCCTAACACAAAAGCCTGAACTGTGTATTGTAGAAATGAGAACCAATTTACAAAAATCAAGGGAATTTTCATGTTTAGTGACCCAAAATTAATAAGTTATGACTAATTTTATCTCACATACATTTTGGCTGTTGACCAGTGTTACCTATTGTGACCAATGGAAATTGCTTTTTCAAATACAGCTTTATTAGGTTCCCAAGTACATTCAGTTTTTTATGTGGCTCTACTATCTTTAAGATAAATGTTGTGTTCCGGGCTTATAGGCCGTGGTCTAGAAGTTCTTGAGTGTACCGATGTTTCACCAGGAACTGCACCTAGCATCATCAGGGTTGATCCGTCCACTGTGGAAGTCAGAAGTCGAATGAAGCGGGTGTCCACATGTCCTAATTTATATTGGCTGGAGAGGGGCGGGGCTGAGGCTGATCACGTTTTGATTGGCTCTGGTCGGGAAGTGACTGTTCCATGTGTTCACTATTTTTATGTTTGTGTGATTGAAGCTTCTGTAATGCGGAAACCCATGTTTTGTTTATACAAAGTGCTTCTTCTCTGCGGTTAAAATTATTTTTGTGTTTGAATATTTCTATGGCTTCTCTCTGTAGGCGAGCATGATAGCTGACATTTGATGAGAGGACTTGAGTGTTCTTAAATTCGATGTCACACACATTACAGTGGGGCCATGACATCAAAAGAATTTACCGCATGCAAAAACTTATTTGGAGTCGGCGGTTCATTTCTGAAAAAATAATCATGAACTTTACTGCATATAGCACTTTTCGTAAAATCGTATTTCTCCATGTGCTGTTTGCATTTACGCGATTTCCCGGTGTTCTTACAGTTCCCAATGTTTGCTGTTCCATTCTAACACTACTTGCAGAAACACCAAGGAGATCATCAGTTTCTTTCGCAATGTTTTTTTATAGACGATTCCTGGTTTCTTTCTTTAAAGGTTTGCCTCGACTCAGCACCAGCCTGCTCCATGATGAAAAGCTTACTGATTTTAAATTGCATATACTTAAGTGTTCTTGGGTTTATGAGGTACGCAAGATGTAGAGGAAATACAGTGTTAAATATCAGAAGCAACTCCACACTATAAACAATAACATCTTAATCAGCATTCAACTCGATACAGACCTCATTGCGAGAGAGCTGCCTGGTATAGGAATGCAAAAATATTATATAATAGCAGTGTCCTTTAGTAATTGTTAAATAAAATGCAGCTTAATTTAACACAATAAGTTAAATGTGTGTATTATTTCACCTGTCTTCTCTCTAATTTGTATATAGCATACTATTATGTATATATCTGTTGTAAATATTCCTTTCAGAACTCATGAGCCCAGAACACATTTTTGTGGTATGTGAAACAGAAAGGTAAAATGTGAGGCTATTACGTTTATAAGAATTGAAACATTTGCATACTTTACTCCCTCCGAAATTAGCTCTTGCAGAGCAGTGATCAGAAAACTATTTACAGTACTGTACTTAAAGGAGAGGTTTATCGTATGCATGCAGATAAAAGAAAACGCCCATTAACTTTGCTAAGTTAATCAACAGCTTAACTGCTTTCTGTCCCAATATCTCTGTCTCTCTTCATGCCCAGATGTTTACAGCAGGATTAAACTTGCTTGAGACAGATTATAGCAGCACTAATTTAATGACTATAAATTGAGAGCACTGGGAAGCAATTTGCAATCATTTGCCTCCGGCCATTTTTTAATGGTTTGCCTTGGATATGTTTTATTATCTACAGTTCAAGTACCAGTCTGTACCATGATGAAAAGCTTTGCTTTTAAATTGCTTATAAATGCTCTGAGCTTGTGAGGTATGTGATGGGACAGGAATTCTTTATTCGTAGTTAATTTGTCTCCATCTTAATTAGCCACACGTTCGGGCGCAATTTGATGCGGGATTTCTATGTTTGAGATGGGATCTACATTGACTTTTCGAAGACCCACGTCGAGAAGCCAGATAACAGGGTTAATTCGTTGTATTTTTGAGTTGTTTCTTGATGATTGTGTTTAATTAAATAAGAGTCATGAGACTTCTGAGTTTCAGGCGTGGTTCGGAATAAAGTTTTGGAGAAGTCAAATTTTGTAACAATTTAATTGTATTATTTAGATTACATTTTACTTGAACTTCCTTTCCCAGTCACTTCCAACATATCGATAAATTCTTACTTTTTTATTTTTAAACAGTTCCAGCTATTACATAAATGTTCTTGATCCTGCACCACTATCCATCACACTCACCATTACAAACCATCTCTATGAAGATTATTGATTTTTCGTAACTATCGTTACTCCTCTCTTAATTTTGTGATTGGTGGATTTAATGCCACGTCACAACATTATGTCATACAATTATTACTACGGCCAATCACAAAATTACACAAATTTTTACTTACTTAAATGACTAAATAGATTTACATAATCATTTTTTTGATAAATCTATACATTTTTCATACCTCATCCAAACATAACCCAAAACTACTGTTACAGTGAGATGCACAGGATATAGAGTCGTAAATATCAGATTATCAGAAGCGACTGCACCCTAAACATAACACCTTAATCAGCATTCACTTTGAGACCTGCCAGTCATTCCGAGAAGATGTCTGGTATAGGTTTGCAAGCTATATAATACCAGTGTCCTTTAGTAGCACAAGTTAGGCTGCATTTTATTGAACAGTAACAAGTTATTAGTGTCAATATGTAATTTTGCCTGTTTTTTGTGTAACCCATGCCTACTTTTACTTTCTCTACTGTGTACTTACAATAAATAGGGAAAGTATTGCATTACACCCAAAAATTTTATACTGAGGTTTCAGTGGAAATACATATTTTGAGGCACCCTGAATCCAAGAAAGCTTTCTTAGAAAAAGATCCACACATGAGTATGCAGATTTCTATCTGTCTGTGAACAGCATAACTGAAAAACAAAAGTCAGTTAAATACCAAACGTGGTACTTAATTTCAGCATTCTCCAAGGATGTGACACAAAGATTTACATGTTTAATTCCCCACTTTAAACTACCCTTTACATGCAAAACCTTTTGAAAATTATGGTTTTCTAAAAATAGGTATAACTTTTATTAAAATACTGATGTTTAAGATATTTTAGGACAAATTAAATGCATATCTTGAATTTTCTGTAATTTTTCTGTCTTTAAAAGTTATCTTCATTCTGGGTGACTTTTGCCATAAGAGATAGACAAAACTGTGCTTAACAAAAAATGTAGATCTCATTAAAACACATAATTTATGTAATATATATTCATATACATTTCTTCATGGAGTGAATCATTCCAGAAGTATTCCCTGTTATTTGCGAGAATATTTGAATACTGATATCTTGATTCAAATGCGATGTGGTTATTAATTTTTTCTCTTGGCCAAGGAAATAGAGCAGAATGTCAAAGACATTATATAGCAACCAGCTTTAAAACTTTTGACTATCACTTAAAGTCTGCTGTATTCCTATATTCCCTTGTACCTTCAAGAAAATTAACAATAAGACATTTATCTTAACATGAAGTAGATAAAGGAATAATTGATTGTAAGAATAGTTTATACAAGAGTAGAGAAAGTCATGAGTGCAACACATCAGATTTTTTATAGCATATACTTATGTATAAGTATGTTGTGAACATTCCATTCAGAATTCATAAGCACAGAACACATTTGCGTTGTATGTGCTGGATATAGATAAAATATTACGACTATTATTATACCTTTATAAAAATCAAGGTGTTTGTATACTTTTCTCACTCCAGAACTAATTTGCACAAAGCAGTCATCAGAAAACAACACAAGGTATTGTACTTTAGGAGATGGTTACTTCTCTGCACCTATTATCTTTCTTAAACCAACCAGAGAAACCCCTCTCACTATTGCCGTCTCTCTCTCTCTCTCTTCCCTCCCAAACATTTACATCAGGATTGAAGTAGCCTGAGATATTGTATAATGAGGGTAGCCGTTTTTTCCTAATAGTAGGGGGCAGGCTCTGGTCAGGGGCAAGACTGTTATGTTTCAAAAACAAGTGCTAATATATATTGCTTGAAATGAAGTATCTGCAGCATTTGTCATATTTTATAAGCATATTCTGTAGAAAATTGAGTTTCTATTTATGAACAAACTTTAACTACTGTGGTTCTCACCATCCCACTCTATATTGGCTTAATTTTGTTCAGAGGCCTCTTTATCAGGCTTAAGGTACTTTTGAGTGTCATATATCTACAATATGAGACTACCAGATTTACCTTCCTTCTGAAGCAAGCCATGCTAAGGATGTTTACTGTGAAAAAATTCACCACGTTCAGATAAGTTTGAACCCATGACCTTGGGAACCAGAAGTTAGCATGTTACCCCTACACTATGGAGATATTGTACTACATGACATATTCTGTGGACTAACAACAAATATTTTATACTCCTTGACATTCTTAACTAAAAATCTGGGCCTTTTTCACAAGTATATTCTCTTATAACACCAATGTCCTATTTAATATTTTAGTAATTTATGAAATAAAATCAGAGCATGTTTATAGGTCCATGTGCATTAGAAAGACTGGGCTTTTCAATGGTGAAAGAATTCTCAAAATTGGTTGAATGGTTTTTGAGATTACCTTTGGTATGTAAATGCATGCTTGCACACACAAATACATATGTTCCGTATTTATAATATTAATATTGATTTTCAAAACATTACAAAGAATGTAAAGTGCAAAGAAAGGGAATAGAAAGATGATGGCAATAGATGGAGAAAGCAAAGAAAGGGTAAAGAGATAGAAATGAAGGGAGGATAAAAGAATCAGGGAAGAGCAGTACAGTGTGAAGGCCGGACAGAAAGACAGAGAATCACTACATTTAATGCAACAAAACAAACAGATTTTTAAGTTTTTCACAATGTTACACTCAACAAATAGTCTATTTAAAAACTGCTGCGGAGTAAAGAGTTAAAATATAAAATCTGCTTTTTTTTCTTTTTTCAATTTTACGTCCTCCAACGTTAAGTCATATCAGATGGTGAATGAGATGGGTGAAATGATGCCTAAATGTCTCCAGGGTCCATAGAGCTTAGAGTTACCTGACATTCGTCTTTAAAGATAAGGGAAAACCCCAGAAAAACCTTATCCAGATGGCTCACTGTGACCAAGATTCGAACTTGGGACCTCTTGATCGTGAGGCAGACATGTTACCATCTACACTACCAAGGCGGGCAATCTGCTGTTTGCTTTGTTATTTGGAACTAGTTCTCTTTTGCTGCAAAGTTGTCTAGTCACATTCACATCACGACAAAAGTGTAACATCTACCACTTAGGATAGTAGAACAGGATAGGTTACAGTAGTGCAATGCAATGGTACCTTTGGTAATGTTTGTAAAAACATAAAAATTATAAAGTTAAAAAAACTCTATGAATTAAAATGATTATTTGTGCAGTGTAGTCATTGTCAACAGTACTGAGTTTTAGTTACTACTAGTCTTTGCGATATTTATGAATTTTTATAAACATGTAATCTAAAGCACACATAAAATTTCTAAGGAAACAGAAAAGTGCTAGAATTCCTTTTTCATATTAAATCAGTAAGAAAAATGCTGGGTTAAACTGCAGAGAGATGGCATAGACATATGGTGGGTGTGACATCACGGCTGGAGCATTGCCAACAGTGAAAGTATGCTTTCGCTGAAAATACCAACACTATGTAAGCAAACTAGTGATACTGTAATACATAAGGAAACTGTTTTTGTTTTTCTTCTCTTTCACCTGAAATTCTTGAGGAAGCGGCGCTTCCAGTACTTCATTGCACACTTTGTCACTACTGCCTTTGTCACCCTCTCTCTCATACACACACATACATGCACATGCCTTGTGCAAGTATAAGGGAAGCTTTTCAAGTGCCATAGAAAAACCTCAAAATGTCCAGGGAAACTTCCATATGGTTGGAATGTGAATGTTACAGGTAAGTGGCAGAGAAAATAAAAAAATATAGACACCTAGCTCACCAAAACAAAATCTTAACTTAGACCCTCGCTTATAATTTGGGTGTTGAGCAAGAATAGGTTTTATAGAGAGAAAAAAAAAAAAAAAAAACTGGAATGTAATTACATTGCTTCACAAAATAAATTATTCCTATATCACATATATTTGTTTTATATTTAAGTAAACACTATTTAATTGTAAACATTGCATTTCGACTTTGCACTGTATTCTGAAATGTTTATCTGTAAAACCAAGAACGCCTTCAACAAAGGTATAAATAAGATTAAAACAAAATGCATATTTAGTTTGTTTTTACTTATGATACGGAATAATGTTTTGCAATATATTTTACGTTCTTTGCTTGTATAGTGTATATAATACCATGTTTCCAATGATGCTTTTTCGTCATTTGTCTATGCATCAAGCATATAATATTGTATTTTTACATTTACAATAAATTAATTTTAAATTCACTCATAATTCATCATATCAACTCCTATCTTATGTTAATATGTTTTATCATCTTTTATTATTATACACTGCCAGTTTCCCTACGCAAACAAGGAAAGGTGCTGGCAACATTTTGCTGTGTTGGCATATTTCAGGACTCTGTAGTTGGCAAAAGCTTGTTTCCATGATGTCATTTCATATAACCTAAGTCTACGTTGTCTTTCTGCAGTTTAACCAAATGCTGTTTTAGTTTCTTGTCTATTTACTAGCTACTGTAGCAGCCAATATGCTTGATTATTTACATTATTAGAGCTAAAGTAACCATCAAAGTCAGCTTGTCAACATTAATTGTTGAAATCATTCACATCTTAAATTTACAATTAATAAGCGACTTTATTTAAGTTGAAATGAATTATTAGCAGTGTCTGATATAATTTAAAAAATAGTGGGGAAAAAATAGGCTGATAAAGCCACAACTTTCAATGGTGCATTCCTTACACAAGTTAGATGTCTATAACATTATACCAAAACCTTCATAGTCAATAAAAGCCTTATAGCGAAGTGCATAGATTCTCAGAAAGTTCAGCGAAGTTGATGAACAGCAATCATTGCCTCATAATCAAAAGACTGGTAATAAGCAATATACTAACCTGTGTCTTTCAATTCTGTTTTCGTCATCACTCTCCTCTCCAGACTCTTCAACTTTTCTTGTTTTCAGTCGTCTGAGTCGTGGATCATCAACTTCCATTTCTTCTTCAACTTCAGTCTGTATTGGCTCTGCTGGTGAAGGTGCCCGACCTCTTCGCTTCTGCTCAATGAAGTCATCATCCTCAGAGTCTTCTTCACTGCTTGACATTGGAGCATAATCAGGCCGTTTACCAGATACATAGCGGTGGACTTTCACCTTCTGCATAGACACCTCACCTGAAAAATAAAATTCATCTTTTCTGCACTACATCATCTTCTATACCATTAAATTTAATTGGTACTAGGCATTTAAGGATTCCAGCAGAGGCATTAAGTATTTAACTCATCCTTTTCTATGAATAGTATAAATTTGCAGAGAGTCAAGATGGCAGCAGCAACAGGTGCTAAAATTTGTGCTCCATGTGGAAAACAAGTAAAAAGTTCGCAAATGAGAATGGAGTGTAATGGGGAGTGCATGAGATGGTTCCATGCTACATGTGTAAATATAAAGAACTATCAGGGAATGGTGACGCAAACTGGATGTGTGAGAGAGAGGACTGCTTGCCGCAACCTAACCTACAAATACTGCAGTCATCAATAGCGGAGCTAACAACTAAAATAGAGTTCACGGTGCAGGAATTAAGAAAAGAAAATGAAGAAAGCAGCTTCATTCATGAATGAGTGCTTTGAAGCGTTGAAACTCAAAATTAGTGAATTAAACATCAAGATGGAGTAAAGCATAAGATCGATCTATGATACTGTCACCCAATTATCGGGAAGCACCACAAACAACAGCTGAGAAGGGACCGGAGGCCACGCCACGCCCACTCATTTGTCTCCTGTCACTCACTGAAGGGATGGTTAGGGGAGGGATGTCGGGCCCCTGAGCCGTCTCTTTACCCTTCTCCTAGGTTCTGGAAACTCGGGACAGTCAATCTAATCGAGAACCTTCTAGATCGGCAAGCAGACCCTATATAAGCAACACGTCGTGCCAGGGGCAGTCAGTCAGTGTTTGACGTGCTAGCGAACGAGCGCCGTGTTAAGGAACGAGAAGACTGTGTACGTGCATCGGAGTATTGTCCGTAATTACTAGTGCAAGTGAAATTGTAACGGACGAACTGGTGAATCGTAATTGTGTGCAGCACGTAATTCTGTGTAATTGGCAAGTGTTAAACTGTAAGTCGGTAGAAATAAAGAACATTGTTGAGTTTGTGTAATTGCACTTTTCATTTCACGAACCCACAAAGTCACAATTGGTGTCAGAAGTGCGACATAACACAATGGAGGCAACATTAGAAAAGATTTTAGCGGAACTGAAAGAAATGAAGACGGGCAACGACAACATCACCGCGGAACTGAAACAAATGAAGACGGCCAACGACAACATCACCGCGGAACTGAAACAAATGAAGACGGCCAACGACAACATCACCGAGAAGATGGAAGAAATGAAGGCCGAGTTAACCACAGAAATGAGAGCAGCGAACGGCAGTCTGGCCACGGAAATGAAGGCGGCGAACGAGGCTCTCGCCGCAAAGTTTGAAGAACAGTTGGCCGGCGTAAAAGAGGACGTCACACAGTTAGGCGAGCGCGTCGAACACCTGGCGAGCCGCGTTAATGAGCTGGAAGGAAAAGCCGACAGCAGCGTGAAGTCCCTGAACGCCATGGTGGAGGACGTCGTCGGCAGGAAGCTGAAGGATCTAAAGGCCGACGCGCCGGGACGCGACACAACATCTGCACGCGTCAAACCTCCCAAGTATGACGGCGCGTCAACGTTTCAGGTCTTCCGCCGCCAGTTCGACACAGTGGCCAGGCACAACGGATGGTCGCTGGAGAAGGAGGAGGCCACACAGTTAATAGCCAGCCTCCAGGGAAGAGCCGCGGAAGTCCTAAACGCGGTGCAGACGACGGCGGCCCCCAAGGACATCTGGGAAGCCCTGGAGGATCGCTTCGGGAACCACCGCTTAGCCGCAGCATACCGCAGCCAGCTAAAGGCAAGGTCACAGCAGCCGGGGGAGACGCTGCAGGAGTTCGCCATAGCCATCGAGCAGCTGGCTAGCAAGGCCTTGGTTGACCTGCCACTGGAGTTCGTATCCCGGGAAGCCGCCTACAATTTTGTCGACGGGGTACGGGACACGGAGATTCGTCAGCGCCTAATGCTCGGCGAATATAAAACCATACACGAGGCGCTGACAGCGGCATTAAGGATGGAGGCGGCCAAAGTAACATCTATTCCGACGTCGAGAACGAGGATTGTCCGCTACGCCGGAGACAGGAGACCAGCTGAAGGACGCCGGCGAACACCTAGTGGCCTGTGTTGGGGGTGTGGACAGCCCGGACACCTACAGAGAGACTGCCCACGCCAGGAAGAGCAGCCGGAAAACGAGTAAGGGCCGTCGTGGAGAGGGGCACGTCGGCGCCATCACCACCATCCCCACGAGTGACACTGCGCGCCGTCAGCCGGCGTATGGATGACAGCCTCATCGCGGACGGTTGGATAAGAGGAAAGCCGTGCTGGTGGACACCGGGGCGTCCGTGACCATCATCAGACCTGACGTGGCGAAGGGTTTGCCGACAAGGAAGCCAAGCCGGCCATACCAGCTTGTCACGGCATCGGGCGACACCTTGCCTGTGGAGATGGAGGCCCTGCTGGAGCTGAACTTGGGACGGAGTGCCGTGCGTCTGTGGGTGTTCGTCGCGAAGGTGGCTGAGGAGGTGATCCTGGGACTGGATGCCCTCAGGAGCCATGAGGCGACGGTCGACGTCGGCAAGAAGGTCCTGCGGCTTAACGGAGAAGAGGTTATACTCCGTCAACCCGAAGAGCGCCTTGGAATTTGCAGGGTCGTCTTGGACGAAGACGTGGTTGTTCCCGCGAGGAGCGAGGTGGTGGTGACGGCGCGACTGGAGGGCCAGAGAACCAGGAACATTATGCTGGACCAGAAGACGCCTGTAAACGGACTGTGTGTAGCCAGGGCATTGCTGCCGTGCCGAGAGGAGGTGCCCGTGAGACTGCTAAATCCTACGAACGCCGATCACGACGTCCAGGCCGGGACGGAGTTGGGAATGTGCGAGCCCGTGGTGAGCGTAACAGCTATCGACGAGACACTAGAGCCGGCGCTGAAGCAACACCTGGGGCCCCGGCTAGAAAGCTTGGTGGAGAGGGCGGCCGACCACCTGACCACAGAACAGCTGGAGAAGGTTCGACAACTGCTAAGGCGGTATCAGCGCGTCTTCAGCCAAGGTGATAGTGACTACGGCCGCACGGACAAAGTGCTTCACCGCATCGACACCGGGGACGTCCGGCCTATTCGGCAACCACATATACGCGTTCCGCTGGCGAAGCAAGGGGCGGTACGAGACATGCTGGAAGACATGAGATCCAGGGGAGTGATTGAAGAGTCTGACAGCCCTTGGTGTTCCCCTGTAGTCTTGGTGACAAAGAAGAACGGTGAGCTGCGCTTCTGCGTAGACTACAGAAAGTTGAACGCCGTCACCCGGAAGGACTGTTTTCCCTTACCCCGGATTGACGACACCCTGGACACGCTAGCTGGTGCACAGTGGTTCTTGACCCTGGACCTGAAGTCGGGCTACTGGCAGGTAGCTCTAGACCCGAGAGACAAGGAGAAGACCGCATTCTCGACGGGCCAAGGTCTTTGGCAGTTCACGGTTATGCCCTTTGGCCTCTGCAACGCACCAGCTACCTTCCAACGCCTCATGGAGTCAGTGATGAGAGGGCTGACTTACGATGCCTGCCTGCTGTACCTGGACATCATCATCGTCGGGAAGACTTTTGAAGATCACCTCGAGAATCTGAGTAAGGTGTTACAGAGACTGCAGGCGACCAACTTGAAGCTGAACGCGAAGAAGTGCCAGCTCTTCCGCAAGGAAGTTAACTACTTGGGCCACATAGTCTCAGCAACCGGAGTGGCCACAGACCCGGAGAAGACAAAGGCTGTGAGAGATTGGCCTCACCCAAAGGATAAGAAAGAATTGCGCAGTTTCCTGGGGCTGTGCAGTTATTACAGGCGCTTCATAAAGGGGTTCTCCAACATCGCAAAACCCCTCACCCGCCTGACAGAGGAACACCGGCCTCATGTGTGGACGGAGGACGCAGAAAATGATTTCCAGCACCTAAAGGAGACCCTGTGCAGTGCTCCAATTTTGGGTTTCCCACAACCGGGTGGCGCCTTCATTGTGGACACCGACGCCAGCGACCAGTGCATTGGAGGTGTCCTATCGCAGATCCAGGATGGCCATGAGCGGGTGATAGCCTATTACAGCAAGACGCTATCCAAGACAGATAAGAACTACTGCGTCACCCGACGGGAGTTACTGGCGGTAGTAAAGACCTTGGAGCACTTCCACAAGTACCTGTACGGTCAGCCATTCCACCTGAGGACTGACCATTCCGCCCTAACCTGGCTATTGAGCTTTAAGAACCTGGAAGGCCAGACAGCACGTTGGGTCCAGAGGCTGCAGGAGTACGACTTCACCTCGGAACATCGTAGAGGGAAGAGCCACGGTAACGCAGACGCCATGTCCCGAAGACCCTGTCCAGAAGAGTGCGGCCAGTGCACAAGGGTGGAAGAGAAGGAGCATGCCGCAGCAGTCCGAGTAGTTGTGGCAGTGCCTGCTGAAGGCTGGGATAGCGCAGGCCTGAGGAGGGAGCAGCTGGCGGACGCAGACTTGGGGCCACTCTTGAGGGAAGTGGAGGCAGGGATGAGACCAACCTGGGAGGACATCGCACCGAGGAGCGCCACCTACAAGTCGTACTGGGCCCAATGGGACTCGTTGAAGACCAGAGAAGGCGTGCTGTTCCGGGTATGGGAATCACCCGATGGGAAGACGCAGAGAGAGCAGTTGGTACTTCCCCGGAGTAAGGTCCCGGAAGTCCTGGAGGAAGTGCACGCCGGTACTTCGGGAGGACACCTGGGAGCGAACCGAACAATTGACAAACTACGGCAGCGCTACTACTGGCTGAGACTCCGAGCAGATGCTGAGAGATGGTGCCGTCAGTGTCACGTGTGCGCGGCGAGTCGTGGCCCTCAGACTAGGAGCCGGGGTCGCATGCAGCAGTACAACGTCGGAGCGCCATTCGAACGGATCGCCGTTGACATTGCTGGACCGTTCCCAGTTTCCGACCGAGGCAACAAGTACCTAATGGTGGTCGTGGACTACTTCACCAAGTGGCCGGAGGTGTATGCCATCCCAAACCAAGAGGCAAAGACAGTCACAGACTGCCTCGTGGAGCAAGTATTCTGTCGATTTGGGGTGCCGTTAGAGCTACACAGTGACCAGGGTACCAACTTTGAGTCCAACCTAATGAAGGAGGCACTACAAAGGCTTGGGGTGAACAAGACTCGCACTATGCCTCTACATCCCCAATCGGATGGCATGGTCGAAAGGTACATCAAGACCTTAGAGGAACACCTGAGGAAGGTCGTGGCCAGCCATCAGCGAGACTGGGACGTCAAGGTGCCACTGTTCTTGCTGGCCTATCGCTCGTCTACACACGACACAACTGGGATGACGCCAGCCAGCTTAATGTTCGGCCGAGAGTTACGCCTCCCTTGTGACCTGGCTTTTGGAAGCCCTCCGGAAGCGAAACAGCCAGCGACCGAGTATGTGGAGAACTTGGTGGACCATCTCCACGACATGCACGAGATGGCTCGCCAGAACATCCAGAAGGCGAGCGACCGCATGAAGACCAGGTATGACAGGCAAGCCAACAGCCAAGGGTTCCAGCAAGGTGACCTAGTCTGGTTGTACCGTCCTACCCGGACCAAGGGACGCTGCCCAAAGCTCCAGCAGCCATGGCAAGGACCGTACCGGGTGGTGAAGAGGATTAACGACGTGGTCTACCGCATCCAGAAGGTTCCCCGAGGGAAGATGTTGGTGGTACACCTGGATCGTCTAGCCCGCTACGATGGTGCTGTTCGGGACGACCAGCTTTGAGGAGGGAGCAGTGTCACCCAATTATCGGGAAGCACCACAAACAACAGCTGAGAAGGGACCGGAGGCCACGCCACGCCCACTCATTTGTCTCCTGTCACTCACTGAAGGGATGGTTAGGGGAGGGATGTCGGGCCCCTGAGCCGTCTCTTTACCCTTCTCCTAGGTTCTGGAAACTCGGGACAGTCAATCTAATCGAGAACCTTCTAGATCGGCAAGCAGACCCTATATAAGCAACACGTCGTGCCAGGGGCAGTCAGTCAGTGTTTGACGTGCTAGCGAACGAGCGCCGTGTTAAGGAACGAGAAGACTGTGTACGTGCATCGGAGTATTGTCCGTAATTACTAGTGCAAGTGAAATTGTAACGGACGAACTGGTGAATCGTAATTGTGTGCAGCACGTAATTCTGTGTAATTGGCAAGTGTTAAACTGTAAGTCGGTAGAAATAAAGAACATTGTTGAGTTTGTGTAATTGGACTTTTCATTTCACGAACCCACAAAGTCACAATACTAAGATAGATGTGATGGAAAATGACATCGAGGATGTAAAACAATATCAGCGAAAGAATAACCTAATTATCAGTGGCATACCACAAGTGGAAAGGGAAGATGTATTTGATACTGTTATACAATTTGCAAATGCCTTAGATGTCCATTTGATGTACAATGACATCGATGCAGCGCACAGACTTCCCTCCAGAAAACACAAAGTAAGTACCAATCTAAGGAATCCGCCTATACTGGTTCGCTGTACGTGCCATTGGAAGAAAGAAGAAATAGTCCAAGCCAGAATAACAAAAAGACGAGTATCCACTGAAGATATGGGCTTACCTGGACCCCCTCAACTAATTTTCGTCAATGATCACCTGACGGCTCTCAATGATGGCATAGCAAAAAGAACAAGGGATTTAAGGAGAGAAGGGAAGATAGTAGGAGCGTGGACCAGGGATGGCAAAATCTTCATACGAGAAAAACAGTTTGGACCTTCAATAAGGATCATGGGGAAGAATCACCTTCTGGCATATGAAAATATGATAACCTCAAATAAAACAAAAACCACAGCAGCAGTGCAGAACGAAACAAGAGAAGCTCAGTGAAGTGCAGTGTCTTAGGTTTCTATTTTGTGATGAAGTGCAATATCTGTACCTTTCATGTGTGATTGTGATAACATTATAGGTGAGTTCAAATATGATTCTGTAGATGATTATTTAAACATTACAAGATCTCAACCGAGCCCAAAGGTAAGAATTGTGTACCTGAATGCTAGGTCTATTGTAAACAAATTAGATGATATTGAGCTTCTTGTGGCAACAATAACTAAAGTAGATGTGATTGTTATAGCAGAAAACTGGCTCAGGGAAAACATAATTAATTTTTTTAATATAAAAATTTTTATGCACATCATATTATAAGGAAAATGACAGGAGGTGGAATTTCAGTGTATATTAGAGATGTATGGAAAACGTCGGTACAAAACATAGTAAACAGTGTCCACAGTATCCTGCACATAAACCTGAAAAGGGATCTAATAACACTTGATATCATTGCAGTTTATAATCCTAATGATCAAAATACTGGCAACTTTCTCACTGATATGGAAACTGTACTGTGTAGGAAGCTTGCAAAATCAGCCATGATCATAGGCGATGTAAATATTAATTACCTCACTCAGAGTACAAGTCTTGAAAACTATAATACACTAATTACAAGTTTCAATTTTGTACAAGGTAATAAAATATA
The DNA here is from genome assembly GCA_030765055.1 of Mantis religiosa. NCBI lineage: Eukaryota > Metazoa > Arthropoda > Insecta > Mantodea > Mantidae > Mantis > Mantis religiosa. Next base: position 450,273,784 of record CM060950.1, read on the forward strand.
CCCAACAAGAATAGGCAATAGCTCAGCTACACTAATTGACCATGTACTTATCAATAACAATGATACCCCAATATCTATATCTAACATAATGCATGATATCAGTGACCATAACATACTTATAATCGACATAAAAGAACATCTTTGCAAGGCCCTTCATGATAAGTATATCAATTACAGAATGTCAATTCAAGAATTTAACACTATAAATCATAATAGACTTTCCTTATTTATACAAAATACTGGATTTAACTGTGTCACACATGACCCTAATGAATATTATAACTCATTATTGCAGTTTATAAAGGAAGGGGTTTCAGTCTGCTCCTACAGGTGCAGAAAGGTTGTGTCAAATAAACTGACACATAAACCATTGGTTAATAGTAAATTTTTGGCTCTAGTTAAAAAGAAAAACTTACTGTATAGCAAAACAAAATGCAAATTTCCCTCTCCAATAGCAATTGAACTGTACAAAAAGTGTGCAAATGAAGTAACTAAAATGAAAAGGGAACTTCAAGAAGCATATTACTCAAATAAACTGAATAACTCCTATGATCCAAAAAAGGTATGGATGACAATAAATGGAATCTTAAGAAATAAAACCCCAGTACATTGCAATCAAATAGAAACAATAATGGTAGGTAATCAAAAAATAGGAAATCAATTAGAAAGATGTGAATCTTTTAACCAATACTGTGTAAATATAGCTGATCAGTTAGTGAAGATATGTATAACTACACAATATACTCCACCACCTTATAGTTCAGTACCAAATAGTCTTTTTCTATATCCAACAGAGAATAATGAGGTTCTAAAAATGATAGCAACAATAAAAAACAAAGGTAATAAAACAGATAATATTTTATCAAATGAATTGTTAACAAAGTGCAACTACAGTTTGGTTCCACACATTGTAACCTTTATTAATTTATCACTTAGTTCAGGTTCAGTACCTGATGGTTGTAAAATCACAAGAGTTGTCCCAATTTATAAGACAGGGGATAGAGTAATTATGGATAATTACAGACCAATAAGTATTATTCCTGTATTTGCCAAAATTCTGGAAAAAGTAGTAAAAGTTAGGTTATTACAGCATCTAGAAAAACACAACTTTTTTCACAATCATCAGTATGGATTTATTAACAAATCTAGTACTCTTGCTGCCACGGTAGATATTATTGTACCTATTCAAAGAGCTCGGGATAGAAATTGTTTAGCTGCTGGTTTATTTATTGACCTAAAAAAGGCTTTTGACACTGTAGATCATACTTTATTACTAAATAAACTTGAGTATGCTGGTGTAAGAGGACTTCCTCTCAACTGGTTTCAGAATTCTCAGTAATAGGAAACAATTTGTAAATATGAACAACATTTCCAGTTCTCTATCAGTAATTCATCATGGTGTTCTACAAGGTTCTGTATTAGGTCTTATATTATTCCTAATTTTTATAAATGACATAGCATGTTTAAGACTAAAAGGTAAATTGACTATGTTTGCTGATGATATATGTTTGTTATATATAGATGACTCTGAGCACCAGCTGATATATGACATACAGCAAGACCTGAATGCATTGAATAGCTGGTTTAAGGGCAATAAGTTAACATTAAATGTCTGTAAAACAAAATATATGTTATTTCATAAAAGATCATACGTACCAGTAGTAAATAACAAGATACATGTTGATAACGCAGTAATTGAAAGAGTAACAAAAATCACATATCTAGGTTTGATTCTAGACAGTATGCTCACATGGAAGGACCATATCATGCATGTAAAAAATAAGATTCTTCCTGTGTTAGCTGTAATTCACAGGCTGAAATTCAAAGGATTCAGTGTAAATCATTTACAAAGTATCTACCATGCTTTAATTCAATCTCATTTGGATTACTTAAACATCTTATGGGGTAACTCTGTTAAATATTTAATTCATGACCTCGAAGTACTTCAAAATCGTGCCTTGAAAATAATCTACAATCTACCCTTTAGAACAAACACAAAAACACTCTACCATGTAACTAACATTTTACCATTACAAGTAAACATAGAGTTGTCCTTGATAATATATCTCCACAAAATAAAAAATAATCTTCTAAAGTCCAATCTAACATTTGAAAGCTCCTCACACACACACACGCACACGCACACACACACATATATATATAATACAAGAAATAAAGGAAACTTAACAAAACCAACAGTGAACACTTCTACTTATGGCCTGAACAGCTTAACCTCACGCATTATCAACTTATATAATGCGCTGCCACTGGAACTGAAAGGCTGCAGGAACATAAAAGGTTTTAAAAGGAAAGTTGCTGAAAATTTACTGAAGGCATATATTGATAGCTGATAAAGTGTTACACATGGATTAATGTCCCATAGAATATGTAGCTTCTATTTTTCTGTTAAGTTCTTTGTTACTATTATTTCTTGAGTTATAGTGAATTTCTGTATCTTTGTATGTTTCATATATGTTATTCTTGTACGGTAATTCATTCCTACTCTAAAAATGTAATATAAGTATTGTTAAGGGCTGTTTGCCATCATTTTATATATTTTTGTACTGTTCCCTAGCATGAGCTATGGCTCTGGGAACCTTTTCAGATAACAATAAATAAATAAATAAAATAAATAAGTGTTCATATGCATTGCACGAGGCATATTAAGGATATGCACATAACCTCAATCAGAACTACAATGTTTAAGAATGGAGTACTGCATTCCTGTACAATAATTTATAATTCCCTTCCTAATGACATCAAAAGCATAGATAACTACTACGTGTTTAAAACTAGAACAAGGGTTTTCTTGCAGGAGCACTGCTTTTACACAGTAAAGGAATATCTGCAATTTAACAAATCCAGATATTCATAAGACATGAATTACTTAGCTTGTTCATTTCTCTCATTTATAATTATATCCAATTTGTGGTACATTATAATTGAATGTAGGTTAGGTATATTTGATGTTTAACTTCGTAATATAAAGTGTAAATTTACTAATGTATCCTATATCAAGGTACTATGTACAGATTTGATTTTAAAGGATGAATAAATTTGAATTGAACTGAATTGAATTAAAGGTAGCCTGGATTCAATCCCAGGGAACTGCATGTGGGATTTGTGGTGGACAAAGCGGTGATTGGGCAGGTGTTCTCATACAATTCATTCCACCATCTGCTGTATAATCACATTTTTTTTCATTCATTTTACCATCATTTCATATTATCTCCTTACTCACTCTCATACCAGACTTTGGGCTGATCCTCCAATCTTGAATAACCTCTCTGTACCAGTGTTCATCTGCTCTGACAGGATGTGGTACCAGGTGCTGAACTTTTAAGTCCTCCATATGAGGAGCGTAATAAGTATGTATTTGCCTATGCAGGAATGTAGAAACAAGTACAAATGGATTTTGCAGTTGTAAACCAGTGTAGTAATCAAAGGGTTGACACAAACAAACTACTTTTTAGATTGTATAAAATGACAAAGTGCCTGCCTCTGTGGTGTGGGGGTAGTGTGTCTGCCTCACAGTCAGGTGGTCCCGATTTCAAATCTCGATCAGGGAGACTTATCTGGATAAGTTCTTCTCTGGGGTTTTCCCTTATCATGAAAGATGAATGTTTGGTAACTCTAAGCTCTATGCACCCTGGACTCATTTCATTCATTGTCCAATGTGACCTAAGTTGGAGGATAATAAACTAAAAGAAGCTGCTAAAAGGTTACTGGTAAACCACTGCATATAACTGTGAATTGTAACTGTAACCCCCGTAAAAGCTCTAATCCCTACTCAGGATCCTTTAAGGTGAAGCAGACACTTATCCTCATAACATGAAGGTCGGCTTAGTATTGGTTTTAAACAAGAGTATCTATCATTTAGGGAGAAAGAATATGCAGAACACGTGATATTCAAGGGCAATCTAATGAAGGATAGGGATGATAAATCTGACAGGAAATGGAAGACCTATGGTCAAAGGAGGTGCAAAGGAGATGCCAGGAAAAAAAAAAAATTTGTATCACATTCAACTGTTTGTTTTTAAATGGCTTCTATTCAAATTTACTTTTAAATGGCCAATTATTCTTGCAGAAATGTATTTTTCTGTATAATTTGTGGTAACTTAGATAAATGTATTCAGTAACAATCTAATTACACATTTCATTGTAGGTACAAATGGGACCCATGAGGTTGAAGTAATAGTCAAATCTTTAAAAAGTGGTTTGCTTACACTAGCTTTGAAGTTCCATATTTTTCCTCAATATCACAAGAAAAAAATAAATTGTGTTTTCAGAGATCTACATTTTTTATTTAGGATGTTTCTTTCTATCTCTTATGTTTACCAAATATGCAAAATTCATTCTGAATAAAAAGAACTTAACAGGCTATTTGCAGAAAAGTCAAGATATACATTTTATTAAGGTAGAGTCAGACTGAAAAATTCAATTCCATTAGCTGGGATATGAACCACAGATTGCCCGGTCTCTGTCCGGTTGATCTTAACCACTGAACTACCGTGGCAAACATGTCAGAATGACATTAAATTCTCTGACATTTTATTAAGCTTTTAAGACATACACATATTGCAGTTTAATAAAAATCATTAAGAGCTATTTTTGAGAAAATCAGAAATAAAGAACATTTTTCCAGTAAAAAGAAGTTTGAGTGGGGATGACGTTTTTGAAAATCTCTTTGCACATCTTTGGAAGATGCTGACTTATGTTCAAAGTTTGGTATTTATCCAAACTTTTGATTTTGTTGATAAAACTATTTTTAGTCAGTTTTTCACACTATTTTACTTGCATTTTGATTTTTTGAGGGACTAATTTTGGGAGCTGTTGCTTCCGACTGTTGTTGCCTGCGGTCTTCTCTGGTGGTGGAACTATGAACTTTTTTACCAAAGGGGATGGGCGGGATTTCAAAGTTTATTACTCTTATTTATATTTTCATATTAAGATGTTCTTCGATATTGTCAGTTTGTTATGGTTTATTACATCTTTTAATAATTTTGTGTTGATTTTATGTTATGTTGTTCCCACATCTAAACTTTACAAATGCTTTCCTTCGATTCAAGGGACCTGAAAATATGTATTTCCAGTGAAACCTCAATTTGAATTATTAAATTTTAGATGAGTCGCATTTTTTAACACATCTGCTTCATCTAAAATTTAATAATTTTTCGCTTCACTGTGGTGTTCCAATACAGTTGAATCTCAATTTGAATGTTTGAGTGGAACACAATACTTCCTTTACCCACTAGGTGCTGGAGAAATTAAAAATATTAATAATCTAGGGATCTTTCTACGCAACATCAAAATAAGCATGCACATATAGGTAATCAGAATATAAGTAAAAACATTTTAAAGTCCAGAGCTATTGTTCAGAGTAACATTGGGTGATTCCAAGCATCAAAAGTACTGAAGCATAGTGTTATCCTAATTCAGCAATAGAAAACAATATCAGTTAAATATGAAAACTCTCTCTCTTAAAAAAAATGAATAAATGAATTTGTTAAGTACCAATCTGGCATTTAACAGCCACGTGACTCAGGCAGGTCTTAAGAGGCAAGTAAGATGGCTTGTCTTATCGCCTCCAATCATGTTACAAATACACACATGAACCCCCAATATTTGTCTTGCAGAAGCCCTTTTCCTCTACTCATTCGTTATTTGTATTTACTGCGATCATTGCTTAATGTGTAGTAAGTATATGAAGATAGCAATATGTGGCAACCTTATAGGTAGTACACTTCTCTTGTGCTAGCACATCATGTAATGTTTAGAGCTCTGCGTATGCGTAGACGACAAATGCTACAGACAGGCATTGGTTGGGTACGCCCAGATCAGAGCACAGTTTCGATGTGCACATTAATTCACATTGGCAATGCCAAAGGAGTTCTTGGTCATCTCTGGGAAGTGCTAATATTTATAGAGTTTAATGGCAACTATCTGCAAATACAAAGAATGTTGACAACTCCTAGCACTCTCAGCCTTTGCTTTGTTGCTTTATGTTGCTTTGAATACAGCGTGTTTTTACAGTCCCGTTTCTAAACAGATGTTTTGTTTTAAACACTGTGATAAACTTGGAATTTGTAGATAATCAGCAGATGAAACAATTGTGAGTTTCTTAGTACATCAAGTACAACTAGTGCTTTAGCGTAAAACAATTACTCTTTGTTGTGTGCAGCGACCGATCGCAAGGTTTTTGGAATCTTTGTGACTGTTGAACTCCTCTCAAGAGGCAACTACAAACTTGGTGGATTCCATTTAAAGAAATAAAATAGATAAAGTAAATTGTGAAGAAAAAATGTAATAAAGTGACTAGAATGTCCGCAGCCCAATTTAACAGTTAAGCGTGTTACAAAAATCAGAAGCGGGACTACAGACGCAAATTTAACAATGTATACACAACCTGTAAATGGCTATGCGGTTGCAGTATTAGAAATGCACTTTTTAGCTTTCCGTGCCTTCTGTTTAGCTCTGAAGTGAGTTAAGCTAACCACTGGCGTGACAGCCCTAACAGGACCAAGGCTTACCAACCCGACTGCCGGCCTCATGCCCACTTGCACACGGCAGAGGTGGGCGATTAACTGATACGGGGAGGAGATGTGGTCAGCATCTTGGCATCCCCCAGCCGGAACGTTGGTTTTTGTGACCAGGGCCGCTTACCTATTGTAAGCCTCTCACTTTCCTCACGATGCTGAGTGGGCACTGGTCCTATAACCGGGACCGAAAATTCGCACTCCATGGCTGGGATCGAATCCGGGCCACTTTCCGTGGCCAGGGACCAAGACATGCTGCCTTAGCCCGCTACGCCACGGTGCAGGACTAGCTCTGAAGTGAGTAATTGGACAAAAGTAGCATGTGTCGACTTGGTATATCTTAGTGATGAGATAAAGAAGCACGGGAATTCACACTGATGTAAAAATGCATGTACTCAGTTTGCCATATTTGGTCGTGTGAATATTAATGCTCAGCGTACAGACTATCAGTAAAGTGACACAATAAGCAATGTGATAGGAATAGATACATTCTTTCTAGGCTAACAGATTGTATAAAATTTTGTGGGGCGTTGGAGCTAGCACTCATTAGTAGCGGTGGTAGCAGTAGCGGATAGTGCTAGTGTGCATTTTAAGTGTAGGTCTTGTGAACACCCACTTTTTTATTCCACAAGCCACCACTGCAAGTACATCACATGACTATCACCTGAGCGGAGGTGTGTAATCACCCATGTTGCAATATGGTTGTTCCCGGTTTCTTCCTTCCACATGTTTTGCCACTCGCACTAGTATATTGTTATAAGTGCAGAGTGAAAGATTGTGATTTGTGGACAAATTACAACAGTGTATCTAGAGGGATTCCAGTTTTATTATTTGATACAGTTTATATAGCAAAGGGGAGAAGTATAGCTTAAGAGTGGAACCACTGATAACGGACAGTGAGTGAAAAAGGCGGCAAGGTTGCAACACAGCATCCAGCAAGCAACTGTAACGTCAAGTGCCAGGTTAGTTCTCATACTTTCTAGTCTTTAATGCCTGCTTTTACTACATGCGGCACCACAGTCAGTGACCTGATGATACATGAAATGTAGATGGAGCACCGGTGGAATGAGATGGCGGGGTAAACTGGAGATCCTGGAGAAAACGCACCCCAGCGCTGTGTTGTCTGCTAAAAATCTTATATGTGGTTGCCTGGGATCAAAACTGAGGAAAACTCTCAAGCTAGGCTATTGTTAGCAGCTTAATAGTCAGTGATGAAGGAAATTTGTTTAGAAGTAGTGACAACTGGATTACTAATAACTAAAAACAGTTTTAGAGCAGCCATTTTTGACATGAAAGGCTTAAAAATAAAGTATGAACAGAAAATTGTCAACAGAACAGCAAGTTTTGGATAGATAGAGTTAAACTGAAAAATTCAATGCCATGAAAACTGGGAGATCTGTGGTTCAAATACTGGCCATGGCAGTAACCTATAGCCATAACCTATATACGGCTAGTATGGAGGAATGATTAATTTCCATCAATTAATTTAATAAGAACAGCAAGTGTTTCCTTTACCAAAGTGAAAACTTGATGAAAATTACAGGACATATGACAATCTGTCATTGTCAAGTATCTGCATCCTCAGCCACATGCAGGCAAGCTATCTACAAATTAAATCAAAGATTCTAGTTGACAGGTTCTGTAACTAACTTACCATGAAGTGGCCATCCAAAATCTGTAACTGATGAATAAAATCTGCAGGTTGTTGCAGAGACATTTATTCAATTACCCAGCAAATCAGCAAGAACTACAAGTTTCTGACAGAAGTGTAAAGAGAATGTTCAAAACGTTACATTTGAAGCCTGACAATCCAGCATTACTACATGCCCAAAATAAGAATGATCCTGATCGAAGGCGTGAATTCCATAAATGTTATGTGAAAAAGATCTCAACTTTTACAAAACAATTCTATGGTCCAATGAGTCATGTTTTAAGTTAAATGGAAGAGTTAATACACATAATTGAGAGTACTGGACTTTGAAAATCTATAAGTTGTAATTGAGGAAAAACTGAATGTTCCTGGAGTATGCTTTGGGCAGGCATATGTAGCAAAGGAGTGATAGGTCCTAAATTTTTCAATGGGACTGAGACTGCCATAATAGAATTAAACAACAGCCCTGTGTTTGAAGCAGTATGAAATGATCTTGTTTGGCAGAAAAATGGTGACCCGCTGCACTATGTATGAAGCAGGGGCGGTTCCTCCATAAGGTTGCAGGTTTGCGCTACACCCACTGATTCTGAATATACAACAGGTGCATTTTGCACATTAAAGCTGTACTTGTTTGCATTGTTTTATATACAAACATGTTTCATTTACGCTTATTGTCTGTAGCTGCCCATGACCGCAGAAGTCGAAATAAACAGAGGTTAGCTGTAGGAGCCGCCAGGTTTGCAGCGAAGTGTTAACCTAAGATCTCACCCAAATGTGGGTTCTCTGAGGGGGTTGCAGGAAGGTGAAGAGATGAGAGTGGCTTCTTATACATTGCTTAAATGGAGGTTTATCAACCTAGCTCCTCCTACTCTTAATAACAGCTATAGCATGACCTTCAGGCTATGCATAGTTTGTATCTATGTGTCTGCAATCTGTGGTGTGGTTTCGTGCTCGCAGAGCATTGAGAAAGCTTTGTTTAAGGTTAAACTTAGTATTCTAACATTTTATTTATAGTGCTTATTGTGAGGTGTTGTTTTTGTACGTTTTTAAAATTCTGATAGAATGAATACCGTGCAATCTTTACTGGAAAAACCCTTTTCGCAATGGAGTGCTGAAGAAAAATCTGAAGTGAAACGAATGGGTAGGCTCACGCCAAACATTTCTATAACTCAAACAATTAAGACAAAAGCTAGAACATTCAATAGGACGTTCAACCCTGACATGTATAAGAAGCACGACTGGTTATGTGGATGTGAATTTAATAACTCTTTATACTGTTTTCCATGCCTGCTCTTTGGAGGAGATGATTCCTGGGTGAAGCATGAGTCCTCTTCGTCTCATATCAAAAATGCATTAAGATTAGTAATGTATGGCAATATTAATATTGCTGCACAAATGGACAGTGCATACAGAAGGAACATACAGCTGCATAATGATAAAGTAACGCAGAATATATCGAGATTCAACTGTAGTTGAGTTTACTTTGTGATAATTCGGAAATTCAGTTCCCTTTGCATGTATAAAAATACGTGGTATGTTGTGGTCACATGACTTCTGTACCCTTGTGTAAACTATTCTTACAATGATTCATGTTACTCGAGATAAGCATCTGCAGAAAGTAAGTGTGTGCCAATTTTCTTGCAGATGAAAGAGGAGTATTGGTATGGCTTAGTGTGAGGCCATGAGATAAAAGATGAATAACGACTTTGCATTAGAGAAAAGTATAAGAACTGGAGAAATCAGACAAGTAATAGCTCTGAAATGGTTCAAACCACAGAAGAAAAAATGTTTTACATAAATTTTTGCATTTTTGGTGGTAAGATTTGGTCTATCTCTTATGGTTTAACAGTTACTTAAAAGCTATCCAGGATGAACTGAACTTCTGAGGACTTAAAGGAAAATTAATGTATAGGTAATTGAATTTGTCATGAAAATATCTACAACATATTGTATATTAATAATTTTTATAGCCACTTTTTAGGAAATCTAAATTTTCAAAATTTTTCACATCACTTAGTACCATTCACTAAAAATCCAATGCAAATATTTTGCTATTCTAGCCATTTTATTGCTTATTTGTTGCTCCATACTCTATTTTAGTAACAATTTATTCCAGTACTTCCAGCCATTTCTTAAGTCCTGCATTCATTTCCATTCCTCTGATTATAAGTAGTATTAAAATTATATATCGCAGTGCAACCACATTAATCTTTTCTGTCACTTCGTCCTTACTTCTATCTCTTATTTGTCTTCTTCCAGAAAGTCAAATTTTTGCCTGATATATACCCAGCTCTACACCCATACTTAGATCATTCTTATTTTCCAATTTCTAATTTTCATACTGTATATACTACCTCCACCATTTCTGGGTTAGCACTCCCTCATTTCTTCTAGTTCTCTTTTGATTCCTTGCCCATCTTTTCTAAAATCTTCTATTTCTTTGGGTACTTATTCAGGTTGTTTTTATACGTTGTTTCATTCCATTTTTTCCCAATCTTTTCTACCAGCTTTTTACACATTGTTTGAATACAGGAAAATATAGTTCATCAACATTTATTAAAAGAAATTTCTGTAAATTATCTGCAAGAATGCATTAAGCATTTTGCTTGTTTTGGTGGAATAAAAATATAAATGTAAAGCAATTATATCTACCATTTCTAGAGATATAGTTGGATTATTTGAGCAGGTGAAATAAGAGATATTCAATAATTTAATAGAATTCTTAAAGTTGGCTTACCTTGATAGCAAGTTGTTGGTTCATCACTATTATCTCCACAATGATCAAATCTATCACAACTTAGTTGGGATGGAATGCATCAATGATTTTGACACAGATAATCTGAACCGGCAAAACAATCTGAAAAGAAAGAGGCAGTATTCATATTTAACTTCACAGAAAAAGAATATATTTTTTTCAGGAGATGGTAGACTCAGAGTAAAAAGATTATGTCATTTCCAGATTTGTGACTTCAGCAGAGATTTCTTAAGGGTTGCACTTTTCCACACAAGATAATTTTTTATTTTTTCATAAAAATCAAATGAAACAGGATCAAAAATACAAACATCAATACAGTAAACTCTTGATTTAACAGATTAATGGGTGCAAATGGGTTTCCATAAAATCAGAAGCATGTTATATTGCAATTCATTAGCATTTGCACAGAGCAACACAAAAATTTGCTCCTTTTTTAGTTTTCACACAAGTGTGCTGGATTTATGTTTGTGCACAAGGATATTTCCAGGAATAGCACAATAATAAAGACCAGTCTTATGTGCACTATAAATCTGAGACAAAATGAGGCCGTCAGATTCAATCTGTAAAACCACTCTTTGAGTTGTTGATACTGTAATTAAGCAAAAATTGTTGAAGCTCTTCTTTGTGTTTGCTAATATCTGAAACAGTTGTTTGTTCACAAATATGAGCAACAGGTGCACCATTTTCCAATTTATTAATTACTCCAATTTCTGTGTTTACATTCAAGTTCTTCACACATTTTTAACTACAAGAAGCTACAATAACTTTATTTATATATAAAACATTCATTCACAGATTAAATAATATTTTATAACAGTGTAATAAATGCAACTACATGCACCAGAAAATTGCTGTACACAAGAGAAAATAGTGTCAAACATAGAGTTAACATGAAAAATTCAATGCCACGGCGAAGATTTAAACCACGGAACTCACTGGTTTCCGTCCAGTCGCTCCAACCCATTGAGCTACCATGGCCAACCTATATACGGCCAAATATGTATTAAATAAAAGACATATTAGGGTATGACAATTCAACTGTATTAATTTGTATGATAAAAAGTTTTTGTTCTTTGCAAGACAGGATGATTCAATAACGGTTTAAAGAGATGGCACTCCAATTCAATTGTGAGATGTTAGTTTAAATATTGCCTGTTTTGAGTAGTTTTCATTACATTTTCAATAATGTGGTGATTTTATCTGGTATTCTTATACCAAAGATTTGCTGTTCGTGTGTTTCAGTTTGTTTGCAATATAAAAAACAATGTAAAAATGTTAGCACTTTGACAGTATAAAAAATTCTCTGGAAACCCTAAAATCCTTAAAACTGTAGGTATATAATAAAATTCTACTGAAATCACATAACATTGTTTTAAATTCACTTAGCACAAGAAAGTTATAAAAATTTACTTTGTTAAAGGGGAACAGCCTTCTTCTTTATTTTTTTCTTGTTAGGTGTAATATTAATATGATAATCAATTATGATACCAAGCTGTATTTACAGAATTTAAAACTTACCCATATAATTGAATGCAGCATATACTATAGCAAGACGAGAGAGAGCTCCAACAGTTCCTCGGAGACTGACATAAAAGCCAACATTGACGGGAACAATGTTGTCTCTATGTCTTGATGATTGTAACTGACTTTCTGATGTCTAACAGTGTCCAAAATTGGTTTGTCAGATGTAAAGTCCTTGTCGAATCTGCAGCTCTGTACTTCCAGCTTAAATAAAGAAAATATTATTTATTTGATATTTATTTATTTGTACAGTTTCCCTTACATTTTCACTGACAATGACTTTAACATTGTACATGACATAACAAAATATTATAGTTTTCCATTTATAAGAGGAATCAGTAATAGGTTGGAGAGAATACCAAAAGCAACTTCAAGAAAGAGCAATATGAGTGATGGCACAGCAGGAATATACATAGAGCAGAAAGAGGCCACTTTGACATCCAGAGAAAATGTTCAGAGAGCAAAGACACATGGAGAAGAGGCTGTTTACTAACAGAAGTGAAGAGGGAGAAAACTCAGAATTGGCGATAAGTGGAATTAAGCAGAAAATAAGAAAGGATTCTAAGTGGGAACTGAGTAAATAACCTGGTTGAAGCACAAGAAGTATTTAAGAAGAGGGCAAGACAACTGCAATACTGCAAGTACGGAGTAAAACAAGTGTGGCAACATGAGGATTACAAAAGAGCAAATTGAGACAAGTGTGAGAACACTAAGAATGAGAAAAGAAATGAAAAATATGCAGGGGAGATCAATAAGTAGGGACATATCACAAGGCCAAAACTGGCTAAGTAAATTGAAGAAAGGGAAGGGAGAATAGAGTAGGTTCATGACAGGTAGAGAAGATAAGATCAAGTAAGACAAAATAATAGGTAATCAGAAAAACAGTTCTAAAAAGTGCCAGTGAACTTTAATAAGGAAAGGGAAGGCAAGAAATGGGGAGATGTATAAGTGAAAAATATAAAAAAATGAGGTTAAAAAAATTCAGTCCGAGTGAAGTGACAGTGATAAGAAGTTGAAATAAGAGGTAAATATTAGAGAAAGACAAAAATTTGACAAATAGTAAAAAATTGATGTAAGATACACAACTAAAAGGAAACCAATAAACATTTAATGAAGCAAGTACATACCAAGTATGTAAAAGTATTGAAGGAATACTCTAGTAGTAAAAGGACCAGGACACAGCTCAGGAGTAGCCCAAGATGTATTACTTATTAATAAATCATATATTGTCATGTATATCATATCACTGACATTCACTAACAGGACAGAAGTTGACAACATCTCAATATTAGTATATATCAGGTGTCTCAAATATTTCTCCACGCTGAGGGGAATGCACTAACAAGCTCGCTCACATCAATTATGTTGGCAATGATCAACATATTGATTTCACTTCACAAGCAAAACAACACAATATTAACTTCGCTTTTCTGTGATATCTAAGCAGTAGGAGGAAGGAAGGATGGTCTCTACCTGCTTGAAGTTTAATGCTCCTTCTCTGTTCTTTCGCTATCAACTTAACCACACCCATAGGCGTTCAAGTACACTGGAGAGACTAATTTGAGACACCAGCTGTTAAATATTAAAAATAGAAGCACTATTAACGGTGAACCATTCAGTTTTGCAGTATTGAAGTAGTCATATTTATTTACACTCACCTTCACTTTTAAAAGCTAGAACACAACTTAAAATTTTTCAAGGATTCATACTCATCAGCTAATGGGTGACTGAAGCTCTCACTTTTTTATTTCCCCCCTCTTACTGGGACTGATTGTGCTACCATCTGGTGTCAGGGACACAAAGTTTTAACACTTTGTTTAGTGGCAGGATTTAAAATTTAGTATCCCCTTACTGTTTTTAATGACTGCATTTTTCTCCAGATGTTCAGCTCTATTGGTAAGGCCAAAAGGTTTCAGCAGTTTTATATTTAAACCAATGTTATGATTTTCTGTCCAAAAAAGGTATGCTAGAGCAGATTTATCTATGTGTTTTAGTTTTGTTTCTCTGGTGTTCTTCTGGTATGGTTTTCAAGTTTCTTTTCACTTTGGTATGTAGTGATTCTGACATTCCTTACAACTGATCTGATGGATTTTGGATTTTGATGTGCTCAGGATTGCATTTTTAAGAGGTTTGTTTAACAACTTCTTCAGGCTGAATCTGGTTTCTCGGGAATGTTTTATATTTAACTTTTTGAAGACCTGTTCAAATTTTCTAAAAGCCCAAAGGCAGTAGGTGAATTTTCTATACCTCCAGTGTGTATTTGATAGTTTTATATATACCATTGGCTTCTATTTTAGATTTCTTATTGTAAAGTGGTATACCTGTGGTATACCCAAAAACTGCCAAAGGCAATTCTCTTGTAATTATGGAGTTTATGACTGGAAGCTACGGTCAACCATATGCTAGATATTTTGGACCAGGACGAAATTCCGTAAAACCCTTGATCCACTCACACAAATTTAGTTAACAAAGCTCAGTCAGTAAACAAAGCAACAACCATCGAAAAATATAGTCTAAATCAAATTAATATACATACCCATATCTCTAAATGCTGCAAGTTTAAGATAGAGATGAGTACTGAGATGCAGATAAATCTTCTGGGTTCGAATAAGCCATATGCAGTCATAAGTTTTTAAGCCTCAGTGTACCATATGCATCATATGCACCACCAAGATTTTCTACATAACCTCCACAGCCTGCAAGTTAACAAAAATTATAAAGAGTGTCTGTACATGTTTGCTACTGAAATATGAATTAAAAACTACAGAAGACCTTTCACATAATTCCAAATATTACTGTTGTTTTATACGGAAATAAGCAAAGTGCTTAGCAGAAAATCATCTGCTTAAGTATATTTCCTAACAGTTTACAGATACCTATGTAATGCTTTAGATCCAATCCCTGAGATCATAACCGTTTCTGAAGCTCAACTATTCTTTATTTATGTGATATTTGGAAAAATTTAGTAACAGTGATACTCTAATTTATAAAACTATCTGTAGTCGGTGTTTCACACTATGCCAGTTATATTTTTTGAAAATGGAAGCAACAGCTGCTGAAACTAGTCCTCAAAAAATAAAAATGTAAGTGATGTAGTGTGAAAAAAACTACAAATAGTTTTATGAATTGACTATTCTTACTATAGTTATTAAATTATAACAAAGACAACATACCAGTGACTGGCATCAGAGAACTTTCTTGGAAGTTTGAAACAGAAACAAAACAGATATTTTGTATGAATTAACCTTAAATATTATATGTATACACCACCGGATATAATTATTAATACCATTAACTGTGATTTGTTTTATATCTCAGAATAAGTAGAATCTTAAACTCAGCTATGCATGAAATGCTAAAGTGATGTTAAAATCATGTATGTCTAAAAATAAATTGAAAAATAATTATTAAAGCATCTTTAAACAGCCAACTGCAAATGAAATTTGCCATA
The DNA here is from genome assembly GCA_030765055.1 of Mantis religiosa. Taxonomy (NCBI): domain Eukaryota; kingdom Metazoa; phylum Arthropoda; class Insecta; order Mantodea; family Mantidae; genus Mantis; species Mantis religiosa. The sequence goes on from CM060950.1 coordinate 450,289,698, forward strand.
CAAAGACAGCTAGGCAGGTGAGAAACACAGCTCTAGTAGATACCAATGACGTGAGCATTTGGGAAGCTCATTGTTTAGTTCCCTGCCACTTCATTGTTCATGCTTATATATATTGTAACTTTGTGGGTTCGTGAAATTAAAAGTCCAGGTTACAAACACTAAAATTTTGCTCTTTATTTGCATAGAAACACATTTTGTCAACCTTTACAGTAGCAGAATTACGTCACATACACAATACAACTTGCAAGGTCAACGACTACAACACAGCTCACACAGCTGTTCACGAATGTGAGTTCAATTAACAACTGTTTTTCTGATGAGCTGCGGCCCCCCTATTTATAGCCCACTCACTATCCAGAATGTTCTCAAACAATCAAGACGGTGCTAGAAGACAAACTCTCCAGAAATCTCTAACCCCCCCCCCCCCCCCCACCATTTCGGTGAGCTTTTATCTCTGCACTGCACTGCCCGTCTCTTTGAATTTGTCCCTTGCGCCGCTTCGCCTCAACAATGCATTCGCGACAATATATATATATATATATATATATATATATATATATATATATATATAAAATTCAAACATGTCAATAACATCAGCTTTAAGTTAATATGGGAATAATTGCAGACAAAAAGTTACTTGTGATTTGTATCACACAACACCAACTTTTAGAACTGAAGCTCCCATATTAATCAATGGCAATAGGGAGTAATCACAACATGAGCACTGATGTGGCAGGGAACTAAACAATGAAAAATATGATTCCAAATGCTCACGTCTTATAACTACTACAGCTGTATTTTTCACACTTGCCTTGCTATCTTTGTATGGGCTCTGTAGGAGGATTCCAACCCCTTCAGCTGTTGTGCTGTGAGTGCTGCGGACCCCTAGCACTCATGGTACTTCTGATATTACTAGAAGTACACCAGGCTGAACATTTGAACCCTTCCCAAAGGAGAAGAGTTCAGAATGGATTGGTCTCAGTGGGGCAGTGGTTCCTGATTGCCAAGATATTGGATGTTTCTGGCTGGCACAGTTGCCGAGGCAGGGTTGGGAGATGCCCTGAGAATCTCTGGTACTACTCTAATTTACCTAGTAGCATGATGTGCTAGATCACTGGTGGTCTGACTGTGGTTGCAGGTAGTCCCCCTGGATAGGTTGACATGCATAAGTGGCATATCTATTTCCACCCAAAAAGCGGCTTGGGAAATGGCAATTTTTAGCTGAATACGCATTTGCTTAATCTCAGGTGTGATCCAATGAACATTTGTTAATCTTTTTGGTTTTGTATGTTTGACTGTGACGAGGGGGCAGTAAATGTTTATATTATGCTTCAGTATTTCATAGAATGTGTTTAGTTTCACATTTGGATCTGTATATTTATACAACACCAACTCCAATACTCAGACCATAATACAGATTCCAAGATGGCGCCCGTCGAAGCCCAGCGACTCTGGTTACGTAGAATAGGAAACTATACACAATGGACATAATATAATCCATATTACGGAGCAGCGAGGTAACTTCTAAGCAGTTATCACTTTATACTTTCAACTAAAACGTGTAATAACATAAATAAAGAGCATCATAACAAATTCTAAGAGTTTATCACATATAGTAGCACGACCAGTACTATGCATTTTCCACCTTATACTTCCAATCAAAATTTAATTTATAAGGCATGACAACTCATAAACATTAAACACAGCAAACTTTATCTTATTGGACTGTATCATCCTATCATCTGTAGCAAGTACTAAAGTTTCTTTTATATTGTTTACATAGTAACCTTTTCTGGTAAGGACATAGGTACTGCTTATACTATAATATTTAAGAGAACTCACCAGATTGTCCAGTTTACTCCAATTGTCACGTTTGAAGGTGTCAGTTCCCTCACACTGCAAGATCCATTTAAAACTGTCCACTGGTAGGCTCATAATATTCCTTCTAGGTTATGAAATACTTTGAAACTCATTAAGTGAAGGAACATCAGTGAAGCTGGGATCTTGAATGTTATTGAAAAGAACGTAACTAATCGTCTTTAATAATGACTATCAATGGGTTAAAATCGCCTCACCACTTCGGTTTTTAAGGACTCAAAACTGTTAATAACAGCTTGTGCACACCAAATATTAAACTTATCTTCACTCTCTGTAAAATGTCTTGGATGCATTCTTCAGGATTTCGTCTTTTCTCGTTGAGCTTTAATGTGTGATAGGATGACTGATTCTTAAAATTCGTGGGGTAGGCATCATCTATTAATTTTGGTACTTTTCGAAGGGCACGAATTGGTTCACCATCATTTACTGGAAAGATGTCTTCCTTAACCTCAAAACACTGTTCAAAATGATGAATACAAACTACAGTTTTGTCATTTACTTTAAAATCTTTACGATGTATAGTCCACTTATCGCATTACGATTTTACCTTCGGAAATTTAAATGTCGTGTGAGGTGCACTACCATAATTAGATTGCAGCTGGGAACACAACAACGATGCATTTCGAGAATACTTCACAGTATATATTTATGTAAACGTTATCACTTTATGTTAAATACTTAACTATAAACTAACTCGTTAGTCACTAATTGCCACTGTAATATGAATTACATTAATTCTTCAAACACATAAAGTAAACAAACACACACTTTACTCTATAGATATAACCACAACATAACAAGCTGGGCCACGAGCGCCGCCATTTTTCCTACAATCGATTGTCGTATTATGGTCTGAGTATTGGAGTTGGTGTTGATTTATAGATATTTTCCCATTCGACATGTTTAAGAGGTTTTTTTTTTTTTTTTTTTTTTTTTTTTTTTTTTTTTTTTTTTAGCATTAATAGATTAGTTTCATTGAAAGAATTGTAGCTTTGCTTTATGTTTGTTGGGGTATTTGTATACTCATCTTTTGCTGTTTCTTCAAAACTGATATTTTGGGCAGTATGGTCAGAGAGATGTGTATGTATGACTTCAGTTTTAAAAGGTATATTAACAATATTTGTGATATTATCAATTGTAGTAGTTGTGTTTGCAGTAATACGTGTTGGTTCATTTATTGTCATTTTTAAATTAAATTCGTTTAATAAGCATTCCGGTTTAATTTTTGTTTGTGAATTATTCTGAATGTCTCCTAGAATCACAACTTTTGTTTCCAATTTTACCATACGTGTCTCTAATAACAGGGTTAACTTCTCAAAAAATAAATTAATATCACCACTTGGTGGCCTATAGATACCAATAACAAATCATTCTTACCTTATGCTTGTTTAGATTAATACCTGCCAACCCCATTTCCCCTTCTATGCTTAAAGTTGAGAGATCAATAAATTCGTAACTGTTATTTAGTACTTTATTTACAAATATACTTACACCACCCCATTTTTTCCTTTTCCGACAAAAGATTGCTGCCAATTGCATAGTTTTAAAAAAAGTATTGGAAGATTCATATTCCTTTAGCCCATGTTCTGTGAGAATCAGAATATCAGGATTCTCTTCATTTAAGAATATGTTTAAGTGCTCAATTTTATTAGAAAGTATTTGGATATTTTGAGGAATGATATCTAACGACTTACCTTTCACCTACCTATCTGAAAAGCTGCCTAGTTTTTTTGAATACATTACTACCTCGTTACTTAACTGACTATACACTATTTTCTCTATCTCCCAGTTTAATGTCCAAGATAACACTAGCTATGGTTTCACTTAATTTCTTCTTTCCCAATTTGTTCAGGTACACGCCATGTTTTGTATACATAAATCGTTCCGCACTGAAGGTATTTATTAACTTCACATTGCTGTATTTTGCACTTATTTGGGATATTTTTTCATTTATGGTTTTAGTTGGTTGGTTTTCCTAGGAAGTTGGGAGCTGGTCATGCCTTGGAGGCAGTTTAACTATGAACACATTTTTGTTCGATAAGGAAGCAACCAACAGTATGGTTATTCATATAAAAAAAAAAAAAAAAAAAAAAAAAAAAAATAGCTGAAATTCTCAGAAAGGTGGAATATAGTGTAATTGTACAACTAAGCATATTTGGGATTATGAACGTGAGAACTCAAGTAATAATCATATACATATCTTTATATTATTAAACCTATTACATTATGACAACACTGTTATTACTGTCGTGAACCCAATAATTACGATAGCGTGGTGACGTGCATAAGCAGATAGTGCAGGGCAGAGATACAGAGCTTGCAGATAAAGATTGTACGGAGATAAAAGGCTTAACAACACAGATAAAGATAGGTGCCTGAAACATTCATGTTTCGTCTAGTGCTGTCTTACAGAACATTCATTTTGTTTGTTAAAGAATATGCCAGAAACGTCTAGTAATATGACTAGTGGTATATATAAGGAAGCCGCGAGTAGCCAAGGAGCAGTCGTAACCAGAGTAGTAGTTGTAAACAGAGTTGTAATGAGAGTTGTAATTGAAACTGGTGTTTGGAAAGTGAACTCTTTGTTGTGCTCAACGACCTTGGTAGATTGTAATTGTGTATGTGACGTAATTCTGTACTGTACGTGAACAGAGTGCATTTCTACGCAAATAAAGAACATTTTGAATTTCTGCAAATTGAACTTTTAATTCTACAAACCCACAATACTTACAGAGAACGTTCCTTTCATTGTTTTGAATATTCACTTATACTTTGCATTTTACACGTGTAAGAACTTTTCTAACTTCTACTGTGTATTTTCCACATACTGTTTTCTTGCACATATGACAGGAATTGCTTGCTTTGTTCTGTCTGCAGTTATGTTCTACTTGACAATCTCGTCGGCGATTAGGGTATGGATTTTCTTTGGTTGGAGTAGTCTGTATACAAAGTTGTCTAGTTCCAAAGTAGGCTTTTCTTAGCCTACTTGGGCTAAGTTTCTTGCCAGTTATTTCTCGAAACACTATCCAAACAATGATGGCAGTTAGGTCCAATATGTTCTAAAAAATACGAATTGGCCATCTGTGGGTACCAGCATGAAGGGAATACAATCGTGCCATCTCATCAGTCACATCCACTCCATATTTAGTCTTGTTGTAAAACTCAAATCTTTCAGGAAGGTTCTTAGAGGCTGCAGATATTGCACACGAGTTGTGAAGTGTACTCATTATAATTACATATTTCTGTGGCTTTCCTTGGTAGCTGGTTAGCAAAATACTATAATTTATTTTCATGAGAATGTTGTCATAAAGTGGAGCCCTGGAATTTCTTAGGTGATCAGGAACTTCTCGTCTTGATCCTATATTAGTGCCCAACATATTTAGTCTTTTAGCTAGTGATAGTGAAGTAGTTGTCCATGGTGACGTTTCATCCCTTTTTTAGAAAAGCATTTGTTAGAGATATCACAACATGTTCTGGAACAGATTCGTTCAGAGGCCAATGATTATCCTTCCCCAGATATGGGATAGTGTCACAGAGATACTTTGAGTTCACATCTTCAAGCATCCAGTATTTCATGCCAAATTTATCAGGCTTACTGGTCATGTATTGAATGAATGAAGAGCAACCTTTTGTAGGATAAAGTTGTTCATCTACTGTAAGGAATGCACCTGGTATATAGCAAGCCTTACAGTTTTCAATAAATTTGTTTCAAATATAACACAAATAAAAATATTTGTTAATTAATGTCCACTTATCGTAAGAAGTTGATGTTAATACTGCTTTCTTCTTTGTAAAATCGATTTCATGAACACTTGCCCACATCGTCAGTCAACACACAGAAGTTGGAAGTGTGTTGACTGACGATGTGGGCAAGTGTTCATGAAATCGATTTTACAAAGAAAAAAGCAGTATTAACATCAACTTCTTACGATAAGTGGACATTAATTAACAAATATTTTTATTTGTGTAATATATATTGCTCCACTGTAACCAGCTTCATTTTCTGTGTGATCAGTTGTATCAAATAGTTGAATCCAGTGCAAAAATATCCATCTTTATCCTTTTAGAACGGGATGACCTGACATCAAATCATAAAAATCTCATCAGTTACATGAATCTGTTCTTTGCCATGGTATTAGAAGTGTAAAAAATAGGACTCATCTATAATTTAATAATCTATGTAAATGATGACATGCCCAAAATTATTATGCTATATTAAACTAGAGGTTATATCAGGAAAAGTCATGAAAGACCAAGCTTCGTTTTAAAAAACCAGCGGAGCTAAACTTATTCAAATATTAAGAACGGTCAAAATGACTGCTACCGGGCTTCTAGTGTTAATTGTTTACTTGCGCTATTAGGATAATGAGGGGGATCATCGCAGGAGATCATGACCTGTAAATGTGGCGGCTGATCACAAGCCATGATGAAGAGTGAGTGGGAGCATTACTGTGATACAATTTGTACATGTGTTTGCTGCAATTCTGATTGTTTGCATTAAGATTGCTTCACACAAACAGCGCAAATATCTATGTAATGTCCCATTTGGTTGAAAATCAGCAATTAGGAATAAAATTTGCTACCAAATGTTTCACGGCACAAAAACATCTGAAAAAATTGCTTAGCATATGCCAAATGATATACCAACATAATTTTCTTGACCTGTTTAATGTGCTAGTTATTCAAGGCACACATTTTTACAGCCCTCTTTGAAGTGTTTGTATCACTTGTAAACTCTCATCTTAACAATAGTAGGTTCACTAAAAGCCATAGTCAACATTTTGAATGCAGCACTGTTCAAGCAAAACTTAACACAAATTCTTTGATCAATCTTTTTTTGAACGTATAAAACTGCAACACATACCCACATAGATGTAACCCTTTTGACTGTGAACAAGGAACTAAACCTTCAAAATTGAAAATATCAACATGCATCAGGAACATGAGTACCAACAAATAAATGCCTGCCTTGGTAGCATAGATGGTAGCATGTCTGTCGCACGTTCAAGAGGTCCCGAGTTCGAATCTCAGTCAGGGTGAGTTACCTGGATAAGGATTTTTCCGGGGTTTTCCTTTATCCTGAAAGATGAATGTTGGGTAACTCTAAGCTCTATGGACCCTGGGCCCATATGAAAATCGTTTCACCCATCCCATTCATCGTTTGATATGACTTAAAAAGTTAAAGGACGTAAATTCAAAAAAAAAAAAAAATAAATAAATAAATAAATATAAACAAAAAATAAACAAACAAATAGAATAAAAGACAGTGTTATTTATACAGCCAGCAAAATCAAAAAAAAAATTCTGTTACTATTTCATCATGCCTTGTATGCTGATTTTGAAATACCATATTGTAATTTTATCCAGTTTTTAAACTGTCACTTGATATCATAGTTCATTTATCTCTGAGACTTTTGCTGATTTCTTTTTTTAATTTTATGTCCTCCAATGTTAAGTCATATCGGACGGTAAATGAAATGGGTGAAATGATGCTCAAATGTGTCCACGGTCCATGGAGTTTAGAGCTACCCGACATTCGTCTGTAAGGATAACGGAAAACCCCAGAAATAATCTTATCCATGTAACTCACCCTGACCGAGATTCAAACACGGGACCTCTTGAACGTGAGGCAGACATGCTACAAACCATGCTACTGAGGTGGGCAGATTTTTGCTGAGCTCACACTCTTGCATTACTAATGTGATCCAGTTCCACTGATCACTGTCAATTCACTCTGTTTCACATTTACTTCACCCTCTTCTGCAATGTGGCTGCATAACAAAATACATCCAATACAGCATTTCTTCCAGATATTCCTTAACTGGGGAGTTGAACACAGGATGTCTTGAATCCCTTCCAGTAACAGCACCTATTGCAAATTGTCATAGTCATACCAAACTTACTTGCCAGATCTCCAGTTCCGTGAGAACACTTGCTTGATAGGCACTGGAAGTTTCTAGAATGTCCGAGATGTCAAAACTTCTAGAGGAATCTGGTTATCTAGCAATGGTGCTTACTGTGCTTATATCGGGTGACCACACAGCTCCGACTGCCTGGTGCCACCCTTCCAATAACCTTCACCATAGCAACAGTGTCAATATTCGTTCCTTGGCATTACAACAAACAAAAAAATGTGATTTGGTACTTCAAAATATTATGAAAGTTTCGCAAAACTCAGACAATAACAATGAAATTCTTGGAAATGGATATTACAAAAAGAGATTAACATGAATTGCTTGCTTTGTGAACAGCGGCAGAGCTGTAGCACAGTGTATTTATAATGCTGAAGGGTTAAATCAAGGTGTGTTATTACGAGGGTGAGTCAAATGAAAACCTTAAATTTTTAATTAACAAATTGAAATTTCGTGCCGTTATCCTGTAAGTTGGTAAGCATGCTACAAACAGCATACAGAATGGCCTGTAGGTGGCAGCATAGTGCAGATGCACACATGCCGTCGCAGTATCAGTAAAAAGATGGCTGCCCCACTTGCGACTTGCACCGGGGAAGAACAACATTCTGTTATTAATTTATAGATGAGTCATATGAGTAACATTCTGTTACTCGGTTTTTGAGTAGTGAAGGTGTGAAACCTATTGAAATTCATCAATGAATGAAGGTTCAGTATGGTGATGCATGTGTGTCACTGCAGCAAGTCTACGAATGGAGTAGGAAGTTCGTAAATGGTGTGACTTCAGTGGAAGATGCTCCACGTCCAGGTCAGGCACTACGAGTTGTGACTACACAGAATATTGTAGCAGTTGAAGCCATAGTGAAGGAAAACCAGCGAATGACACTGAATGACATTGCAGCATGTTTACAGATTAGTCATGGGTCAGCACACCACATTGTGCATGATGTGCTCCAGTTTCACAAAGTGTCTGCAAGATGGGTGCCACAGCAGCTGACTTCTGAAATGAGAGAACGATGTGTTGATGCTTGTGAAGAACTTCTTCAGCGCTTTGAACAGGAAGGTGATGGCTTCCTTGCAAGAATCGTTACTGGGGGCGAAACCTGGGTTCACTTCCACCAACTGGAAACGAAGAGAGCGAGCAAGGAATAGTGCCATCCCACATCAGCAAAACCAAAGAAGTTTCGAACAGAACTATCAGCAGGTAAGGTTATGCTGACTCTCTTTTAGGACGAAAAAGGTGTCTTTTGGAGCATTACATGCCTAGAGGGACCACTGTGACCAGTGCATCATACACAATCTCCTAAAAAATCATCTCGGGCCTGCAATCAAATCAAAGCACCGTGGATTGCTGTCAGCAAGTGTTCTTTTGCAACATGACAGCGCAAGGCCCTACGCTGCCCGTACAACAGTTGCAAAGATCACAGACCTTCATTTTGAGGGTCTTCCTCATCCACCATAGTCACCAGTCCTTGCCCCAAGTGATTTCCATATTTTAGTTAATTGATGGAAATTAATCATTTCTTCACACTAGCCGTATATAGGCTAAGGTTTTTGATAGGAAAGAATTCAATGCCATGGCCGGGATTTGAACCACGGATCTCCTGGTTTCCGTCCAGTTGCTCTTACCCTTTGAGCTACCATGGCCAACGTGCCGTCCTGAGCAAAAACTATCAAAATCCATAGCCTATATATGGCTAGTGTGAAGAAATTATTAATTTCCATCAATTAACTAAAATAATAAGAGTTAAATGATGAAGCCTGGTCTCAAGTACTTACATTTTGCCACAAATGGTGTATCTCGGATGCAAGAGCCTCAAGTGGTCTACTGGGGAATTGTATTAGTCAAATGGAGAATTTAATGTCAGAATGGCACGTTGCTCGACCTTCAAAAACCTGACATGCCTGATCACCTACAAAGCCTTGATTAATAAACAGTCTTACACACAGACATGTCAACATACCCATGGATAAAGCAGAATACCACAAAGAACAAAACGCCATACTACACATAGCAGAAGTAAATGCATACAACAAAAGTCTGGTGTTTAAGAAAATTAAAAAGGCTAAACTAAAGAAAACCATTCATGAAGCAACCACATTTACAAAAGAAAAAGAAAACAGCATATTCACTGCATTCACATATCACCCAAACCACTTAATAAATTCAAAAAGATCTTTAAGCAACAAAACATCGACTCTAAAACATCAGTTTTAAAATTGCTAAATTCAAAACAGAAAGACGAAATCCCACCAATTAAGATATCCAGAATATACCAAATAAGTTGTAAGAATTGTGAAAAATGCTACATGGGTCAAACTAAAAGAAATCTAAAAACCAGAGTCAAAGACCACTTTAGAAACACCAGATTGGATCAAGAAGATAAGTCAGTAGTAGCATTTCATTTCTGGAATGAAAACCATGACATTGATCCTAATCCAAAATTAGTAAAAGGAGTAATAAACCAAAATAAACTAACAAGGGAGAACATATTCAGATGGAAAAATTAGGACCAGATAATGATATAGAATAAAAAGAAGTATTTCAGAAAGTGAAGTGCCATTGTTATTAAAATTAGGCAAATGAGTCAACCTTGTGTACACTTTTCCCTGCTTTTCTCCGCTTAACTAAGTGGAGAAAAAAGTATACAAATTTGACTCATTTACCTAACTTTAACCAAATAATGAACTTTGAAATACCACCAGTAGATAGTTTGACAAAGAAGTTCATAGTTCCACCATCAGAGAGGAGAATAGACACAACAGATGCTAGTTGGAGAGAGGTTGAAAATGGAGGCAAAAGGTTTCCGAAACTAGTAGTCCCTCAAAAATAAAATACAAATAATATATATATATATATATATATATATATATATATATATATATATATATATATATATATATATATATATATATATATATATATATTAAAAAAAACCTACAAATAGTTTTTTTTTTCAGTTAATTTTGACGTTACCGTTACTAAATTTCTCCAATCATACATAACACTGATGTCTGATAAATTTTCACTTTTGAGATGCACAATGAACAAATTCTAGTTTTTACAGAATGAACAGAAATCAATAACTGACAGTTAACATACATAGCCTTGAGCAGGTCATTCACCACTAGTGAGCAAGTGTAGTTGAAGTAAACCAGGCACACAGGCCACTGAAATGACAGCTTTTTAGCTGAGATCTATAGATCACTCATAACCAGTGATAGGAAGTTCGTACCGCCTGTCATTCCCTATGCAGGTGGCGACCAACCTTCTCCCAGCATCCAAACAAGTCATTGATAAGAAACGCACAGCAGAGAGCCATTGAAAAAGGTTGCCCAGAGAAAAAAAAAATGACTTATGAGACATTTATAAATGCACATCTATTTAGAACATTATGTACAACATACAAATTCGTATATAGTACATACGCGTTTGTCTCTGTCTGATTTCATTATTTTAATAAACACATTGTGGCAACACCCAAACAATGATAATGCGAACTGTAACATTTCCTGATCAAATTTAAAATAATATCCAAATAATAAAATTAATTTCTTCAATATCTGAAGACTCTTACTTGACAAAATGACAAAGCAGGAACTTTACTACATATTTACTCACCTACGGCCGTATTACTAAAAACAATAATGTACCTCTGAAGCCTTTCAAATGAAAAACTCATTCTATGTCCCGTAAAACAAGATTAGTTGATTGATAATCTGTTGCAAATTTGTTAATGATTTCAGCTAATTTATTTTCTCGATCTGACTTCTGCTTTTTCCTTGTTTGCTGAAGTATCCCACTGAAATGTAAATATAAATAATGAAGTAAATAAGGACGTGAATAAGTACACTTCTAGAAAACATACAATGGTTGTACAGCAAATTTAGCTGCTCATCTTTGAAGCACAACAAAGAAGTTATTCGAATGTCTTCCTTCCTACCAAAGTGCTCTGTATCATGCAGTGATACCTGTTTTGCATTCTACAATGAACCTTGCCCTTGCTAGTAGCGGTACATTTTATAGCCATGTCTGGCCGCTCTTACACTGCTCAAGGAAATCGGTACGAACTTTCTAGCTCTGCTCATAGCTCACCTAGCATTGTGGTAGAGGTTGCAGGAGAAGAGAACAATTGTTTGGCTATTTCATTCACAGAGTTGGAGATTGCACTAGATGAAGTTGTTCATTGGAACAATTACAACCTTTGTTAACAATAAATTGAAAAGATCTGTGACATTTAATAAACACCTGGAAAAACGAAAAAATTCCAGTATAAATATCGGCAATATTTATCAATTTGTATGGACTTTGTTGAACACAATACTGTAATGCACATTCCAATTTTAATGTGATTTTTTTCAAAAGTTTCTTTTCTGTATTTTTTATTACTTAAAATGCTCCACATACCTCAATTAACTAATGTTCAGCTAAACTTTTGTAATCATTACTTTCATTCACACATCCAATTCTGAAATTCTACAGTAATAATTATTTTCTTTTTACTTTATGGCTTATTCGAAGTTTGCACCTAAGAATTTGATATCATGATTTTATCAGAAATTCAAGTTTTGAGACAACCTGAATCTCAGCAAAAATAACAAGCAATTTTAGAAGCAAGTCTCTGTGTTAGTTAAATACCAAATTTCCTATTTAAGTTCAGGATCTTCCAAGCATGCAACTTGAAGATGTCCAAGAAAAACCCCAACTCAAAGTTTTTACTATCGTAAGTACTGAAAACCCAGGCTCCATCATTAAACTCTTATTATATAAGTTAATTGATGGAAATGAATCATTTCTTCACACCAGCCGTATATAGGCTAAGGTTTTTGATAGATAAGAGTCAACATGAAAAACTCAATGCCATGGCCGGAAAAACCAGGAGATCCATGGTTCAAATCCCGGCCATGGCATTGAATTTTTCATGTTGACTATATCTATCAAAAACCTTAGCCTATATATGGCTAGTGTGAAGAAATGATTAATTTCCATCAATTAACTTAAATAATAAGAGTTAAATGATGAAGCCTGTGACTCAAGTACTTACGACAGTAAGTCTCCACAAACGGTTTATATCAGATACGAGAGCCCCTAGTGGTCTACCAAGGAAATACACGAGTCAAATGGAGAATTTAATGTCAGGATGGCACATTGGCCAAGGTAGCTCAATGGGTTAGAGCGACTGGACGGAAACCAGGAGATCCATGGTTAAAATCCTGGCCATGGCATTGAATTTTTCATGTTGACCCTATCTATCAAAGACCTTAGCCTATATATGGCTTGTGTGAAGAAATGATTAATTTCCATCAATAAACAAAAATTGAAGCTGTGTTTAAAAATGGATGTAATAGAATTTTGAGTAATTATTAAATGCTTTGAAATAAACATTCAAATTAAGAAAGAAAGGAATTCCATTTTGGAAGATTTTTCATTATGAATTTCTGAAGTGAAGAAACAGGCTGTAGAGTTTAACATATATGATGACAAAATTTCCCATTGTCCAGCGATTGCTTTTGGTAATGAAGACATTGCAAAAATATTGTGTGTTAAATTACAGAGAAATCAAGCTATGTGTTCACGGTTAAAAAGACAGACACATCAGGTGCTTAACCCTTTCACCGATATGGACGTCATATGACGTCCAAGTTAAAAAGCCCCAAACCGATATGGACGTGTATAGACGTCCTGCGCATACATGCATTTAATGCGTATTTAATGATAATTCTTCTAAACCTTATGTTTTACAGTAAATTTAAATATATTCTATAAGAAGTAAAGGCTTACCTTTAAAAGCTTTTTCTTGAATGGTACACCTCAAAACAGGGATAAAAACACAAGGGCACATCTCCACATTCACGGCAAATCGTACTAGTTTCCTTTCGGACACCTTTCTTGCGGCACACCAAACATTTTCTGAAGGGACGCAACTTTTTTGCTGTGGGTGGTATCCTTTTAGGAAAATGTTTTCCTTCAAGTCTGAGGGGTGCTGGGGTGGTGAATTTTTTACCCCCAGTATGGAGAGGTCTCTGAATTTTATACCGCTCAATTAGGCTGCGAGCTATTGATATGCGAAAGTCCAGGTACGTCATTGTCTTCCGTGGGTTTAGAGCTCTCCAAATTACTAAACAATTGTATATGGTTATATCCAGCTGGTGTAAAAATACTTTTTTATACCATTTGATTGTTTTTCGCAAAGAGGGATATGCGTGTAATACCTGATCTACTAGATCCACTCCACCCATATGCATATTATATTCCTGGATAATATCGGGCTTGAAAATTGACATTTTGTTACGAGCATCAATTTTTCCAGTGTCAATCATCAAAATCTTAGAGCTGCAATTGGATAATGCTGTAACAACCCTCCTGTCTTGCCAAGCAACATAGGTCAAGGGTGGGAGCTGATGCACCTGCATTTCTCCTCTTCTTAGAGCCTTCGTATTCACATCTTTTGGCAAACCAATACGATTTGAACGTTCTGTTCCAATTGCATTTGTTTTTCTTTTGTGTAAGGCCATGAATAATTTAGGGGAACTGTACCAATTATCTAAATATACAGTCCTACCCTGATCAAGTACAGATTCCATCAGGTGCATTACTATGGAACCAGATAACCCCAAATCTTTGTCTCCGGTGTTATCAGTCCCTTGGCCAGTGTATATGCAGCTATTGTAAAGATATCCTGTTTTACTTTCACATACATCAAAACTCTTTATGCCAAATCTGGCCCTCTTTGTTTTGATGTATTGTTTCCAACCTAAACGGCCCTTCCAAAGCATCAAGCTTTCATCAACAGTGATCTTTTCACTAGGCACATAATTTTCTTTGAATTTTGAAATAATGTAATCAAAAACTGGTCTGATTTTGGATAGTTTATCATTCACATTTTCTGTGCAGGTGAAATGAAGGAAGCGCAAAATGGAAGTAAACCTGTTATTTGACATAGATTTTCCAAAAAATGGGGTAGCTAGCATGTCATCTGTAGACCAGTACATGTCTAGCGTAGGTTTACGAATAACACCCATGAGCATAATTAGACCAAGTAGTCTGTAAATCTCATTCATTGTTACTTCTGTCCACTTCTGAATTCTACTCTTAGGTCCTAAATTGCCTTTAGCAATCAGGTCTTCCTTCACCCTACTCGCATATACATTTGTTTCCGAAACAATGAGAAACAGTAAGTCAGTAGTAAAAAATTTTGTGAAAATGTCAATTGGTTGGCTGTCAGAAGTTAGTTGAGTATGAGGTTGTACACCAGAGGTTGTGCTCGTGAATGTATGTCTATTAGTGTTAGAGTTATTTTGACACCTCCATAATGTTGATTCTTCACGAACACCTGTCGGAAATGAGTCATTTTCCTCCTCACTGATACCTATATCCTCAACACCCCCCTCAAAATCTGAAAACTCGCCATCAATGTCCAAATCACTGTCTAACAGCAAAAAGTCTTCCACATTTTCTGATGTAATATCAGAAGCCCGCACTCGTCCTACACTAGCTAATTGATTTGCTACATTACTAGTTGAAGCCATGATTAGCACTGAGAAAACTATTTCAACTGTGATTTAGCTAAAGAAATTGCTTGGAACTCTGATGCAATCTAAATTACAATGTGAACTGAGCGAAGAAAGAAGTTACGTCAGCTAACATAAACTTCCGTTGTGCAGTTAGAGAGATGCTGACGGAGTTTTCTTCCAGCGTGTATAACGCAATATAAACAGTTATTATTACGTGTTAGCATGAACTGAAACCTAGAAACCTTGAACCCAACACTTCTTTTATTCAGCTGATATACACATATAGCTTGTAAAACAAAAGTACTCAGAATTAAACGCGTTCGACGCAAAGAATGGCTTTCTTTACGTGATACAAATTAATGAAATTTCATCGCTTTATTAATATAGTCTCTATTTTAATGATACCGCAGATGTATACAGCTTTTAATGGGCTTTTAACCAGTTTTTGTTTCCCTGAAGTAACTTAGTAAATACGGAAGATACGTATATTTATTTATGAAGCATTTTTGCAGCATTTAACAATTTAAATGTCTTGTTCTGTTTATTGGGTATCCGTTCCCGGCCGTGCAGGGTTTAAATGGCCATCGGCGAAGCGGTTAAAACCTCCATTTCCAGTGAAAGCTTTATATGAATATTTTGTGTGGAACGCTTTCTCTGTCTACTACAGTCCATCAGAGGTAAACAAAAACATGTGCTTCTGTTGTCACACACTCTTATGACAAAGTAAACAGTGCAATTATCATAAGAACACAGAAATATATAAACTAACTGTTAAGATATTACAAAATATAATTTTGTTAATGTTGTCTGCCACTACGCTAATGTTGAAAGCATCTTACATGGCAATTGCTATATTATTGCTATATTATGTTTATTATTATTTGCGCATAAAATTCCTTAGCGTTGCTTCCTTTGGAAAGGAAGTAAAGCTGTTGGTCTGTGTTGTAGATTTACAGCACATAGAAAACTTCAAGCCTGATAAAGAGGCCTCTGAGCAAAATTAAACAGTCTTTAAGGCCAGATATAAAATGGGACACTAAGAACCACAGTAGTTAAATGCATCCATACATAAAAAACACAATTTCAATTTCAGCTATGCTGCATATACAAGAAATGCAGCAATGAATTCTCCAACGTGCTATTTATAAACACTTTACATAACACAGGAAATACGATATTTATAATCCGCTAGCACATGTACACTAAGCTCAGGGTAAATAATCGAATAAATTGAAATGTATAGCCTCAAAGGTAGAGATGCATTTTTATATATTGACAGATGGAGAGCGATGCGCAGTGGTATCTGGACGAGTCCACTTCAGAATGGTTGCAACTGGAGGGGAGGGCAGGTTTGTTGAGTATCAGTTGCCAACAAGTAAACACGTACAGAGCTACTCGGTAATACTACAGCTTGTTTCAAATTTGCGTGTCTCCTGGTTCCAAGAGAGCATTTAGAAATGACGCCTCCTAGCAGCACATTAGGTAATAAAGTGCTCTATTTAAAAACACAAGAAGTAATAACAATGTCTATAGGTTTATAAAAAAGGAACAATGGTCTGGTCTGCTATAAAAATCTGAGAAAGTGCATCTAAGGCAACAGTTGTGTCTGAAACCAGTTTAGGGGAGTTATTAAGGAAAGAAAAGCCATTGGTGCTAGTGCAACAACGTCCTTCTCTATGCCAGGTAAACAAAGATAAAGAACATGCACAAAATCTAATTTGGATATTTTAATTCAGAATTAGTTAGGCGAACTGTGAATAATTTTTAAACACAGAAAAACAAAGACCAACTCTGAAGAAAGTGCTTATGAAGCTTCAAAATTCTACTGACTTCCAAGGCAGTGTCTGAACATTATGAAGAGTTCTTTTGAAGCTAGGATTTATATGGCAAAAAAAAACTAAGTCGCAGACAAATTTCAATCAGACATCATACCATATGGGCAAAAAGGCTTAAGTATTTAAGAAATATTCAGATGTACTTAGTGAAATTTATATAGTTTATATGGATGAAACTTACAACAAAGCAACAGATACTAGACTATATGGGGTGAAATTCCTTACAGGAACTCTGCAGCGATATCGAAAGGCCAACAGTTGGTTATCATGCTTGCTGGAGGAGAACAGGGTTTTGTTCCAAATGCTTATGTACTATTTACTATTTAAAACCCAACAAAAGCGAGGTGATTACTACCGTAGTAAGAATTACAACTTAGTTTATAAGAGCTGCAATACTGGCTTCGAGAGTGAGATTTGTTTTCAAACAGCATACTTCCCTCTTGTAATCTTACACGTGTGATGCATTTTGGCGATAGGTGCACTATCCCCACCACAGTTGCTACTCATCCCTACTGCGCAGAATTTGTCAAGATAAAATAACGCATCTGTAAAAATATGCAGTGACATTTCCACCCATACAATGAAAGATTTTTTGACACATGCCGTGTTTTGACTTTTCAATACAAGTGGTACAGGAAGTGGTTATTTGTCATCCTGCTGTTGTAAAAATCTTACAAGAAAAGCAGAATTACAACTAACTAGAAGCATTTTGGTAGCACATTTGGGATGTCTCCATGTAATACAATAGCCATATGAACACAATTACTAATTAAGCCAGAGGTTCCACTCCCATTAGCAAAACTAGTGGATGGCAGACACCATTTATCTTATGTGATCTCACTCACTTCTTTACCACAAATAGCAATAGTTCTAAAGGCATGCCATTAGAATCTAAAAGCATTTCTGTTTGCAAATAAACTGAGATGTTATTTCTTTCAGACTGTTCATACAAACATGTAAAGGTTACCTGTCTTGGTGTCTCCGTTAAGAAATCATCATTAGAAGAGAACAGCGACGGTCCTTGCAGCAACTGTTGACAAATGGCACTCACTGAATCGCCTACCTTATCACTAAGTGGAGATGATTCAGGAATGGGGCTCACTGTAAAAATATAAGATACACATTAAACTATCTCTATAATTCTTTACTGATACAATTTTAGTGTGCATGTTTCTCTTTCCATCAATAAAAATTGTTTCAGACATTTTTATCTCATTTTAAATGTATTCTTGAATACCTCCACACAATGCTGAATTAAGAGCTGAATAGTTCTATAAATAGGAATTATTTTACCTGCACTACAAAATGCTGTCAATTGTAATTAAAAAAACAAACATGCTGTAACTACTCTACCTGGGCGGGCATACCATGTTGTAACAATTTCTCCTCATGCTAACAGATGCTTCTACCACTACTATAAATCTAATAGTGTCAAACCAAAACTTCTTTTAACTAACACACCATATATATACATTTTTCTAGCTGTACTGTGGCTGACTGGTTAAACTGCTCGGCTCTCACCAAGGCGGCCCAGATTCGATCCCAGGCAACTGCAAAGTGAGATTTGTGGTGGACAACACGGTGCTGGAGCGGGTTTTCTCTGGGATCTACGGTTTCTCCCGCCATCTCATTCCACCGGTGCTCCATCTTCATCTCATGTATCATCAGTGTCACCACCTGCAATGCCATATGTATTAAAAGTGGGTGTTAAAATACTACATTCACATGTATTCACATGTCCAGTAAAATGAAGATTCATCAGTGTTAAACAAAAGCTGTGGGTCAATAAACCTCTTTCTACGGATTGGAAAAACCAGTTACAATAATTCACACGTTAAGCGAGACATTTGGCTATAACGCATGCACAATGTGGCAATAGGGCTCCAGTTACAACACGTGTACCGTTCCAATTCTCACACAGTACAGCAACACAGGGAAAATATTGTGCAAGAAATCACAAGAATACCTGCTGCTGAGCTTCAGAGGTTGAGCAAGAATATTTACACAAGATATACTGCCTGTTTGAGAGCAGAAGGTCAACATTTCCAGCATCTATTATCAGGTAAGGATTCTAGTCTGCCTGTGCCAGTGTAAGTTCCCCAGCAACTGCTGGCTGTCTAGTGCAGAAGAGAGAGACCACAAGTGGGTTTGACTATAATTTAAATACTCTATATACAATCAAACCAGACCATACTACGGCCATTTTTACTGTCACATTCGTCACTACTAGTACCACATTAGTCACAAACAGCTTATTTTGTTCCCGCAACTTTTTCGCTGTTGTTCACTGTTATTTGAGTTACCAATCACTATACATGCTGAGAATGCGACATTACGAGATGCATGCGAGAGAAGTTCTAAATATAAATACTGAAAAGGTAAAATACGAGTTCCATCTCGCACAGGTGACTTTGAAACTGTTGATATGAGGCACTGGTGATGAACTCACTTCAAAGTACTGACATCAAGAGGAAACAATCTATTAGTGAGAAAGGCTAAATAAATCTGAAGGCCTTTTACAAAAGGATAAATGGCACATCTCTTCCCCTTTCCTGTATTAAAGCTTCTGCAGCTTATTGTACAGCTTTATTCCCTCGCTTAAAAACCTTTAAAAAGGTCCATTAGGCCTCCTGTTAGCCTTTTATATGATACCTTCCCCGTGTATTTAGTTCCAAAAGATATCTACCTATTTTGAACTCACGTTCTACATACGAAGATTAAATAAGAGGCTGTTTTTTCCTTTTCCTTAATGATTCTACACTTACGTTCATTTTGATAATACGCAAGTTTGTGTAGCTGTATCTTTAAGTTCCTAAGATCAGTAATTAATCCTGCCATGAGCCTTGGCTGATTCCTATAGAAATACATCGCAGCGTACAGCAAATAAAAGTAATGAACTTTTCCTTTTGCACGGGCCTTTGCATGCTGTTGAGCATTTCAACTTTAAAATGCCTCTCACATAGATACAGTTAGCCAAACTGTCATGTATTCAAACCGTACATTGGGCTCAAATAAAGTACAAAATAGGCCAATAATATTACGTAAGGATTTTTATCCTGTAAAATAATGCAATATATTAACTTTTGAATTAAATAAATGTTACTTTTTACAATTATTCAGTATGAAATATAGCGGTCAAAATAATGGTATTGGCAACATTGAAATTAAACATATGACGCATAGATTACATCACAGAGTATGTAGTTCCTTGGTTCAGGTCATTCAGGTTCAGAAAGTCAGATATTCATGTTTAATTTACTGGTGCTGTGTGGTTCGGCGTTCTGTGGACGCTTGGTTAGAATACGTCCAACATTCCCATAATTACTTAGAATATGAAATAAATCAGGTATTATGCTTGTAGGTTATATTTTATATTTATATATTTTTGTTATATTTATGTATTTTTTATACCTACTAAAACGTTCTAACTATATTAGGTTGAGGTTTGGATAGAGTTAGACTGAAAAATTAATTTCCGTGGCCGGGATTTGAATAACGGATCTCCCGGTCTCCGGTCGCTCTTAACCTTAGTTACCATGGCCAACGTACCGACATAACCTACAACTGACTCGTATGTTTCCCGATAAAGCCCTAGGAGCTCTCATATACATTGAGAATACACACCTTTTATGGCGATTTACTATGTTGTAAGTACTTAAGTCTCATATTTTGTAGTTACCACTATTAGGTTATTTGTTTGGAAATTTAATCGTTCCACGCCAGCCGTGTGTAGGCTAAGATTTGGATAGATAGACTGAAAAATTCAATGCCATGGCTGGGATCTCAACAACGGATCTCCTGGTCTCCGTCCGGTCGCTCTTAACCTTTGAGCTAATTTGGCCAACATGCCAACTTGACATTAAATTTAATGTTCATCAGATGGGTATAACCCAAGACAACACAAGCGTGCTGTGATCAACAGTTTAACTTGCAGGCTGGTTAATGTACCTTTAAACAAGATGGAATATATCAAAGAGTACAATCATATAAGTCACATTGCAGAATACAGTGGATTCAGTGCTAAATTGGTCCGAAAGAAAATAAACAACAGAGTTGCAGATAAATAACTACTCTTTCCCTGATGAGTAATAGAATCCATACAGAAAATTGACATAACATTCCACAGCTACATACGCGTCCCAAAAAGTTTGCAAAGAACTCATTACTTTGACCCTACAGAACAAATTCAGTGTACACCTTTTGAAATCAGGTAAAAGTGCAGAATAGGTGCGCAGAGTTATGTTGGTAAGGAATGACATCACGAAAGCAAGTTGCTGCCAACTGCGGCGCCCCGATATACGCGAAAACAGCGGAGCGTTGCCAACACATTTTCTTTTTCTTATAAACTAGCAATACTATATATATGCAAATACAGAGGAATAATAATAACAATAATTATAAATAAGCTTTGCAATGATCCACTGATCTTTACGTCAGTTTATTTGGGTGTTATATTATCGCTGGTTTACTTGCGTAATGTTGACTATTCCAAAACTTTGTGCTAGATTCGTTTAAGTTTTTAAATAATTGTGATAAGAATAGTAAGAATATAATAATATATAATAATGATAATAATAACTCTGGCAGTGATCCACTGATCTTTACGTCAGTTTATTTGGGTATTATAGGATCGCTGGTTTGCTTACGTAATGTTGACTATTCCAAAACTTTGTGCTAGATTCATTAAAGTTTTTAAATAATCATGGTAATAGTAATAATAGTAAGAATATAATGATAATAAAAGCTCTGGCAATGATCCACTAATCTTTGTCGTATTACAGTATCGCTGGTTTGCTTGCGTAATGTTGCTATTTTCTGTGGTAGTATGCTCTGGAATTTGGCAACGCCCCAGCTATGACGTCAGAGCCACGATATCTCTTTGCACCTATTCTGCACTTTTACCTGAAATCATCATATAATACAAAAGAGAAACCCACAGACAAAAAATCAGGTGTGTACCGGATAAACTGCAAAGGCTGTGACAACTTTTATATTGGAAAAAACTAAAAGAAATATGAGCATTAGGGTTAAAGAGCATTTTAGGCATTTCAGGAACAAAGAACTACACAAACCAGTGGTAGCAACTATTTTTGGAATGATAGTCACGATATAAAACAAGAAATTCACTTATTAAAAAGTATTCGGGGTCCAACTGTATTAACCATATGTGAAAAGATATTCATAAAGAAACATAAAGGAAAACTATTCAATATCTACATCACCTTTGAAGAGAACCTAACTTTAAGTTTATCAAGATACCAACAGATACGCCCCTAACACCTGCAAGGAGTTTACCAAGTTCAACAGTCAACATTAGCTGAGGAGGTCCTAACAAAACACATTCTAGGTAAACCCTAGCAAATATGGAGTATGGAGTACTAGTTCAACTCAAATCATTTGTGTTTCATTGTATCATAATCCTTACTCATTGAGAAAGCACTTACATTTGTTTTAAGCTTGTCTTTTTCTGTGTTTTGAAATGAATTGATTAGTAGAATGTCTCAAAATTTTTAAAATACAGAGCAATGCAACAGAAGGAAGTTTAGTGTAAGTAAACCTTTTCTTTGCAACATTTATTACGTTGCACACTTTAATGGCACATAATGTTATGAGTAGATCATTGCGTATGAACTTCTTTTTGAAGCTAGTTCCCCCACAGGTCTTTCAGTTATGAGATTTCACTCATACCTTCTCTAATTTTGTTGACAGATACTATAAAGGTGGCTGCAATCTTGCGAACATCCGTTGGGTCAATGTTTCTTTTCTGAATTCCACTGTATAACTTATCAACATGCAGCACTGTGGTGTGAAAGAACTCCAGCCAGAACAAAAGGTTATCATTTGTAAAAAGCCTAATGAATCCAGATGCCCAAGTGGTTGTTTTATCAGCAAAGGTTACACAATCTTCTTAAAACGTTAAATTACGAGTTGCATTCAAGTTATGACACCTTTTTTCTTTTTTTTTTCAGGACTGGGAGCAGAAAGGAACTTTTTTTTCAAATACACGTAGACTCTTTGTGAATGCATGACAGATGGCAGCACGAGAGTTAGGACTGTTTTTGATACATAAAATGGCGACGTGTCCATTGCAAGAATAGTGTGTAATCGATGTTCCATTCATGCCGTCATCACACGTCAACATTGCCAGATAATTTGCCATGCGCATATCCTTGTGATCATCCGTCAGCATTCTTGGCACCCACCTGTAACACACAGACACTTTTCGCATTTTCAGAACTTCATGCAGGATTGTGTGCACAGATCCCAAGGAAATGACAATTTTGGAGGTGATGTCTGCAATGCTCAATCAGCGATCCTTCAAAACAACGTTCTCCACTCGCTGGCTCATGTCATCAGACCGGCTGGTGTGAGGCCGTGACTGTCTTGGTTTGTTGTCACACGATGTTCTGCCTTCATTGAACTGTCGCACCCAGGAACGCACATTAGTCACATCCATGGTACCATCACCATATGCTTCACTCAACTGTCTGTGTATTCCAATAGGTGTCACACCACGAAAATAGAGAAAACAAGTGATTACACGCTGATCTTGCCATGAAAACTTCGCCATTTTAAGTTTCAAAAACAGTCCTAACTCTCGTCTCTGTCACTATAGTTTTAAGCACTGTTCAGTGCTGCTGGCTCTGTCATGCATTCACAAAGTGTCCTGGTGTATTTAAAAAAAAAAAAAAAAAAAAACAGAAGCTCCTATCTGGTCCCAGTCCTGAAAAAAAAAGTAGGTGGTGTTATAACTTGAACGTATCTTGTACATTACTTTTATTCTCATGAACTGTGTTTACAATTCAACAGTAAAATTTCCACCTTGTAGGTTGAGATTTTGACATCCCTATTTCGTACAACAGTTAAAACATTTATACTCTTTGCTGACTGGTGGAAGAATGGCTCTCTATCTTCAGTGACAGAAACATATTCTGACTTTTGGTGAGAATGAAATCGCTTGTTGCATTATCACGTTCTGGTGGGCATATCAGTGCATAATATATTTCAGGTGATTTCCTTTGTTAACATGTAGTTAAATTGTGCAACCAATGATGCAAACCATTTCCATGCACACTCCATTTGAATGCAATGTGAACAAAATTATTACACTGTCACATAAACAGAATATATGAATAATAGTTTACTGACATAAAATTGTGCATATAGAAATAAAAGGTAATGGTCTCTGATGGAAAGTAGCAGCATATGTCATATTTTTAAGACACTCATATCAAAATTGATAATTGCATGAAAAGGTGAGAGTTCATCTCTAGGAACTCTTGCTGAACTTTTCAGCTCAGGAAAATGTTTTACTATGTTCCTCATCTTTATTTTCCCACCCTTCGAAAAATCCACTCTTCTCATTTTGCAGTAGCTCTCTTTCCTAGAAAAACAGTTTTCAAAACTAAGAGACATAGATTCCTCTACATCACTTTGTTCAGAATCAGTGTTTGCAGTTTTGCTTGTTAAAACGACTCTTCCACGGTGAACATTGTTTCATCTGTGAAAAGGATGCAGTGAAACTGACTCTCCTCATACGTCATCAGCAAAGCCAGGTCCCCCCAGGGGCCTACTTCGGTAGGTACGGGTTTGGCGCACCTGGGGTCCCGAGCCAACAGTCTCCCTCGTGTGGGCTCCTGTTCGTGGTTGAGGGAGACGGTCAACAGGCCCACCTACATGTAGGCCGTGCGTGGAGACCCGTGGAGAAGGCTTTTAGATTCTTGTCTAGTTTAGAGTTTAGGATTTAGTGAACGAAATTTTTAGTAGGTTTTGATTGATGTTTTTTATGTACGTGTATTTTTAATAGGTTTTGTTACACCTGTATAGTTTTTAGAAAGTTTTATATCTGGCTTTTACCATGACTAGTTTTTTAAATGGCGCTGATGACCGCCGTAGTTGAGCGCCCATATATATATATATGTCTTAGCAAAGCTTGGGATCAAACCCGGTGTATCTCCTTTAATTTTTCGGTTAGTAAATGCTGTGTGTACTGTTTATATGCATGAAAATGTAAATCATCCTTCAAAATGCATGACATAGTTTGTGGAGAAATATTCATATCACGAGACAAAATGTATGCGTTGAATGCTTGCACGAACAACATTCACAACTCCTTTTGTCCGTACACTCCTAAGATGGCCCAATCTGAAACTATCAACAGTTTGACCCGTTTGTTTAAACCATACTACTGTCCGAAACACAAATGGTTTGTTGATACCGAGTGGTTTCAGCGACAAAAAAACTTCCTAAGCTCACTTTCCACAGTGAAATAATGCCAATACAGCAATACAGTTCTTATCTTTCTCTCGTGCCTCCTTGTGGCACACTGCCAACAGGTTACTCATGCTGTAGTGAAAGTCACATTGTAGGCTATGACATACGGCATTGCCACGCTTCTTCAATCGGTTCTAGAGCGAGTTTCGATTTTACTGACAACCTTTGGCAGTGCTGTGTATATTATCTTGAAATTTTGGTCTTATGATTTTTCTTAATATTTTCCATTCTTTTAATTCGAGCTTCTCTATCTGACCCTTGAAATTCGTGTTGAGTGTTTCTGGTTTAATCACTGTTTTATAATATATCAAAATTTAACTGTATTGGAAGACCACAGTGAAGCAAAATAATTATTAAATTATGGGTGAGTCGTATTTATCACAAATCAGCTTCACTTACATACCTATATTGAGGACATGTTTCACGAACCATCATTCGCATCATCGGCTCTAATGCGACTGAAGCTTGATCCAGTGGTATGGGTAGTCCTGGAGTTGCTGCTGCCATCTGTTGATTTTGTGATGTATTTAAATGTGGGGTTGTTTTCTGGCAGGATTTCGAAGTTCATTAGTTGGTTTTTATGTTTTTCTATGTATATTCTGTCATTTGGCAAGTTCACTATGTTTTTGTACGTATTTTAGTAATTTGGTGCAATCTTCAATTTCATGATTTTCAGACCAGAAATGAGCTTCAAGAAGCCAGCATACAGTTTACAGTAGAAACTGCAGAGGACAGTACTCTACCTTTTTTGGACATTAAAAGCACAAAAAGCAATGAAAAACTAGAATTTGGTATTCATAGAAAAGCAACACACACAGATAACTACATCAAAGCAAATACTTTCAACCCATTTCCACACAAACATGCCACCATCAACAGTCTCGCACACAGATTAGTAAATCTACCCCTCAGCCAGCAAGAATATCAAAAAGAATACCATCAAATCCTAAAACCTGCACTTAAAAGTTGATATGGAAAAAGCCTTGTAGATAAAAAAATAAAATCATTCAAACTTCAAAATGATTAAAACAGATCACAGCTCTTTCACCAATGAAACAAGAAAGAAGATTTGCTAAATTTACTTACCAACCCTGGGCCACAAAAAAGTTCCAAAAAATATTCAAGAAATACAATATAACATTGGCACCAAAAAACAATCACAACATTAAAAACCTACTTCACAGTAATAATACTGATAAGATAAAACCAGAGGAAAAGTCAGGCATTTACAAGATTAAGTGTAAAGACTGTGAAAAAATTTACATAGGGAGGACAAAAAGAAACATAGGCACTAGAAAGGAAAAACATTTTGGGCACCTAAGATACAAAAATATTGATAAGTCCGCAATAGCAGCTCATTTCTGGTCTGAAAATCATGAAATTGAAGATGGCACCAAATTACCAAAATACGTTAAAAAAAAAAAAAAATAAAAAAAAAATAGTGAACTCGTCATATGGGAGAGAATATACATAGAAAAGCATGAAAACCAACTAATGAACTTTGAAATCCTGCCAGAAGACAACTCCACATTTAAATTCATCAGAAAATCAACAGATGGCAGCAGCAACTCTTGAACTACCCTCACTACTGGATCAAGCTTTAGTCGCATTAGAGCCGATGATGCAAACGATGATTTGCAAAACATTTTCTCAATATAGGTACCTAAGTGAAGCCGATGTGTAATAAATACGACTCACCTATAATTTAATAAGTCTTTTATAATGTTTAATTCTGGATGCCCATGATAGTGATTTCTTGTTATAAGTATCCTTTGTTATTTGGAAAGTTAGTTCAGCTACATTTATTGTATATAGATTGACTAAATTTTCTATTATAATTTCTCTGTTTTGTGTGTTAAGTATATTCAATTGATAGATCAAGCTAGTCTATATTGTACTAACTTTTTTATTTCGAACCTGTCCTGAAAGCTTAAATTGCCTATCAACTATATTCTTAACTTTATTCATTTTGGCGTACCCAAAAACATATATAATTAATCCATTTACACAGAAAATAGCTGCATTTGCACTGCATTCCACAAGTTTAGAAAGCATGTGAAGTCATTTTTTGCTGTCTGGCATGTACAGATTCATTAATCTTGCTGTGCAATGGATAAACACAAATAAAACTTTCATTTTGTTTTCAGGATGTGACAGGGATCTATTAATGACTTTTATGGTGAAATATATCTCATGAAATTGATTGGTTGCAACATTATTGATCTTGAATTTATAGAGTAATTCTTTTGAGAGGATGCATACCCTTGCCCTTTCTAATGCAGTCTGCCACTCTTGGTCAGAGTTAATTGTCTAATAATTGAAGAATCTTTTGTACACATTCAACATTTTAGTCCATTATTGCTTTGAATAATAATTCGGTTTTGCATGTAAATAAATTCAAAACATATAAATTCAATCATTAGCCATAATGTAAGTTTTTAATGCCTCAGTAACTGATTTTGTATATTTTGTGCACTGAAATGAACCATAATTACATAGCAAGGAAGAATGGGAATAATAAGTTAGAGAAAATAGTTTACTGTGTTAGTTCTTTTGTTTGCTCTTATCCTACAGGCAGCGGACACATGGCATACATATGGAGCGCCAGCACAGAGCTTTCGAGGGATATCCAGCAACTACTTCCAAGTGGTTGCATTTGGCACTTTCAAGGCTTCAGTTTTGGGCATTATGGTTTTACTCCGCAGCAGATTTTAGGTGCACAGGCCCCACATAGATCAGAGATGTTGCCATCAAATTCTCAAGTGAATACAGGTACGAGCATAGTGATGCTTCCCTTGTTAAGATGAGTCTGTACCAGTAACACTAACATAACTTTTTTAATCTCTGTTACCATGTTTTGGGAGCAGGTGTTCAGATCTTCAGAACATGTACGACTGACCTATGTTGTTGTTTCTGTTGTGCTGGTTGTCTATAATGGCATCATCATGTGACAGTGAAATGTACTTCCAGAGAGTACTTGGTGGTGGTAAATAAAAATTCATTAACTGTCTATACAAATATAATAATTTGTAACTTAAAACTTCACTTATCTTATAAGAAATGATGAAACTTTTCTTATACATTGTTCGGGATCACAATTTTGTGAAAATTCTTCCACATCATCAGCCAGAATCACAAACAAACTCATTGTCAACGTTACAAATGCTAGATTTCACTATATCCTTGTGAGTACGACCAAAATCTGAAAATGAAGCAAATTTAAAAACAGAATCTACTACCGGTATTTCAAACTTCATTATGCGGTGTTTATTTTTTAGAATAAATATCTTTTCCCAAACCATTAAATCTATCAGACCATTTAATTGTTTTAATAATTTGACTTCTGGATTTATTTCATAGTTAAATGACCAAAAATGATATGCTACGACCGGTTTATCATCTGTTTGTACTTACTGTTACAAAAATGTTCTTTTGTTCTGGTTTCCAAATTACGTTTTGTCTTTCCAATATAAACTTTATCACAATCGAAACAATTAAATTGATAAATACCAGATATTTTACTATTAGGAATTTTATCCTTTTTAGACAAATGCAGTGTCCAATTGTGGAGCATAACTGGTTGATTTGATTAGTTTAATGTTCGGTTTGATGTTATTGTTGTCATCCAGAAATGATGTGAAGATGCAGATTTACTCCTTTGTATTTTAAGCATTTCATATGTACCTTTACTGTTGCTTCCAGATTTCTTTTTGTTTTTCCTGTATATATTCTTGCCATAAATGCTGTTACAAAGTTTTGACACATGCTGTACATCGAGTTTGGCACATAAACTATTGCATGTGTGCACACCTTAACCTTAAACCATTGTTAGCTTGTCTTTGAAAGAGGAAGTATTGAGCTCCAGGTTTCACCATGGAATGGGGTGATTATGATAATCGTGTAGCCGTCATTGCATTACATAGAGTTGGAAAATCTGCAAGTGTCAAGATGCTACAAAAGCTGAAAATCAGCCGTATGCTTGTGTACCGCACAATTGTGCGATCTACTGCAACTGGGACTGTAAATGATCGGCCAAGGGAGGGTCGACCACGCAGTATCAGGACTCCAGCAACACAAAAAGCAGTGGTGGCTCGTGTTTGGAGAAATCCTGTGCAGAAGCAGGCTATCTTGTCCCGTGAAATAAACATTTCAAAAACGACAATGTCCAAGCTTCTGTCAGAGGACCTTGGACTAAGGGTTATTGCCCACTTAAAGGACATTATCTTGACACTCGCCTAAAGAAGCTGAGAGTGCTTAAATGTCAGCGTCTCCAAGAGCGTTATGCTCAAAATCTTCATCGGAACATCCTCTTCACCGATGAAAAAGTTTTCACTATTGAGGAGTCTTTCAATGTGCAAAATGACACGTTTTATGCATCATCATCTTGGGAAGCCAATAATAAGGTTCCTAAAGTTCAGAGGGCCCATCATCCCTCCTCAGTGATGGTGTGGTGGGGGGTGAGTTATTTTAGTATCACTCAGCTACATTTTTGCAAAAAGGGCATTAAAACCAGCGTGAGAATGTATGAAAGCACTGTTTTGGAGCCTGTTATCAAGAACTTGAGTGGTATTTTGTTTCCAAACCAACCGTAGACTTTCCAGCAGGAATCTGCATCTGCCCACAAGGCCAGGTCAATGCAACCATGGCTTCAGCATCATGTCTCATTTCGCTGAAGATTGGCACAGTAGTAGTCCGAACCTGAATCCATTGGATTACCGACTATGGTCACTGCTTGAGGGCATTGCCTACAAGAGAAGACACCCCACCATTGGAAGTTTAAAGCATTCCATGTCAGCAGTGGCAGATTTCCCCCTGGATGTCATCCATTCTGCCATAGACGAGTAGCCACAAAGACTCAGAGCCTGTATCCGTGCAGAAGGTGTCCATTTCAAAAAGTGATTGGTGCTGTGTGTAATGAATGCCTGTAGGTACAACATACTAAAAGCCAATTAAAGTATTTTGTATGGTATTTATGTTTTTCACTTTTCAAGTTGTAACAATATTTATGGCTAGACTAGGTAGTTTATCACAATTGGAGTAATTGATTTTGTAAATTCTAGCTTTTTTGTCTTGTGGTAATAGAATCTTATAATCTATTACAAAGTAATTTCTCTATCCTAAATTTATTCTGTGGGGCTAGGCTATGTTGTGTTTCATTAAAATGTTCTTAAATTTGTAAAATATTTCTGGATGATACGCTAATTTCAATTGTTATTCTTCTTGGATGGGATTTGCGGTATCTTTTGTTATGTTTCTGTTGTTTAAATTTTGTAATTTACTTGTCATTTTACAGTTACACTTTTTTTGTAGGTATAAGAAGGCTATACTAGGTTAAAGCAATAGATTTTTAACAGTAGATCATTTGGTGATAGCTTTGAAATGTTATTCTCTTTGCATGATCATGAGAAAAAACAGTAACTTACCATTTGAAAATTTGAACAAACATTAAAGAATATCCTGGAAAGGTTAACACTTTGAACTCTGTGCTTTAATGAGATCTAGATTTTATGAAGTGGGACCCAAAAGAAGCCGGATTGTTGTCATAAATTCTTTATTGATGAACCCTTTTATAAAATTACTTCAGTCACCTTCAAAATACTCTCCATTACATGCGATGCACTTGTCAAGTCTCTTTTCCCACGGCCGCGTCGTGGCTCAGTGGTTGGACCGCTTGGCTCTCACCAAGGCGGCCCGGGTTCGATCCCAGGCGACCGCAAAGTGAGATTTGTGGTGGACAACACGGCATTGGGGCAGATTTTCTCCGGGACCTCCGGTTTCCCCCGCCATCTCATTCCACCGGTGCTCCATCTCATGCATCATCAGTGTCACCGCCTGCGGTGCCGTATGTAGTAAAAGCGAGCGTTAAGCACTACACATTTCTCTTTTCCCACTGTTGGAAGCATGCTTGGAACCCTTCAGGTTTGATATTATCCAGTGCCCTTTGCGAAGCTGTTTTTACCGCCTCCACATCGTCATAACACTCCCCTTTTAGCGTTTTTTTTATTCATGGAAATAGGAAAAGGTTGCACGAGGCTAGGTCTGGCGAATATGGAGCATGGGGAACGATAGACCATCTCTGAGATGCCAAATAGTTGGTCACTCGTAAGGCCATGTGTGCTGGAGCGTTGTCGTGATGCACAAACCAGTCATCTGATTACCAAAGTTACGGGCATTTCCTCCTCACATCCTCTCGCAGATGCCTTAAAACATCCAAGTAAAAGTTCTGGTTAACAATCTGGCCAGGGGGTACGAATTCCCGATGCACAATTCCACGAACATCAAATAAGACAGTGATCATTGTCTTCACATTTGACCTCACTTGCCTTGCTTCTTTTGGTCTGGGAGAGTTGGTAGTCCTCCACTGGCTTGACGCTTGCTTGGTTTCTGGGTCACACCTGTAACACCAACTTTCCATCCCCTGTAATGACTTTGTTCAAGAAGTTTGGATCACGTGCAATCTCTGTTTTCAATTCCTGACACACATTCATGCGGATGGTTATGTGCTGCTGTGTGAGAAGGCGCATAACAAATTCAGCAGCAACACGTCTCATGTGCAAATCCTCCCTCAAAATCTGCTGGCATGAGCTCCAACTGATTCCTGTCGCTGCTGAAATTTTTATGGACCTTTTCAATGTTCTCCTCATTTCGCGATGTTGAAGGGTGTCCAGAATGAGCTTGGTCTTCAACACGTATCTCACCACGTTTAAAGCGCACAAACCTCTCGAAAATATGTGTGGAGCTCATAGCGTCCTCCTGGAAAGCTTCCTGGAGCATTTGGTGTGTCTCCACTGCAGTTTTTTTTAAGCAGGAAACAAAATTTCACACACACTATTTGTTCTTTTAAAGTTGCCATAACGACTTTGCAGAGGTAACCCGCAAACAGTCAGAGAAACACAATACCACACTTGCACGTTCAGCTCTACACTGACACCGTCTGCACAGCTGTTTCATGAAGGTCTTACTAACACCATCTAGCGTGAGAACACTGCACTACGTCTACGAGTGGCAGCGCCCTCGGAGTCCGGTTTCTTTTGGGTCCCCCCTCGTATATCTCTTAAAGTTTACAGTTATACAAAATTCCTTCCAACTTGGAGATCTTCGCAGGCTTTTGAATTTATGTAATGTTCTATAGAGATGCTGAGGTTAAATATCAGGTTTTGGTATTTAACCGACTTTTCTCCACATTACTTTTGTTGGAAAGACAACAGAAGTACTGTGACTTTGTGGGTTCGTGAAATGAAAAGTCCAATTACACCACTCAAAAATGTTCTTTATTTCCACCGACTTACAGTTCAACACTTGCCAATTACACAGAATTACTCGTAATGCACACAATTACAATTCACCAGTTCGTCCGTTACAATTTCACTGCACTAGTAATTACGTAAGCTCCGGTACACCTTCACAGTTACGTACAGTCTTCCGTTGCACAATCTTCTCGTACATTAACACGTCACTGACTAACTCTGACACCAAGAACTGCGACTGTCTCCTCACTCACTAACTGACAAAACCAACTCAACTCTGTCCGTCTGTAACCCTCTTTATATAGGAATATCGCCGGTTTCTAGTGACCAGGGGAATGTTCCAGATTCCGTAATTTCGAGAAACAGGTGTAGAGAAACAGACGACACAGTCATGTTTTTCCCCTGACCACAGCCTGTCACCACTATAGGACAAACGAGGCGAGGGCGTGGCTAACCGAACCTTCCCTGTCTCCCGCTCTCAGCTGCTTCACAGGGTGTTCCAGCGCTCGCGTTACACTGCTCCCTCCTCAAAGCTGTTCGCTCCGAACAGCCCCATCGTAGCGTGCGAGGCGGTCCAGGTGTAACACCAGCATCTGCCCGGAGTCTGAGCCAGAAGTAGCGCTGCCGTAGTTTGTGAATCATTCGGTTCGCTCCCAGGTGTCCTCCTGAAGTACCGGCGTGCACTTCCTCCAAGACTTCCGGGACCTTGCTCCGGGGAAGTACCAACTGTTCTCTCTGCGCCTTCCCATCGGGTGACTCCCATACCCGGAACAGCACGCCCTCTCTGGTCTTCAACGAGTCCCATTGGGCCCAGTGCGACTTGTAGGTGGCGCTCCTCGGTGCGATGTCCTCCCAGGTTGGTCTCGTCCCTGCGTCCACTTCCCTCAAGAGTGGCCCCAAGTCTGCGTCCGCCAGCTGCTCCCTCCTCAGGCCTGCGCTATCCCAGCCTTCAGCAGGCACTGCCACAACTACTCGGACTGCTGCGGCACGCTCCTTCTCTTCCACTCTTGTGCGCTCATGGCCGTCCTGGATCTGCGATAGGACACCTCCAATGTAATGGTCGCTAGCGTCGGTGTCCACAATGAAGGCACCACCCGGTTGTGGGAAACCCAAAATAGGAGCACTGCACAGGGTCCCCTTCGGGTGCTGGAAAGCGTCTTCGGCGTCCTCCTTCCACACATAAGGCCGGTTTTCCTCCGTCAGGCGGGTGAGGGGTTTTGCGATGTTGTCGGCCTTTTCCTCTGAATCATTAAGGCGGTCGTCTACTTGACCCTTCCGCTTGCCCAGGTTCGCGACGGCATCCCTCATGCCGGCCAACCGTTCCTCAAACTTTGCGGCGAGAGCCTCGTTCGCCGCCTTCATTTCCGTTGTCAGTTCGGCCATCTTTGAGGTCATTGTCGTGGCCAAGTTGTTGTTAGCCGTTTCCGTCTTCGCTGTTAATTCGGCCTTCATTTCTTCCATCTTCCCTATGATGTTGTCGTTTGCCGCTTCTGTTTTTGCAGCGAGGTTTTCATTTGCCGTCTTCATTTCTGTCAGTTCCGCCTTCATTTCCATCATCTTCTCCAAAATTTTCTCCAATGCGGCGTCCATGGTTGTAATGTTCGGTGATGTTATCTTCCCGCTTCCTGACACCAGTGTGACTTTGTGGGTTCGTGAAATGAAAAGTCCAATTACACCACTCAAAAATGTTCTTTATTTCCACCGACTTACAGTTCAACACTTGCCAATTACACAGAATTACTCGTAATGCACACAATTACAATTCACCAGTTCGTCCTTTACTATTTCACTGCACTAGTAATTACGTAAGCTCCGGTACACCTTCACAGTTACGTACAGTCTTCCGTTGCACAATCTTCTCGTACATTAACACGTCACTGACTAACTCTTACACCAAGAACTGCGACTGTCTCCTCACTCACTAACTGACAAAACCAACTCAACTCTGTCCGTCTGTAACCCTCTTTATATAGGAATATCGCCGGTTTCTAGTGACCAGGGGAATGTTCCAGATTCCGTAATTTCGAGAAACAGGTGTAGAGAAACAGACGACACAGTCATGTTTTTCCCCTGACCACAGCCTGTCACCACTATAGGACAAACGAGACGAGGGCGTGGCTAACCGAACCTTCCCTGTCTCCCGCTCTCAGCTGCTTCACAGGGTGTTCCAGCGCTCGCGTTACAGTACCTTTTTTATTTCTATCACACACACAAGAACGTTTGTTTTTCTAAAAATGCTTCTTTAAAAGCTTCTGTTGCATTTATTCTTCTATATACTACATGACAGAGTGTTGAGGTGTATCTGCCCTGCATTTATTTGTTACCTTGTTTATAGAAGAGTGAGATAATAGTAAAGGACGAAATATAAAGCACATGGAAGCTTTGTATCTGATATGAAAGGTTAGCATATTACTCTTTTTTTTTTTTAATTTACGTCCAACGTTAAGTCATATCGGACGATGAATGGAATGGGTGAAATGATGCTCAAATGAGCCCAGGGTCCATAGAGCTTAGTTACCTGACATTTGTCCTTCAGGATAAGGAGATACCCCGTAAAAACCTTATCCAGGTAACTCACCCTGACCGAGATTCGAACTCGGGACCTCTTGCACAAGAGACAGATACACTGCCACTACGCTAGGGAGGCAGGCAATTAATTATTATATAGGCAAATTGCAGCTGCCCGTTGTGTGCTTGACACAAAGGGATTTTGATTCCCTCTTCTTTCTGTTTGTCACAATATACAGTCATGTTATACATGATTTCTCGGGCCTGCCAATGTATGACACGTTGCCGTCCAGAAGGCCTAATTGCTTCTGAATAGCATGTACATAAACTATCCTGCCGTGTATGTGTGATAGGCTTGCAACATCTCTTTTTGTTGATGTTCTTTTTGATACATCTCCTCGCTCTGCCATATAGTACATCAATTAGTCAACGCTTGTAGATGTGGTTATACTACTTATTTTCTCATACAGTGGAAATAAGAGAATATAATAGATTTAAGTTATTTCTTGGTCTTTTAAGAGCTGGTCTGTATGTGATGGTTTTGACATTCTGTTCTCTTTGCTTGGCCAGGACATAAAAAACAAACAAATAATGACCTATATGTGTTTGGAGGAATTTAGTAACAGTGACATCAAAATTAATTGCAAAAACTATTTGTAGTTGGTTTATTGATATGTGTCAATTACTTTTTTATATTATTGAGGGACTAGTTTCAAAGGCAATCGCCTCCATTTTCAATCTCTTACCATCTGGCATCTGTTGTCTGCTCTCTCTCCTTCTCTCTGGTGGTGGAACTATGAACTTTTTTGTCAAATTATGGACAAATTATTGACTGCAAATTGGAAATCCCACCAGTAGATAATTTGACAAAAAAATTTATAGTTCCACCACCAGAGAGAGAGAGCAGAAAATAACAGATGCCAGTTGGTAAGAGATTGAAAATGGATGCGATTGCCTTTGAAACTAGTCTCTCAATAATATAAAAAAGTAAGTGACGAGTATCAATAAACCAACTACAAATAGTTTTCGCAAATAATGACCTCTTTGAGAAAAGTATAAGTATTTGAAAATTGGAACAATAACAAGGTATATTTTAGTGAATTGATGGAAATTAATCATTACTTCGCACTAGCCATATATAGGCTAAGGTTTTTGATAGTCAACATGAAATATACAATGCCATGGCCAGGATCTGAACCACGGATCTCCTGGTTTCCGTCCAGTCGCTCTTATCCATTGAGCTACCATGGCCAACGTGCTGTCCTCACATTAAATTCTCCATTAGAATGTTATATAAATATATATCCAAGATACACTGTTTATGGCGACTTACTATTGAAGTACTCAAATTCCAGGATTCATCATTTAAACTCTTATTATTTAAGTTTATTGATGGAAATTAATCATTTCTTCACACTAGCCATATATAGGCTCAGGTTTTTGATAGTCAACATGAAAAATTCAATCTCAACTGGATAGATTTTGATAGCTTGACTATTCATTTGTTGAATTTGTCACACTGACTGTAGCCATTGTAGCTCAATTGTCAGAGCAGTTATTTAATACTTAAGTGCAATGCAATCTCACAAATAATATAGTTGAGTCTACATGTATAAATATTCATACAGTACAGTCTCGATTATCTGACCTAAACTGTCCCTGGAAAAGGTTGGATAACCGAAAATGTTGGATAATACAACATAACTTTGAAAATGGAGTAAAACATGGTAGATATACTGTATTATTAAAACAGTTGTTGGTTTTGTGGTATTTACTGAATAATCAAACCAATTCTACATACAATATTAAACAGAAAGAAGCTCCAAATGTGTTCAGGAAAGAAGCTTTTTAATGAAGTTTGCTTGCCTGCTGAACGACATTTCCTTGCTGCGAGATTTTGCCATCGATGAAACATCAGTACTTCAATTGCACTTGCTTCTGGCTGTTGCTCCTTGTAACTTAATGTCATCTCTAAAGCACATAAACCTTCAGCATGACTCTTCTTCTCATTTTGTTCTTCAATTTTCCATTCTACTTCATCCTCATTGTCATTACCATTCACGAAATCAAAAATATCAGAATCCATGAGTTCAAACTGTTGATCTTCTGCGCACCAGCTACTCACATCTTGAGTTGTAGCGTTGTCACAGCCAGGAATGCGGTTCAATAAGGAAACAATGTCACCCATGTCTTCTTGCACTATCTCTTCTTTATGTTCATTATCACCTAACAGTATGTTCCAAGACTTTGCTAATGTCGTTTCAATTTCTTCCCAAGCCTGAGCCACCAAGTGTGCAACGTCTTTCATGTTGATAGATCTTAACTTTTCCATCATGTCCTTGCCATTGTCCATTTCCTCTATCAGGGACAAAAGGAGTTGTTGCCGATACTTTCTTTGCAATGTTTCCAGCACACCTTGGTCCATTGGCTGGCACAAAGACATCACCTTAGGTGGGAGAAACAAGACCTTGATATCACCACTTCTAAGTTCTACATTTGGATGTGGTGGGGCATTGTCTGGTAGAAGGAGAGCTTTTCTTGGGAAGTTGTTGGAAGCTAGAAACTTCTCTATAGATGGCACAAACTGTGTTAAGAACCATTCTTTAAAAATAGCAGCAGACATCCAGGCAGAATTCTGGTTAGTGTAATGCACTGGTAGAGCGTTAACAGAAATGTTTTTAAATGCTCTAGGTCTTTTAGATTTACTGATCATTAGCAATTTAGCTTTGAAGTTCCCCATAACATTATTGCTGGCAAGAATAGTAACCCCTTCCTTACTACACTTGTAGCCAGGAGTAAGTCGCCTCTCCTCGAGCTGCAAGAGTTTTAGATGGTAGCATCTTAAAATTTAGTCCTGTTTCGACACAATTAAAATCTGATCACCAGTTAATCCTTCAGCAAGAATTAATTCTGGGAATTCCTTTTTGAATTTCAAAACATCATCAGATTTAATGGACAGTTTGTCACCAC
Organism: Mantis religiosa; assembly: GCA_030765055.1. Taxonomy (NCBI): domain Eukaryota; kingdom Metazoa; phylum Arthropoda; class Insecta; order Mantodea; family Mantidae; genus Mantis; species Mantis religiosa. The sequence continues at coordinate 450,327,834 of CM060950.1, forward strand.
AGGTATTAAGCTGCCTAATAATGTACTGTTTGTTTCAACGATCAAACCACCCAACACTAGCACTAAAATTAGGATCCCCTACATTGAATGCTTTCCGCAAATACAGTGTTGCCTGTTATTGGTAGACCGTTTTCTCGTTTTTGAGTGAACCAAAGAAACAGTGCTTTGCTAACTTTTTCATATTTGCATTGTTTCATTGTTTTCCTGTGTTTTGGTGCATCACTTGTTGCTCTGGTAGCACACCACTTTCCAATTTCTTCTTTCTTTTCTTTTCAGTCCCCCACTGTAACATGCCCAACACCATAATCTGAAGCTACTTTTTGAAGAGTTTCCCCCTTGTCCACTCTCTTTAATGCCCTCAACTTATCTTCCATGGAAACAACCACTTTCTTCCTTTTACTTGCCATATTGTACTCACAGGAAATGAAAACATTATCATCCACATCCAAGCTATACCTGCTCATTCATTGAAGGTTTGAGGATGCACATCCTGCTGACCAAGCACTGGTGAGAGTACTGGAACCACTCTCTGCACAGGCTATCACAGAATTTAGTACATCCTCCGCACAGACTGTCTCAGAATTTAGTCAGCGAAAAAATACAAATTTTAGTAAGTGATTGCTATTTGAGGAATATGCTTTTTATTAATATGTGTCAGATAATACGGAATGTCAGATTACCATTGGTCGGCTAACTGAGACTACTGTACATCCAAATTTTCTCGCTTCCAAACTCAAGAAATGCTTAAAATGAACTGTAATCCTCAGCAACTATTTTCTTCTCCAAGTGCTGTAATCACTTCAGGCTAGAATAATCCAGTTGTAAACATATGGGGCGACACAGAGAGACAGAGACAGAAGTCTAATAACAGAATGTTCTCAAGGTGTTGTTAGTTTATTCATATTTTGATGTCCTGGACATGCAAAGGGTTTCAAATATCCAGTCTATCACATAGCAACAGGCTCATAAAAGAGTTCACTATCACTTAAACCTACTTTATTCTCCTATTCTCATTGTACCTATAATGAAATATATAGAATGAGACCATTTCTGCAATCGTCTATCTCAACTAACAATAATAAATAGAATAAGCATTTTTATAATAATTATTGGAGAAACATAAAATCATTAAATCCTTTCATGGAAGTGTTGAAAACAGTGTTGTTGTATAAATTAAATTAATTGGGAGTCGATTAATGACACAAAACAACACTTACTTACACTTACAACACTTAATCAAAGTAAGTGTTGTTTTGTGTCATTAATCGACTCCCAATTAATTTAATAAAATCATTATTTTACTAATTATTCTTTAACCATAAATTGCATTGACTGATGTAAGTTTACCTAGCTACCTAGTGTCATCCCAAGGATCTTAAAATACATTACAATATATTTTATCTGGTATCCTTTAAATATTTATGCAAATAAGATTAATGTACTTAATTACCTGGTGTTGCCTGTGGTTTCACAGTTTATACTATGTACAACATTTAGTTGCACTTAGTTTCCACTTGCACATGAGCCATGTGTTTCTCTGGAGACTGTGTATTGTACAAGACACTAAAAGATTAAAGATTCATGAAGTCTCACAAAACACTAAGAGCTAACTAAAACACTCAGGACTATACAGGCAAAAAATATAGAGTAAACCTACCAAGAAAAAACCACGGTTTGTAATGATTTCTTGTTAATGTAGTGGAGTGACTTCCGAATTGTCACATGTGGATTACCTTTCGGCTATTTATAGAGAAAATCACACTCAAAACAAATAACAAATTTAAGTAATTTTAGTAATTAATATAATTTTGAGTTGAACTAATACTCAATGCTCCATTTATTGCTAGTATTTACCTAGAACGCGTTTCGTTAGGATCTTCCTAACATCATCAGCTGTTGTCGACTAATGGACGTTGGTTTGGTGAACTCATTGAAGGCAACAGGTGTGTCGCTGTCGGTATCTTGATGCACCAGTTGCCTTCAATGAGTTCACCAAACCAACGTCCATTAGTCGACAACAGCTGATGATGTTAGGAAGATCCTAACGAAACGCGTTGTAGGTAAATACTAGCAATAAGTGGAGCATTGAGTATTAGTTTGTCTCAAAATTATATTAGTTTTGTGCTTCATTGTATCATAGTCCTTACACATTGGAATTTAAGTAATGTGTACTAACCAGCGCACACACAGCTACTAAGAAAAGAAGAGAAAAGCGAAATAAATAACACTTAAATGTCTTATTACTCAATTATTGATATCAGAGAGGTCAATGGACATTATAGGAATGCTGTTTCTTTGTTACTTCGTGAGGTTGTGAAAACATAAGCAGTTATTCTTATAGAATAAAAAGAAGTATTTCAGAAAGTGGAGTGCCATTGTTACTAAAATTAGGCAAGTGAGTCAACCTTTTATATACTTTTCTCCACTTACAAGTTTTTTATGAAGACTAGTTTCTGGGGACTTCTCCCCTATCGTCAGCTCTGTGGTAGTTATTCTTATGTTGGCAATGTTTGAGCTACTACAAATGTGTAGTGTTTAACGCCCGCATTTACTACATACGGCACCACAGGCGGTGACACTGATGGTACATGAGATGAAGATGGAGCACCGGTGGAATGAGATGGCGGGGGAAACTGGAGGTTCCAGAGAAAACCCGCCCCAGCGCCATGTTGTCTGCCACAAATCTCACTTTGTGGTCGCCTGGGATCAAACCCGGGCCACCTTGGTGAGAGCCAAGCGGCCTAACAATTGACGTGGCCGAGCTACTACATTATTGTTGACAGGGATGTAGATGGTCTTGCAAGCTTTTGTAAACATTATGTACATAATGTGTAATGCAATAGTGAAATTCCTAATTCTGAAGTGCACAGTAATTTTCACTGTAAGGTTTTCTACGTCATGTTTGGTTGAGATTGATAGCAACACTATAAAAGCATATGAAGAATAGACACACATACACTGAGTTTTATAAATAGGAACATTGCACACTTATTATCATGAAAATCAGAAAAAACCAATTCATAAAAATACTGCTCTCTTTCTTTTTTATTTTTTATACTTTTTGTTAAATTTCATTGTTATCTTTCGTACAAATTATTGCTTTATACGTAGAAGTGTACAAAACTTATTGTTGCAGAAGAAAGAGTTTCCAGAAAACTTAATTCTCCCTTCCTTAGCTGGATAATATCCCATAGAAAGAGAAGCACTTGTAATGATTCTATTAAGGGCCAGACTGTTGGATTTAGGAGGTTCTTGGTTCGAATTTCGAAAACACAAACTGCCTGAAACATTTCATGATTTTCATTAGTGTTAAGCTGCTTTTCTCAAGCTTTCTCTATCGTTATCTACCCTTTAACATTTGTAGGTTATGTAAAGTGTAATAACAAAATCTACATTCTATTTTCCCATGCCTTTCTTTACACATTCTTCAATTGACTATTCTCAGAGAACTGTATTCCACTATCTACTTTATGTTAACTGAGACAACCATTTGCAGGAATTCCTTTGTAAGTTCAGTGGGAAGGGGAGAATACAGTGAGCTTAAGAAATGGTCAACTCCTTTAAGAGTTGCTGGCTATGTGATTAATCTGAAATTCTATTCTCTTTGCATGTCCAGGACATAAGTAAACAAATAACAACTTTCTATTTGAGAAAAGTATAAGTACTAGAAAATGCAAACAAAGAAAAATGAATGCATACCTTGGTAATGATTCACACTATATATATTGTATGGTTTAACAAGAACGTCATCTGTGTAGTAAAATGTCTTTTACGGTTTACCAGCTACACAAACTTCAAAATAAAAAGGAATCCTGGTAACATTTCCAGAAAATTCATCATGTATATTTCATTTCTCATGAAAGGATCTAAATTATATGGTACTTTGATCAACATGGTCAGAATCATTTTTTAGAAAAACAAAAGTTTCGGAAAATGATCCATGTAAAAGTTAGTCTGGGGAAGGGGGATTTTCTTTAAAATCATGTCACATCCTTGGGAGATGATGCACTTAAATACCAAATTTGGTCGTAAAACTATTTGTAGGTGGTTTATTGAAACTCGTCACTTACTTTATTATATTATGAGAGACTAGTTTCAGAAACCTTTTGCCTCCATTTTCAACCTCTCTCCAACTAACATCTGTTGTCGTCTGCTCTGCTCTCTCTGGTGGTTGAACTATGAACTTCTTTGTCAAATTGTCTAATGGTGGGATTTCAAAGTTCATTACACGGTCCTTATTTTTCCATATGAATATGTTCTCCCATGTTGTCAGTTTGTTTTGGTTTATCACTCCTATTATTAATTTTGGATTTGGATTAATGTCATTCTTTTAGTTCCAAAAATGAAATGCTACCGCTGACTTATCTTCTTGTTTCAATCTGATGTTTCTAAAGTCTTCTTTGACTCTGGTTTCTAGATTTCTCTTAGTTTGACCTATGTAAAATCTTACACAATGTTAACAACTTAATTGGTATATTCCGGTCTGTTACCTGGTGGGATTTCATCTTTTATTTTTGAATTTAACAATTTTGAAATTGAGTGCCAATTAGTAGGTGCCAAGATGATATTTTGTTCCTTAGAGAACTTTTTAAATTTATCAAATGTTTTTGGGTGAACATATGAATGAACTGAATATTCTGTTGTGTTCTTTTTCTTTTGTAAATGTGGTTGCTTTGTTAATGATGTTCTTTAGTTTAGCTTTTCTAATTTTCTTAAACACCAGTCTTTTGTTGTATCCGTTTTCTTCGGCTATGTGTAGTATCCCTTTTTGTTCTTTGAAGTATTCTTCTTTTTCCATGGATATGTTGACTAGTCTGTGTGTAAGGCTTCTTATTATTGCATGCTTTTGTATAATTGGGTTGTAGCTATTGGTTTTATGTAATTTTCTGAATGTGTTTGTTTCCTGTAAATTCCTAATTTGGTTTTTGTGTTGTTCCTGATGATATTTAGATCCAAGAAAGAGAAGCTGTCCATTGATTTCCTTTTCTATTGTGAATTTGGTATTCCTTTCTTGCAGATTAAGTAATTTTAATGCATCATCTAAATGTTTATTTGGCACTATTGCAAAGATGTCAACATATCTATACCAAACTTTGAAGATTCATGGGTGGCCTTTTAGTTTGTGTTTCAAATGCACTCAAATAATTTTGCCAAAAAAGGTGAAATTGGATTGCCGTTTGATAAACCTGATTTCTGCTTGTGTTTTCCAAAACCATAAATGAAAGCAGCTCGTTTGAAACGTACAATATTATTAGCTAAATCATGTGTTTGTAATATCGTAGTCCTTTCAATTTCATTGCACTCTTCCTGTTGCTGTGCAGTCCGATTAGAGCAAAAATTAGCTTGTTTTATAGCATTTTGAGTTCTTTGACTTAAATTGCTGAGCCCGCATCTTATAAGGCTGTATATCTTGATAACCAATTGTAATATGTTTTCTTATTATCCCTCAGTGAGGCAACTTAACTTCCTCAGGATGAAGAACCAATGATCTCTCCAGCTTCCTTGTCACTGCGATGATGTAGACTTGACTATTCGCCAGCAACTCTGTCGATGAGCAATGACTCTGTAATCTAAGGCAGTGGGTCGACGCCAGCAATGGAATGGTGGATGGTGGCAACAAAATTGATTTAAAACACTGCTTCACTTTTTGAGAATTTATTTTATCACAGAATTATTTCACAGCCGATGTTTTAAAACATGAATTACGAACATCTTTCCTGATTTTAAAGGCATAGTGAACGCAGCAGCGTGCCATTCACGCGTACTCGACGAGCCTTTTCACTGATTGCTAATCCGTAGATAAAATTACTTTTGTAACTTGCGGGAACGTAGCAGTCCTCTTGCAATTTAATAGTGCGTCTGTGTCCAAGACGATATCTATAACACGTCTGACTAAATCGAAAGAACCAGAAGGAATGAGACCTTTCGCAAATGAAGATGAAATCAAATTAAAATTTTTACTGTACTCGGATTGGTTCATTATACAATGTCTTGTTGCTAAGGGACCAAAACTTGAATTTGATTGGCTTGACGTCAAAGTTTGAATTTCTGGAATGTTCCGTAACTTGGAATGATAATAAATCTAGGCAATCTGTTACGTCACAAACAAAGCCTTCTTGGTTTAACCTTTTCATTAATTTCAGAGGGTGATGTTTTCATTACGTCTCCATATATGGAAATTTTAACAAATTTCTTGAATTATATGAAAAATCATCTTCAAAATGCCTCCATTCAGAATTTGAGCTAATCATCTTCATAACATGTTTATCTCTTTTTGGTTCATAAATTCTGAATGTTGCCCCTGAATACACAACATTTCGTTATACACTTTGTTAACTTACATTTACATTCAAACTAACTAAAAATGTTACAATGAACACAACATATGTACAGATAACACTTACACAAATTGTGAAATATGAGAACAAGTTTTAACATTGTACACAAACAAAATATTTTTATTTTTTATTTTTTTTTATATTTAGTGATCTAATAATTCAGATTTCAATTGTAATTTAGTGTAACTGTATTATTACTATTTATTTTTTAAATTTTTTTTTATTATTTTTGCACTGTCATTTATTTTGGGTGTGTGTCTGGTCTCTTAAATGGCTTTAATAAAGATTTGTGATATCTCCCGATTGTTTTTCCATCTAAAGAAGTTATTTCATATGTATGTTCCCCAAATTTATCCACAATTTTATAAGGTCCTTTATAGATTAAATTCATCCTCCAATATACTTTCCTTCCAGAATCTGAAAGATTAATGGTTTTGACTAAAACTTCCGTCACCTAATTGAGGATTCCAAATGGCTTTTCCTCTTTTAACTTTCTGTCTTCTCTTTTCCGCTTTGTCTACTAACCTTTGATAAGCAAGTGCCATTTTTTCTTCTTCTGAAAGATGTTCATTTGATGGTTCCACAGTAGTAGGAATTTTTATCATTCTATAATCCCATCCTCCAGCATTTTATTGATAACATCTGTAGCTTGTTGTCGGATCGATATTGGAACAGGTCTACTCTTATGTGAGTATGGGGCAACATCTTTAACCTTAAACGTATGCGTATACTTGTTGCACAACCCAGGCTTTGAACTGAATGCATCACTATTTTTCAGGATACATGTCTTCAACTTTTCCTTCTGAGCCTCATTAAGATTATACATACACTCTAACTTAGCTTTAAGGTTTTCACAGAACTAATTTTCTTCCTGTTGTCTATCTACCACTTCACTATTACTCACTTGTAAGCCATAGAATTGACATTCGTTATTATTTGATTTGATGTTCTGAGACATGTTCTCTTTAACATAACACCACTTATCATCACAATTATCTGTATCATCATACATTATATTGTCTTGTAAATATGTATTCTCGACGAAAAATCTTTCATTAATTAAATCATCTTTCTCTTATTCTCGTACACTTGTATCTTCTAACAATTTAACTATCAAAATATTATTATTTACTTTAATTCTGAGCTCTTGTCTATCAAAATCAATTATACTTTGCCAACTATATAACAAATAGTTTCCAATTATAACTTCCTAGGCTAAATTAGGTATTACCAATGCTATGAATTGAAATCTGTTCCCTCAACCTTGGCTTCAATTAATGCTTGATATCTAATACAATCTTTTCTTTTCCCTATGTCTGTGCTACAGTATACATCACTAACATTTAGGTGTTCACTGCGATAATTAGCCATCAACATTTTGAAAAATTCTTCGCTAATTACCGAACAGCTTGCCCCTGTGTCTATTAGCACGTTTATTAGCTTGTCCCATACTTGTATGGCAATTTGAGGTGGGTTAATTAATTAGGTTTTCTCTGGGTTCGATATTAAAATGTTGTTTTAAATTACTTTCAATTTCTGTTCTACCTTCGCTCTCTGTTGCCATTTCCCCATCACCTTCCAGAGCATAGAGGGATGATGTAATTAATTTTCCGGATGGGAATTCCGGACTTCTGTATCGGTTCTAGGGTTAGTATTATTCACTAGACGAGAATTTGTTACGTTAACTTGTCGGTTTTCTGAGTCTACTCTCGCGTTCTCAGGCAACATTTCATTTGCATTGTTCCCCCTGGAATTATTCTGTAATATATTATACCTCTGACCTAAGTTTCCTATGCGGTCACGGTAATTCCTATAAAATCTAATATTAACTTGACCTTCACGACCAACTCGTTAGGTGTCGGAATTTGGGTTCCTGTACCTACTAAATTAATTCCCGTTTCTAGTTCCTCTAGGCATTGTAGTTTCATACCTATGTCTGAAATTATATCCTTTGTCATCTCGTGTGTTTCTGAGATCTTGTGATTCGCCCCTGTAATTATTTCTATAATTATCGATTGCTTGACCTCGGCCGAGTTCACTCTGCCATTGGGTTGAACAGCTGATCTAGTGTTCCCATTCGAGCAATGACCTTCGGTTGTATTATTATTTACATTAAGTTGGGTGTTACATGATTCAAAAGAAGAAAGTAATTCTATCACATCAGAGAAATCCACAGGTCTTGCTACAATCAAATGATTTCTTCAATGTGGAGGAAAATGCCTAATTAGTATATTCACAATCTCAGTTTCCGACATTTCAGGGTTTACCAATTTACTTTTATTTGCGAGTTTCAGGAAATACTCAGTCATTCAAGTACCTTTCTTTGCCTCGTATTTTCCTGTAGTCAGCTCGATCTTCACCCTATTTTGCTTTTCTGTTCCCCAAAATCGGTTCAGAAATAAAGTTTTACATGTGTTGCACGTTTCGTGTGAGGTTAGGATTAACCTGAGCCATTCTAACGCATTCTTTTATAGACTCCTTTTTACTATCATTATTCGAAACTCATTTGGAATTCATTTAATATGAAAGTATTCTTCCAGCTCTTTTAGGAAAATCTTTGGATTATCCCCAGATTCTTCGTCAAAACATGGTGGACTGATATCGTTTAGAGAACAGTTAATATATTCATTTTGACCATGTGTGTGAATATGTGTGTGAGGGCATGCTAGGATTATTCTGGTTACAACAAACATCATTTTCTGGTACAATTTTGAGTCGAACTAATACTCAATGCTCCATTTATTGCTAGTATTTACCTAGAACGCGTTTCGTTAGGTAAATACTAGCAATAAATGGAGCATTGAGTGTTAGTTCGACTCAAAATTGTATTAATTTTGTGCTTCATTGTATCATAGTCCTTAAACAACAGAATCATTTTCTGGACTTACCAGATCACTACACTCACTCATAACATCACAAGGATTAGGATTTGCATTTCCAATCTGGTCACCATCATTTACATTTTCAACTCCAACCATATCTTTAGCATTACTTATTTTATTGGCCTGTAATGCAATCACAACTTGTGTCAGTTAATTTACATTATCTTTTTCCTTTTCAAGATTTTCTTTGATTTCTTGTATTTCACTTATTGTTTCATCTTTTGACTTACTTCACCAAGATTCAATTTGATTTCCTCTTGGTGAGATTTCGCCTCTTCATGTTGCAATTTCAGTTCTAATGATTGCAATTTTTTGATCTAATTTTTCCTCAAACTCATCTTTTTGCTTATCTACTATTTCAGTTTGTTTTTTCATGAATATTTCTAGTTCTTTGTTCACCTCTAATTTGATTTCCTGTTTTACATTTTCCTCACCTAACCTAGCTTCATGAATCACATGTCTTAGTTCCTTAACCTCAGCTTCATATCTTTCCCTGTTTTCCCTACACTCTTTCTTGCTTTCTCTCACTTCTTGAGCTAGTTCAGAACCTATTTCTATCTTTAACTTCTGTGTTAGCTTAACCTCCAATTCATTTATATCTCTAGTATTCCTATCAATTTTCTCCAACAGATTTGTTTCTAAATTACTAATAGTCTGTGCAAATTTAACCTCTAAACCTGATTTCACATCATTTAAGCTAGCTTCCAAATTACTTGAGTTGCTTTCTAAACTTGATTTTACATCATTTAACTCTGATTTTACTCTGTTTAAGCTGGCTTCTAACCCTGACTACATATTATTCTCCATATTACCCATATCTTTTTTCATATTAGCCTCCATATTACCCATATCTTGTCTTAAATTTTTTATATTAGCCTCCATATTAACATTCATATTAATCATCATTTTCGCTAACCTATCCAACGTCATCTCATTATCTTTAATTTTCCCTACTTCACCCGTACTTTGCTTTTCAACCTGTTCCTTTACATTTCTACACTGATCTACTTCTTTTCTACTCTCCATCTTTCTATCTTTTGATTTCTTAGCAACATAAATTTAGTATAAGAAATAAATATATTGTTTTTCTATCTATCTTACTTGAAATTTGTAGTCTTCTTTTTTTTCTCTTTTATACGTACACATACACTACACTTGCTTAATCCTTGTTTCACGTAAGCTTGCCCAGTATCTCTTACTGCTCACGTGACCTAATCACATCTCATTGGCTGCTGTTGTGGTAAAGACTGTCGTGCGGTAAAAATTAGTTCGTTATTTAACATGGTGATATATCTGTATATAACTATATGTGTTGGAAGAGAATTGTCAAATTTATATTTTCGTAACCGTTTTAATTAAATATATTACGCAACACAGTTGATTTATCTGAAATGCATGTTAATTCTTAAACGAAGTAAAGAGGAGGTTCGTTTGCTCTCAAGCACATGACACGATAGCACGTGCTTCAGCGGTACGTATTTGTTTATATGACTTTTATCACTGACCTTGTTTTGAACTGGATTAGTAATATATCGGCATTCGAAGGTGGTTGTGCCTAGTGCAAAAGCTAAATCATTTTATTGATCGTTTATTGCGCGTGTACTTCTATGAATAATGGCAGAATCTACCGCCAGTTTTTCGCTGAAGCATTGCAAGGGTAAATCCTTACAAACAGGCGAAAAAAGAATTGCGGTGCATGTGTTTAATGCACTCATAGAGAAGAATCCGTCTTTGTCAGTGAGAGAAGTCGAACAGCTGTGCTCTGAAGTTACAGGTGGGAGTGTTAGATCCGTAGGAACATCGCGATGTGAAATTGAGAAAACAAGAAAACTTACCACTCCAGGCAAAAGCAGGAATAAACAAAAGCGCGTGCTCTGAGAAAATACGTGTAAAGTTCTGTGCATCGTCATGTGTATAGTTTTTTTCTTTAGAAACGAACTCCCTAACATAACTAACATTTCATCTGCTGTAAATGAGGATGCAGATTCACCAAATTTCAGCAGATTGCTTATACAGCTGGGGTTTGTGAATGGAAAAAGAGGCAAGAAAAATGTGCTAAAAACAGAGGCGATATTGCTGTGTGGCGAAGACATTTAAGGTCAGTCAGACTGTACCGAGATACAAGTCACTAAATATACTACCTTGACTAGATTTGGGAGAATGAAGGACACACGAAAAGTAAGGTATGGCGTGACACGACTTTTAAAACTGAAAGACAAGCATTTTTGAAAGGTATGTGTGCTGGTTTAAAAAATCCCAGTGGAAAAGGCCGAAGGCCTTTCATTATAAACTTGTTTCAGTTACATTGCTCCGTCATTAAGTTCCAACTTGCTCATTTCATTATAAACTTGTATTTTTGCATGCCTTCATATCCTTATTTGTATGATTTTATTTATCTTCCTGGCAATTATTATGACGTTTACTGCAGGTTTAAATGTGACAGAAAGGCACCGCCTATGGCCTATGGCGCGAAAGCATTAGCCAATTAGGACGAAGGGGAAGGTAGTTGGACGCGGAGTGATACATGTCAGCGGGGCAAGGTTATATGAAACAGAGTTTTTTTATAGGTGTTCTTCTTTCCACTATTCACTGCACTTCCGTCTGGGCCTATTGGAGCTCCGCGATGGCCGCCATATTTGTAATGTTTTCTTATTATCTCTCGGTGAGGCAACTTACCTTCCTCAGGATGGAGAACCGATGATCTCTCCACCTTCCTTGTCACTGCGATGATATAGACCGGCAACTCCGTCAATGAGCAATGACTCTGTAATCTAAGGCAGTGGTACGACGCCAGCAACAGAATGGTGGATGGTGGCAACAAAATTGATTTAAAACACTGCTTCACTTTTTGAGAATTTATTTTATCACTGAATTATTTCACAGCCGATGTTTTAAAACATGATTTACGAACATCTTTCCTGATTTTAAAGGCGTAGTGACGCAACAGCGTGCCATTCATCATTTACGTATTCTCTTTTGCGACGCATACTCGACTAGCCTTTTCACTGATCGCTAATCCATAGATAAAATTACTTTTGTAACTTGCTGGAACATAGCAGTCCTCTTGCAATTTAATAGTGCGTCTGTGTCCGAGACTATATCTATAACACGTCTGACTAAATCGGAAGAACCAGAAGGAAAGAGACCTTTCACAAGTGAAGATGAAATCAAATTAAAATTTTTACTGAACTCGGATTGGTTCATTCTACAATGTCTTGTTACTAAGGGACCAAAACTTGAATTTGATTGGCTTGACGTCAAAGTTTGAATTTCTGGAAAGTTCCATAACTTGGAATGATAATAAATCTAGGCAATCTGTTGCGTCACAAAGCCATCTTGGTTTAACCTTTTCATTAACTTTAGAGGGCCATGTTTGCATTACGTCTCCATATATGGAAATTTTAACGAATTTCTTGAATTATATGAAAAATCAGCTTCACAATTAACCCGAGGTAAATTTAGGAACTTTGAAATAACCTAATTGAGAGCTCTCAACCAGTTAAATTCTCTAATCGTAGAAAAAGAAAGTGTCAAAATTCCAAATGTATTCAAGCAGTTTGTATTAACTTTAAGGTTACGCTCATAAATTATAAAGTTGCTAACTAAATTAACTTTTAAGAGAGTCGATTAAAGACACTAGACTCTCTTAAAAGTTAATTTATCATAACAACACTGTTTTCAACACTTCCAAGAAAGTAATTGCTAACTAAATTTCAACTGTTCTCTTTTCATATTATGATTTGATTTTCTTTTGTTTTTATGATGTTTTCTTTTGTTGTAACCTTCAGAATAACCTTCGTCGGACTGCATATCAATTTTGAAAAAGAAAAATGTTGTTTTTCCGTTTTTCTGTGGAATTTTAACAATTTTTCTCTTCCTAAGAACCTCCCTCCCATTTAAGCTAATAATTGAAAGGAAGAATTAACCAAATTCGTCCAGCCATTTCAAAGTTTTGCATATAGAAAGATTTACAAATTCATTTTTAGTATATAGATCTGGTTAGTGAAATAGCTTTGAAGACTTCAGCGAGAAATGGAATATCCTTCTACGTTGTAATGGTTTTGTTTGTCAAAAATAAAAGAAGATATGTTTATTGTGTATGGTTTTGCGTGTGTACTTTTATATTTAGTTAATAACCTGGTCGGTTATCACTTCGGGTTTTTTTCTCCCCTTTTAAACCTTCCTTGGACTTATACTGTCCGGCAACGCAAAGAAGGTCCCTGAAAGGTATGTGCTGCCTTACACAGTGGGACAAGGACAGCAAATGTGTGGCAGTGAACCCCTGCAACATAAGGAGCAGAACCATTAAAAGAACATGCTTCATATTCATTCTGTACACTAAAACCTAGAATATTCATTCACAAAAGTAGAAGCTGTCAGAATGTTTTTGAATGGTGTGTAACTGTACTGACATGGGGTGTCATAAACCTGTCCAGGAAGGGTGTGAGAACCTTCGCCAACCCCTCTGTGTCTCAGACCTTGGAACTTACTCTCCTGTGGAGGACGGTAGAAACATTTCAAAACCAAAATCAGGCAAATCAGGTCAGCTGTTCTCGAGTTTTTGCAAGACTAACAAACTTCAATTCATTTTTATACATATATAGATTTTGCATCTATTAAATCATTTGATATGTTTTTTGCATTCTTGTACATTCTCCAATGCCATATATTAATAACTTAGCCATAAGAGAACAGTTGTAAAATGCTTCATTTCTACGTCTAACAAACTAAAAAGTCTGAAATAAAAGGTATGTACATGTTGGGTTACAAACCATGAACTATTGTCTTGGTTCCCAAAGTGTGGATTTTGCTTCTGAGCAGTTAGTAGGAAGAAAATGGTGAAGCAACCCTGATATACAACTTAGATATTGGTTGTGTTAAAATCATAATTCCATTTTATTGTATGTTCCTCAAAACCATGCAGTTAATATCTGAGCTGCAAGAGAGTGTTAGATGCTATGTGATATTCATCCATCTTTTGTCATTCTGGGTTTATATAGCCATAGAAATCTTCAAGTGAGGACAGGTTAAAATGATGACATCTACAACCATGGCCAATTTAGTCTTCATATCCTCAACTCATGGAATGTCTTTATTAAACTTACCTGCAAAAAGTAGTATGTTTACTTTCTTAAAAGATAGTACAATCACATTGTGGATAAGTAGCACACTGTTACTGCTAACTACTGTTGTAAAGTATTAATGGGTCCATTAAGGAAGAAATTTGTCAACAAAAGAGACCACCTTTCTCAACAGAATAATCTATTTGCCGCTCATGCCGTGAAGACTTAAGAAGCGATCATAGAATCAGGTACAGAGATGACTGGCACATCCACCTTAATCACCGGACCTAGCGCTGTGTGACTTCTACTTATTTCCTACATTGAAAAAAGAGCTTTGGGATCATCATTTTCATTGTGATCATGGTTTGAAACAGACACTTCAGGAATACTCAACAGACTATCCAAAAGGGCTTAAGAAAGTATTTTGAATGGTTAATGGTATACTGGAACAGTATTGTGTCCAAGGGAGAATACTTCAAAGTTTTGTAAAAGAATTTAAATAAAGGAAACAGTATTTTCCAGTAAAATAACTCTAGTTACTTTTTGGCACTTTCTCATATAATCTATTTCCAAACTTACAGAAAGATAATTTATATTCTTTGATTATATTAGTATTCCTCTGTGATATAATAGCCTCTGTTTAGCAGAGAGATATTTAAGCTGCTCCATTTAAATTTTCCAAATGGTGCAGTACATTTAATTTCTGAGGGGATTTTGTTACACCATACTTGAAGCTGAGCACATACAGAAGATAACATGCATGTGTGATCTTCTGCTGTTATGATTATGAACAGGTTCTGGCAGAACAATCTGATTATTATTGACAGTCTTTACCTGTCTCATTATTTTTACTGGAGACGTGTTGACTAGCGCAGTGTCTCTGTCCCACAATGCCATATTCCTTACAATAGAGCATTACAATGCTTAGCATTGTCCTAAAAATTTGTGATCATGTATGTTTAATAGCAATGAAAATACTTAAGATTTATAAGGAAATATTTGTTCCATTTATACCCCGCGGTCGGCGGTCGTTCTCCTTTGGAACATATCGAAGCTGTTAGGTTTTAATCATTACATCACACACACACACACACATTCATACTTCCAGACTCTGGGGAAGATGGGGAATTATCTTGGTTGGAGAAAAATCCCCATCCCCACCGTCGGGAATCGAACCCCTAGCACGGCAGGCAGGTGCTCTACCGACTGAACTACGGGGCCAGCCTTTATAAGGAAAGACATGGAATGTATCCAGTAGATGATAGGAAGAAATGTACAGTCTGTCACTGAAAACATGGTAGCTCCATGGGTTAGAGCAACTGGACGGAAACCAGGAGATCCGTGGTTCAAATCCCGGCCATGGCATTGAATTTTTCATGTTGACTCTATCAAAAACCTTAGTCTCTATGCGGCTAGTGTGAAGAAAGGTTTAATTTCCATCAATTAACTAAAATAATAAGAGTTAAATGATGAAGCCTGGGACTCAAGTACTTGCGATAGTAAGTCGCCACTAACAGTTTATCTCGGATGCGAGACCCCCTAGTGGTCTACCGGGGAAATATACGAGTCAAATGGACAATGTAATGTCAGGACGGCACGTTGGCCATGGTAGCTCAATGGCTTAGAGCAACTGGATGGAAACCAGAAGATCCGTGGTTCAAATCCCAGCCATGGCATTGAATTTTTCGTGTTGAGTCTCTATCAAAAACCTTAGTCTATATACGGCTAGTGTGAAGAAAGATTTAATTTCCATCAATTAACTAAAATGTGAATAAAACTTGTCAGAATGGCTTAAGACCTGATTTTATAGTTGATGGGATAATAGGAAAATTATGGCTACCTATGTCAACAAAAGATACCATCTTGCTGCTATAGGTTGGTCTGGGTGACACAATTGTTTAGGCACATGCCTGCAGATCCCAAGGTTATGAGTTAAAATCTAGCCCAGATTGTTGGTATTTATGTGTGCTTAAAAAAGGAGTGGGCATGGTGATAACATCACCTCTGTGTTTAATGCCTTTCTCCTTAGATAGCAAAGACCATTAAAAACAATGTTAATATTTAAACATTGTCCATCTTTCAATTTCTTGTACTGTATTTTAAAAGTGTTGGGTATGGCAGGTGCGATCGGTTGACAGTACAGGTAACTGCATTACCGACTGACCGTGACTGACGTTGTGGTTCCACAAATTACCACCACTTATTGAATACTTGTGGAAAAAAACAAATGGTGGTGATTTGGTGTTTGTAAACAAAAATGTTGCACAGCAGATCTTAGACGATTGAGTGGTGCAAGTTTTGTTTATTCCTCATATTTAAGAGTTTTAAAGTGTATATTATCAGTTGTTCTAGTGCTACGAATGATATTAGAAGATGTTTTGAAGGATTTCTCCATACCCGGGTCGGGTTCGACTCGGGCCGCTTCAATTTTAACAAAAAACCTGCAACAAACTGAGGTAACCTAAAATGTATTCTCAAACTATTAACTCAACTCAGTTATTCCTAAATTGCTAAGAGTCGACCCACTAAAGATCAGGCCATTGTAATTGAAGCACATTATGGTATCCCTCTTATAGAATCTATTTATGCTATTGGTGAACTCACTAATCCTTCTCTAATTCGATTTGTATCCAAAATTTAAAATAAGAGAATTTGCATTAACTTAGCAAGTAAACAACTGGCTAAAACTCTGTAACCAACATCCTAAAATTAAAGTTAGCAATGTTACATTGTCGTTGCAGCCACTTCTAACTAAACGTAGGATCATACTGCAAAACGTATGTCTCGTTGGAAATTAATTGTTCTTTCACACTGGCCATGTGTAGGCTAAATTGTGGAAACGTAGAGTCAGAATGAAAAATTCAATGCCATAGCCGGGATTTGAACCACTGATCTTCTGGTTTCCGTCCAGCCACAATACCATTGTGCTACTATGGCCAACGTGCCAACATGACATTAAATTCTCCAGCTGACTCATATTTTCCGGGTAAACCACTTAGCAGTTCTCATAAACACATGAGACAACTACCTTAATGGCGACTTACTACATGTAAGTACTTTAAGGCCCGGGCTTTATAGTAAACCACTATTAGGTCAATTATTGGAAATTAATTGTTCTTTCACACTGGCCGTGTGTAGGCTAAATTGTGGAAACGTAGAGTCAGAATGAAAAATTCAATGCCATAGCCGGGATTTGAACCATGGATCTTCTGGTTTCCGTCCAGCCGCACTACCATTCTGCTACTATGGCCAACGTGCCGACATGACATTAAATTCTCCAGCTGACTCATATTTTCCCGGTAAACCACTTAGCAGTTCTCATAAACACATGAGACAACAAGTATTCAGCTGGAATCTGAATTCAGCTGAGAGTCAGCTGGAGAATTTAATGTCATGTCGGCACGTTGGCCATAGTAGCACAATGGTAGTGTGGCTGGACGGAAACCAGAAGATCCGTGGTTCAAATCCCGGCTATGGCATTGAATTTTTCATTCTGACTCTACGTATGTCCAGTTATCCGAAACTCTGTTCTTGAACGAGCTTTAGGCATCTTGGAAATTAATACCAGCTCTGCAATAATGCATATTCGAGCAGGATTTAACATCCCAGGTTACTGAAATACAGAGCTTCCGACGTCAACTCTATGTTCAACCTGAGGATTTTGAAAAGCTTCCAGATACCTTTGAGGTGCATCATGAGGGCACTGCATACTGCATATATGTATCTTCAGATGGCCTGACATACTTTGTGTATAAGATGGAGGATCATTTGGCTAAACTATGCACTCAACAAATTACTGAACTGCCAACACCTACCACTATCCTCTCTAACACCGTAAACTTCCCTCCTCTCTCACCGAGACTGGTGCCCCCAATGAGACTTGCTTGTCTAAAGAGGGGGCCAATGTCAAAACAAGTCCAGCAGAAAATGAATCAGTAGAACCTGTTTGTATAGAAGAAAATGGCACCTTCCTGTTTGAATCTCTTTTTGCAACATTGCTACCACTTTATCAGCGCAGTGGAATTCCCTCCTTTAGGGCCTAAGCATAAGACAGGGTCCAAGAACAATATCCTTAAGCGATCTATATCAACATCCAGTAAACCATAAACCATACTAAATCTGTAACTGATGACAAAAACCTATCTGACTCCTCTCTAGTGACTTTAGAGGAGACAGAAAAAACCAAACCTAATCTATATATACATGAAAAACCAAAAAAGATTGACATTCTCTCGCTCATAAATGATCAGATATCTGTAATACAAAGTGCTATGGAAGAGAGACCCAATGACTATGTTTTAAATTACCTCCAGTTTAAAAGCTTGTTTGAAAATACAGTTGGAGCATCTGATATACTATCAGTTGTGCTTAGCTACCCTGATGATTTGGAAGGATTCCTGGATACAATCAGAAAGCTTCACCCTTTGTTTACCAATAAAACAATGAAAACTCAAAGCACCTGTATAGAAAAGAAATTGGTTTCCAGACAAATAGAAAAACCACAGTTTCTTAAACATTTTGATGGTTACATAGTAGAAGTTTTCGCTAATGTCATAACTGTAGTTCTATACATAGTTAAAATACTGTAACGGACCTCTGGAGCACCCTGTACCAGCTGCGAACGGAAGGCAGGGGGGAGGACCGCGTTAGCCACACCTCCTCGTTTGTCTTGTAGTGGTGACAGACTTGTGGTTAGGGGAAAACATGACTGGTCGCCTGTTTTTCTGTACACCTGTTTCTCGACCTTTCGTTTACTGGAACATTCTCCTGGTCACTAGAAACCGGCGATATTCCGATATAAAGAGGGTTACAGACAGACGGAGTCAGTTCAGTTGTTGGTTGTGTTAGTCAGTTGTTGGTTGAGTTGGTCAATCAGTTGGTTAGTGAGTGTGAGCGAGAAGACAGTCGCAGTTCTTGGTGTAAGAGTCAGTCAGTGACGTGTTAATGAACGAAAAGATTGTGCAACGGAAGACTGTACGAACTGGGTATGAGTATCGGAGTTTATGTAATCGCGAGTACAAGTGAAGTTGTAACGGACGAACTGGTAAATTGTAATTGTGTGCAGCAAGTAAGTTTGTGTAATTGGCAAGTGTTAAACTGTAAGACGGTGGAAATAAAGAACATTGTTGAAGTGGTGTAATTGGACTTTTCATTCCACGAACCCACAAAGTCACACTGGTGTCAGGAAGCGGGAAGATAACATCACCGAACATTACAACCATGGACGCGAAATTGGAGAAAATTTTAGAGATGATGATGGAAATGACGGCGAAACTGAGAGAAATGAGGACGGCAACTGAAAAGCTCGCTGCAAAAACAGAAGCGGCTAAAGACAACATCACCGAGAAGATGCAACAAATGAAGGCCGAGTTAACCACGGAAATGAGAGCAGCGAATGACGGTCTTGCTACCGAAATGAAGGTGGCGAACGAGGCTCTCGCCGCAAAGTTTGAGGAACGTTTGGCCGGCGTGAGGGATGACGTCGCGAACCTGGGCAAACGGAAGGGTCAAGTAGACGACCGCCTTAATGATTTAGAGGAAAAGGCCGACAACATCGCAAAACCCCTCACCCGCCTGACGGAGGAAAACCGGCCTTATGTGTGGACGGAGGACGCCGAAGACGCTTTCCAGCACCCGAAGGGGACCCTGTGCAGTGCTTCAAAGTTGGGTTTCCCGCAACCGGGTGGCGCCTTCATTGTGGACACCGACGCCAGCGACCATTGCATTGGTGGTGTCCTATCGCAGATCCAGGACGGCCACGAGCGCACAAGAGTGGAAGAGGAGGAGCGTGCCGCAGCAGTCCGAGTAGTTGTGGCAGTGCCTGCTGAAGGCTGGGATAGCGCAGGCCTGAGGAGGGAGCAGCTGGCGGACGCAGACTTGGGGCCACTCTTGAGGGAAGTGGACGCAGGGACGAGGCCAACCTGGGAGGACATCGCACCGAGGAGCGCCACCTACAAGTCGCACTGGGCAAAATGGGACTCGTTGAAGACCAGAGTGGGCGTGCTGTTCCGGGTATGGGAGTCGCCCGATGGGAAGGCGCAGAGAGAACAGTTGGTACTTCCCCGGAGCAAGGTCCCAGAAGTCTTGGAGGAAGTGCACGCCGGTACTTCAGGAGGACACCTGGGAGCGAACCGAATGATTCACAAACTACGGCAGCGCTACTTCTGGCTGAGACTCCGAGCAGATGCTGGTGGTACACCTGGACCGCCTCGCACGCTACGCGAACAGCTTTGAGGAGGGAGCAGGGTAACGGACCTCTGGAGCACCCTGTACCAGCTGCGAACGGAAGGCAGGGGGGAGGACCGCGTTAGCCACACCTTCTCCTCGTTTGTCTTGTAGTGGTGACAGACTTGTCGTTAGGGGAAAACATGACTGGTCGCCTGTTTTTCTGTACACCTGTTTCTCGACCTTTCGTTTACTGGAACATTCTCCTGGTCACTAGAAACCGGCGATATTCCGATATAAAGAGGGTTACAGACAGACGGAGTCAGTTCAGTTGTTGGTTGTGTTAGTCAGTTGTTGGTTGAGTTGGTCAATCAGTTGGTTAGTGAGTGTGAGCGAGAAGACAATCGCAGTTCTTGGTGTAAGAGTCAGTCAGTGACGTGTTAATGAACGAAAAGATTGTGCAACGGAAGACTGTACGAACTGGGTATGAGTATCGGAGTTTATGTAATCACGAGTACAAGTGAAGTTGTAACGGACGAACTGGTAAATTGTAATTGTGTGCAGCAAGTAAGTTTGTGTAATTGGCAAGTGTTAAACTGTAAGACGGTGGAAATAAAGAACATTGTTGAAGTGGTGTAATTGGACTTTTCATTCCACGAACCCACAAAGTCACAATACTTTAAAAAATAAAAACCACAGCACATATTGGAACACAACATATTGCAGTGGAACATAAATGGATTTCATTCTCAACTGGAGCACCTTCAACTCTTGTTTAATAAACATAACCCAGTATTCTCCTTATTTTCGAGTAGTAGATCCTGTAGACTACACAAGGAATTTCTCAGTTCATGCAGGGTCGTCTGTAATGTTATGTATTCCTCTTCATCCAGCTGGTGTATACTTTTTTTATAGTCCTCAATCTGAGGGTACTTCACTACTTTAGACATCAGCTGGGCTCTTGATGCAAAATAGTTAACAATACTGTCCAAACGTTTTGCGTATTTGCGTTCCGCCAATATTTCCTTATATATAGTATGCTGAACTTTCAGTCCAAAGTTGTCCACACTTTCAATTTTAAGAGTCATTAAAAAAAGCCATATTTTCAGCAACTGGAAGTCATAGATTATCTGCTTCAAGTATAGCTTAACAATTTCAACTATATCACACACTTTCTTGTTGCAGGGAATGCTGGAAGACAGTCATGGTTTGTGGAACAAAGGACATAGTCGGAGATTCGCCATGGCACGGTGCAGTGGATTTAATTGGAATGTTAATAGTTTGGTGTATAATTGTTAGGTCTTTTCTGTTAAACTGCGCGGTGAGCAGAAGCCCGTTGAACTCTATGATATGGCTAGGTATTACATTTAATTATTAAATCTTCGGCCTTGCTTTTAACGGAGTGTTTATACTCTTCAAACAGAGGTATGGCATTTGATGCTTCAATATTATTTTCAGAAGCCATAATATAACTTAAATGTGTCAGGTATTAATTTAATAGATTTGCAGCTCCAGTCACAGAACAGCAACTTCTTGTAATGTTCGTAGATAGAAATTTAATGATTTTATCTTCTGTGTTGCAAGCAACAATTGAAATAATAAATTAAGCTATTAAATTAAATAAACAAATTAATAATAAATAAAATTTAAATAACCCAGTAGTTATTTGTGCACAAGAAACAAATTTTAAGAATGATTATGTTGCTCCATTACGAGGCTACAATACTTATAATAAAAATCGAGAATATACACATGCTAGTGGTGGGGTGGTCACTTATGTTAAAGAAACCTTGCCCCAAGGTGCTGTCTCCCTCAATACTATTCTAGAAGTTACTGCAGTTTTTGTTCTTCTGACAATAGAACTATGTATATGTAATATATATCTCCCCAACAGCCACAGTTTAGATTTTGTGAAACTAAATGAGCAGGAGCAACAATTACCTCGTCCTTATCTTATTCTCAGATTTCAACAGCAATAACATATGGGGATGCAGCTCCACTAATTCACGAGGAAAACTTATTGAACAGTTTATAAATGATTTAGACCTAATTCTGCTCAATTTACTGGAACCTACTCACTGCAGTCTAGTATATGGAACACTCAGCTCCATAGATTTAAGGTTGTGCTCACCAAACAGACTTGTTTGAATACTTGATTTGTAAGGAACCTCAAGGAAATAGTTACCACTTTCCTATTATTCTTACTCATCTGAGTGACAGTCCACAGATAACCACATTCATGCCAAAATTTAACTTTAAAAAGGCTAATTGGGATACAATTAAGAGTTTTATAACTAAAGAAATACCACAGCTCTCACCTGCCTCTGAATTTATTCACAATAATATTAATGAAATAATTAAAAACTTCAATGAACTTATCCTAAAATCTGCAAATATTTCTATACCTAAAGTAGCCCCTTATAGGAAATCAGTTTCTTGGTGGAACATTGAATGCCAAAAAACTATTAATTTTAAGAATAAAGCATATTACCAATATTAGACATTGTCCTATCGAAGAAAATAAGCTTAAATATCTCCAAGCTAGAGCTAACGCAAGGGAAAGATGTTAAATGAAATCATGGCTGAATTCTGTTGCATCCTTAAATTATCAAACCCCTCAGAAAACAGCGTGGGGAAATATTCAGAAAATTAGAGGCAGATTTAAATATAACTCAGAAATAATTTTGCAAGATCCTGACTCAAAAACAATTACCACCATTCCACAGTCAATAGCTAACACCTTAGCTGATGCATTTGCATCCACATCATCTGCTGCTAATTATGAGGTATAAGTAGTTATTGCCAAAAATGGGGGTTGAGAGTTAACGAGAAGAAAACATGATCATGGTTTTTTAGATTGCATAAAGATGAGAAATGGGAGATGAATGGAAGAGAAATAGAGGTTGTAAAGAGATTTTAGTATTTGGGGATAAGACTGAGCTGTGATGGTAAATGGACTGAACAGAAAAATTGGTTCTAGCAAAAGGTAAAATTGCCATGAATATTGTAAGAGCATGTTTACGGAAATTACCTGACATTAATGTCAAATGGCTGGAAAGGATTTATACTGCCATAGTAGAAAATAAAATGTTGACTGGGGCAGAGATATCGGGAGTGGATGAAGCATGGGAAGTAGTGGTAGTGTTTATTCATCCTTCTGATCATAGTACATGATATAGGACACGTCAAGTACTTATAATTAAAATGTATACAATAAACATATACACAACACAAGTTTAGAAATGAACATTCAGAAACTGTATGTACAGTATAATAATAATTTTTCTGTAGTTGACATATTAAAAAAATTACACAAAATGAAGCTAGTTACAGTGGAGTAATAAATATTATACAAATAAAAATATTTAGTTATTATCTTCCACTTAGTTAAGAAGTTGATGACAATACTTCTATCTTCTTTTTGCGAGATTAATTTCATGAGCATTTGCCCAAATCTTCAGTCAACACACTTCGTTGTCAAGGATACCATGTATTTACGTATTACCAACATCTGAAGACGATACAAACCTAAAAACAGAATCAACTGCCGGTATGTCAAAATTCATTATGCTATTTTTATTTTTTAAAATAAATATTTCTCTCAAACTATTAAATCTATGGGAACATTTAATTGTTTTAATAATTTAACTTTGGGATTTATTTCATGGCTAAATGACCAAAAATGATCTGTACGGCCGATTTATCAATTTGTTTATATCTAATGTTACGAAAATGTTCTTTCTTTCTTTTCAAACTACGTTTCATCTTTCCAATATAAACCTGATCACAATCTAAGATATTAAATTGATAAATACCAGATTTTTTTTTATTATTATTTTTTATTATTATTCCTTGACAATGAAGTGTGTTCACTGAAGATGTGGGCAAATGCTCATGAAATTAATCTCGCAAAAAAGAAGATAGAAGTATTGTCAACTTCTTAAGTTAAGTGGAAGATAATTACTAATGTTTTTATTTGTATAATATTAAAAAATTCCCATCTTTCCCACATGATACCAAACCCTATTTTTAATATCATTTCCTTTTTTATATATATATATATATATATATATATATATATATATATAATCTTAGAAACCATTTGTAGTTGGTTTATTAATACTCGTCACTTGTTTATATTTATGAGAGACTAGTTTCAAAGGCATTCGCCTCCATTTTCAATCTCTTTCCAACTGACATCTGTTGTCTGCTCTCTCCCTGGCGGTGGAACTATGAACTTCATTGTCAAATTATCTACTGGTGGGATTTCAAAGTTCATTACGCTATCCTTATGTTTCCATATGAATATATTCTCCCATTATGTCAGTTTATTTTGGTTTATCACTCCTTTTAATAATTTTGGATTTGGATCAATGTCATAGTTTTCATTCCAAAAGTGAAATGCTACTGCTGACTTATCTTCTTGTTTCAATCTGATGTTTCTAAAGTGCTCTTTGACTGGTTTATAGATTTCTTTTAGTTTGACCTATGTAGCTTTTTTCACAATTCTTACACCTTATCTGGTATATTCCAGATCTGTTAACTGATGGGATTTCATCTTTTGTTTTTGAATTTAGCAATTTTAAAATTGAGTGTCTATTAGTAGGTACCAAGGTGATATTTTGTTCCTTGAAGATCTTTTTAAATTTATTAAATGTTTTTGGGTGATATGTGAATGAACTGAATATGCTGTTGCTTTCTTTTGTAAATGTGGTTGCTTCCTTAATGGTTTTCTTTAGTTTAGCTTTTCTAATTTTCTTCAACACCAAACTTTTGTTGTATCCATTTTCTTTCGCTATGTGTAGTATTGTTTTTTGTTCTTTGGAATTTACAGGAAACCAACACATTCAGAAAATTACATAAAAAATAATAGCCACAACCCAATTACACATAAACATGCAATAATAAACAGCCTTACACACAGACTAGTCAACATACCCATGGAAAAAGAAGAATATTTTAAAGAACAAAAAACAATACTGCACATAGCAGAAGAAAATGGGTACAACAAAAGTTTGGTGTTGAAGAAAATTAGAAAAGCTAAACTAAAGAAAACCATTAAGGAAGCAACCACATTTACAAAAGCAAAAGAAAGCAACAGCATATTCAGTTCATTCACATATCACCCAAAAACATTTAATAAACTTAAAAAGATCTTCAAGGAACAAAATATCACCTTGGCACCTACTAATAGACACTCAATTTTAAAATTGCTAAATTCAAAAACAAAAGATGAAATCCCATCAGTTAGCAGATTCGGAATATACCAGATAAGGTGTAAGAATTGTGAAAAATGCTGCATAGGTCAAACTAAAAGAAATCTGAAAACCAGAGTCAAAGAGCACTTTAGAAGCATCAGATTGAAACAAGAAGATAATTCAGCAGTAGCATTTCACTTTTGGAATGAAAACCATGACATTGACCCAAATCCAAAATTATTAAAAGGAGTGATAAACCAAATTAACCCTTTCACCGATATGGACGTCATATGACGTCCAAGTTAAAAGGCCCCAAACCGATATGGACGTGTATAGACGTCCTGCGCATACATGCATTTAATGCGTATTTAATTATAATTCTTTTAAACCTTATGTTTTACGGTAAATTTAAATAAATTCTATAAGAAGTAAAAGCTTACCTTTAAAAGTTTTTTCTTGAATGGTACACCTCAAAACATGGATAAACACACAAGGGCACATCTCCACATTTACGGCAAATCGTACTAGTTTCCTTTCGGACACCTTTCTTGCGGCACACCAAACATTTTCTGAAGGGACGCGACTTTTTTGCTGTGGGTGGTATCCTTTTAGGAAAATGTTTTCCTTCAAGTCTGAGGGGTGCTGGGGTGATGGATTTTTTACCCCCAGTATGGAGAGGTCTCTGAATTTTATACTGCTCAATTAGGCTGCGAGCTATTGATATGCGAAAGTCCAGGTACGTCATTGTCTTCCGTGGGTTTAGAGCTCTCCAAATTACTAAACAATTGTATATGGTTATATCTAGCTGGTGTAAAAATACTTTTTTATACCATTTGATTGTTTTTCGCAAAGAGGGATATGCGTGTAATACCTGATCTACTAGATCCACTCCACCCATATGCATATTATATTCCTGGATAATATCGGGCTTGAAAATTGACATTTTGTTACGAGCATCAATTTTTCCAGTGTCAATCATCAAAATTTTAGAGCTGCAATTGGATAATGCTGTAACAACCCTCCTGTCTTGCCAAGCAACATAGGTCAAGGGTGGCAGCTGATGCACCTGCATTTCTCCTCTTCTTAGAGCCTTCGTATTCACATCTTTTGGCAAACCAATACGATTTGAACGTACTGTTCCAATTGCATTTGTTTTTCTTTTGTGTAAGGCCATGAATAATTTAGGGGAACTGTACCAATTATCTAAATATACAGTCCTACCCTGATCAAGTACAGATTCCATCAGGTGCATTACTATGGAACCAGATAACCCCAAATCTTTGTCTCCGGTGTTATCAGTCCCTTGGCCAGTGTATATGCAGCTATTGTAAAGATATCCTGTTTTACTTTCACATACATCAAAACTCTTTATGCCAAATCTGGCCCTCTTTGTTTTGACGTATTGTTTCCAACCTAAACGGCCCTTCCAAAGCATCAAGCTTTCATCAACAGTGATCTTTTCACTAGGCACATAATTTTCTTTGAATTTTGAAATAATGTAATCAAAAACTGGTCTGATTTTGGATAGTTTATCATTCACATTTTCTGTGCAGGTGAAATGAAGGAAGCGCAAAATGGAAGTAAACCTGTTATTTGACATGCATTTCCCAAAAAATGGGGTAGCTAGCATGTCGTCTGTAGACCAGTACATGTCTAGCGTAGGTTTACGAATAACACCCATGAGCATAATTAGACCAAGTAGTCTGTAAATCTCATTCATTGTTACTTCTGTCCACTTCTGCAATCTACTCTTAGGTCCTAAATTGCCTTTAGAAATCAGGTCTTCCTTCACCCTACTCGCATATACATTTGTTTCCGAAACAATGAGAGACAGTAAGTCAGTAGTAAAAAATTTTGTGAAAATGTCAATTGGTTGGCTGTCAGAAGTTAGTTGAGTATGCGGTTGTACACCAGAGGTTGTGCTCGTGAACGTATGTCTATTAGTGTTAGAGTTATTTTGACACCTCCATAATGTTGATTCTTCACGAACACCTGTCGGAAATGAGTCATTTTCCTCCTCACTGCTACCTATATCCTCAACACCCCCCTCAAAATCTGAAAACTCGCCATCAATGTCCAAATCACTGTCTAACAGCAAAAAGTCTTCCACATTTTCTGATGTAATATCAGAAGCCCGCACTCGACCTACACTAGCTAATTGATTTGCAACATTACTAGTTGAAGCCATGATTAGCACTGAGAAAACTATTTCAACTGTGATTTAGCTAAAGAAATTGCTTGGAACTCTGATGCAATCTAAATTACAATGTCAACTGAGCGAAGAAAGAAGTTACGTCAGCTAACATAAACTTCCGTTGTGCAATTAGAGGGATGCTGACGGAGTTTCCTTCCAGGGTGTATAACGCAATATAAACAGTTATTATTACGTGTTAGCATGAACTGAAACCTAGAAACCTTGAACCCAACACTTCGTTTATTCAGCTGATATACACATATAGCTTGTAAAACAAAAGTACTCAGAATTAGGCGCGTTCGACGCAAAGAATGGCTTTCTTTACGTGATACAAATTAATGAAATTTCATCGCTTTATTAATATAGTCTCTATTTTAATGATACCGCAGATGCATACAGCTTTTAATGGGCTTTTAACCAGTTTTTGTTTCCCTGAAATAACTTAGAAAATACGGAAGATACGAATATTTATTTATGAAGACTTTTTGCAGCATTTAACAATTTAAATGTCTTGTTCTGTTTATTGGGTATCCGTTCCCGGCCGTGCAGGGTTTAAATGGCCATCGGCGAAGCGGTTAAACTGACATGGGAGAACATATTCATATGGAAAAATAAGGATCGCGTAATGAACTTTGAAATCCCACCAGTAGATAATTTGACAAAGAAGTTCATAGTTCCACCACCAGGGAGAGAGCAGACAACAGATGCCAGTTGGAAAGAGATTGAAAATGGAGGCGAATGCCTTTGAATCTAGTCTCTCATAAGTATAAACAAGTAACTAACGAGTATTAATAAACCAACTACAAATAGTTTCTAAGATTAATTTTGACGTCACTGTTACTAAATTCCTCCAAACACATATATCATGAGAAAGTTAATATAATGTAAAAAGTTGCGAATGTAAAAAACATAGACGATCGAGAGAAATAAAAAGAAGAGAAAAGTGTAATGGTATTGTTAATCATTTATTTCAAGATTACACAAAAAGTAAAGTCCTTTTTGTATCGATACCACGTCTGAGGTAATTTCAAATCTCATCGCTCACCGAAGCTGCCGGAGAGAAGATTAATAGGAATCTTCGAGAACATCTCCTTCACGGCTTTTAGACGAAAGGTTCATCGCTCCCACATCAAGGTAAGGATTGGCTACAACACCAGTCGCCACGCCGAGGGAAGCGAGAAACCTCTCGCTCGTGTGGGGCGTAGACCTCACGATGGGACGAATCCTCCTTCAGGTATGCTACCGCATGGTGTGGCATAAAACTAACCTTCACCCGGTAGAACCACTCCAACAGAAGGGCCTCAAGCATACCTTCTCGCAATACAGACAGTGTTTAAGGGGATGAGAGAAAGGAAATATAAGAAACTGGACACATAAGACTATGTACTACAGATATATTTTCTTGTTTAGACTTTGGATAAAAGCTTTCTACATATTGTTATACTAATTTTTCATTACTACAATGTGATCCACTAATTTTCTGCTTTGTAATGAAGTTACATTGGGGCAACTGTGAGTGATATAAAAGAATTGAGATTAAATTGAAATCTTTCTATTTTATGTGACAGGTTTACAATATGCATATATGTCTACTATAACAGAAAAACAGATGTTCATTGTGAAATAAGTGTTCATTGACTTATTTCGTATATTCTTCATGGTATACTTTTATGGCTGCATAATTAGCTTTGCAGTACATTGCATTGCAGTATATAGTTTTTTAAAAACAGTAATCGTATCTACGCACATTATATTAGCTGCCGGTAGAGGGAGGCCTCAAAGCTGCTGTCAGCACATCAAATACGATTGCACGCCGCTAGGGGAATCATATATAAACTCGCTCCATCAGTAATGCTATTGACATCAAATTTTGCACGGTAAAATTACAAATAAAAATGAACACCTAAATAGCAGAGAACTCTTTTTTGTGGTGTTTAAGCTCGCTTTTACTACATGCGGCACCGCAGATGGGGACACCAATGATATATGAAATGAAGATGGAGCACTAGTGGAATGAGATGGCGGAGGCAAACAGAGCACCCGGAGGAGCACCCTATGCCATTTTGCCCACCACAAATCTCACATGCTGTCACCTGGGATTGAACCCGGGCCCCTTTGGTGAGAACCGAGTGATCTAACCACTCAGCCACGCTGCAGCCTACTTAGTGACCTGCTTGCCTTCATTAAAATGTCACAGAATGAGCAGTCATGCGACAAGCTTGTGCCAGTAACTCTCGACTCGGCTCGAAATTATACTTCTTTAACAGCTGTTTGAAAAACGAATACTTGTGGAAGATAATATTTCTAGCTTGCCAAGTAAAATCTTACGAGTTTTCTCACAGTCACTACTAGACACACTGGTACTAGGCTTGCGCCCGCCTCAGTAGCGTAGATGGTAGCATGTCTGCCTCACATTCAAGAGGTCCCGAGTTCGAATCTCGGTCAGGCTGAGTTTAAGATTTTTTCCGGGGTTTCCCTTATCCTGAAAGACGAATGTCGGGTAACTGGATCAAGCTTTAGTTGCATTAGAGCCGATGATGCGAACGATGGTTCGTGAAACATGTCCTCAATATAGATACGTAAGTGAAGCTGATGTGTAATAAATACGACTCACCTATAATTTAATAAATTTAGAACTGTTGAATGCTGACAATGATTCACTCACAGATATTGCTTGATCAGACAACTTCAAAGTCCTTACTGTAGAAAATGACGGCTTCACTCCATGTTGTCCATCTTGTTATCAGCTCCAGTGGCAGAGGTATGTGAGGTAGAAGCTGCTTGTAGCATTGTACACGATAAAGACATTTCTAGAAAACCTTCGTTCCTGATATCAGTGTATTTACTTCTATCATTGCAAAACATGAGCCGCATATGTAACATATGGTAAGTATGGATAAAATACAGTAAGCGATTTCCCCGCTTTCAACATTTGTGTTTACAATAGAACCCCATCTTCTTTTATGCCATCTAGCCATAGTATCTTAAGTCCATCATTTATAAATCTAGCATTGTTGAACTATTTGTTACCTCTACAGGTTTACAATAAATTAAACAGAGTTTATATACAAATATAACAATTTGTGACTTAGAACTTCCCTTATCTTATAAGAAATGACACTCTTCTTATAAATTGTCCGGGATCGCGATTTCGTGTAAAACTTTTACACATCCTCCCGATCCCGGACAATTTATAAGAAGAGTAATCATCATTTCTTATAAGATAAGTGAAGTTTTAAGTTACAAATTGTTATATTTGTATATATTTGTTTGCTTCACTGTTAATAGCTTCATATTTTACATATTTAAACAAAGTTTGATGCAGTTTCAGAGTTCCACTTGCCTTCAATTAGATTAGCAATGAAAAAGCCTGCAGCATGTGTTGTCTCATCAGCAGAAATCCATACAGGTGCCTGATATTTTCTAATGTCAGCATAACAAGAATCCAAGTAATTCCTGAGAGGACTGTCAGGAATGCTACGGCTGCAGTAGTTTTGTAAGAAATGTTTAAATTCAGGTACCTGAAGTTTGTTCCTAGATATGTTCCGTGCAACCAATGCTCACGTTCGCACTAAAATTTAATCTTATTATACTCTGTTAGCTTAATGTGAAACAAACACGCCATAGTAGTTTCATTGTTGGTACTTCTGGTTCCCTCCTGTGAGAATGAAATAAAAAACAGATCCTTTCAGAAGAGAAAACATAATACTATCCATTCTTTGAAACAGAAAAACGTTATATACACAAAGGAAGACAAAGGTAACAAGATAGTCATAATGGAACAATCAGATTATATTGAAAAAATGGAAGAAATGCTAACTGACAATGAATATGAAATCATTAACAAAAATCCTCTAAAAACTTGCATACAATCATATGAAAAAACAATAACAAAATCATGCATAATACCAAACAGATATACAGTTAAACCAGATAACCGAACCTTAGCTAGACTTCATGGCTTACCCTCAAAATACACAAACCATTCATAACAATGAGACCTATAGTTAGCAGTATGAATTCACCAACATACAAACTTGCAAAGTGGCTAATAAACAAATTCATCTCAATTACTTTCTTGGAAGTGTTGAAAACAGTGTTGTTATGATAAATTAACTTTAAAGAGAGTCGATTAAAGACACTAGACAACACTTACTTTTAAATTTTTCCGGAACTAGTTTCAGAGGCTTTGCCTCTATCATCGGCCGGCTCTCGACTGGTTCTCGTTGATGTAGCTGACGATACCTTGTCACAGGTCTCCTCTGGTGGCGGCTCAAGGAACTTGCTGAACAAATCCTTCTGGAGGATGTCGAAATTGAATACTTTGTTCCTATTTTTTGAAATGAAGATTTGTTCCCATGTGGATAGTTCTTGTTTTCCTGATGTATGTTTCAGTAGTTTTGGTTCTGGATTTATGTTGTGGTTTTTTTCCCAAAAATGTGTGGCAACTGCTGATTTTTCTAATTGTTTATATTTTATGTTTCTAAAGTGTTCCTTTGCTCTTGTTTCTAAATTTCTTTTTGTTTTTCCAATGTAAATTTGACTGCAGTCATTGCATTCAATTTGATGTATACCAGATTTTTTGTTTGATGGAATGGCATCTTTGATGTTTGAGCAAATTAGGTTTTTTAAGGAGAAATGGTTGACTGGTGCTAGTTGAATATTTTGTTTTTTGAAGACTTTTTTGAATTTATCATAGGCCCATGGATGGTAAGTGAATTTTTTGAAAATCATATTAGTTTCTGTAGATGAGAGAGTTGTGGTTTCCTTTAGTAGCTTCTTCTTTTTTGCTAAGCTCACTTTTTTGTCCACTAATGATTTGGGAAAGTTATTTTTTTGTGCTATTTCAATTATTTTGTTGTATTCTCTTTTGTATTCTTCTGCTGTGAAAGGGATGTTTACCAGTCTGTGTGCTAAACTATTGAAGATTGCCTGTTTGTGGGATCTTGGGTTGTAGCCATTAGCTTTTATGTAGTTATCTGTCTGTGTTGGTTTTCTGTAAATGCCAAAGTTTAGTCTGTTTTTATTCCTCATTATTTTTAGATCCAAAAATGGTAAATGCTCGTCTTTTTCTATTTCTACAGTGAATTTGATGCTTTTTTCTTGGATATTTAAAAGTTTTAGTGCATCACTGATGTGTTCTTTTGGTACTAATGCAAAGATGTTATCTACATATCGTTGCCAGAGTTTGAACATCCAAGGGAAACCTTTGTTGATCCTTATTTCTAATGCACTCATGTACAGATCGGCCAGGAAGGGTGATAGTGGGTTGCCCATTGCTAACCCTGAAGTTTGGTGATAATATTTTGTTTGAAACTGGAAGAAATTTTGTTCTATGCATAATTTGGTTAGTTCAATGTAGTCTGAAATTTCAGATGATGCCATTGCAAGTGATTTGAGCCATTTTTCTATCAACGGTGGGAGTTGATTAACTGGTATGCTGGGAAACAGTGATTTAACATCAAATGAGACTAGTGTGTCCTCTTCTTTTAGTTCAGTATCCTTAATGTGTTCTATAAGTTCATAGGTGTTTTTGATGTTTAGGCTGTCGAATTTTGGAAATGAATTGAATTTGTTTGTTAGCCACTTTGCAAGTTTGTATGTTGGTGAATTTATACTGCTAACTATAAGTCTCATTGTTATGGATGGTTTGTGTATTTTGGGTAAGCCATAAAGTCTAGGTAAGGTTGGGTTATCTGGTTTTACTGCATATTTGTTTGGTATTATGCTTGATTTTGCTATTGTTTTTTCATATGCCTGTATGCAAGTTTTTAGAGGATTTTTGTTAATGGTTTCATATTCATTGTCAGTTAGCATTTTTTCCATTTTTTCAATATAATCTGATTTTTCCATTATGACAAACTTGTTGCCTTTGTCTGCCTTTGTGTAAATAACGTTTTTCTGTTTCAAAGAATGGATAGTATTATGTTTCCTCTTCTGAAAGGATCTGTTCTCTATTTCCTCCAAAATATTTTTACAATGGCTTTTTACTGAATTTTGTATGGATACTGGTAGAATTTGTGTTGAAATGTTGATATCTGCAATGTAATCTTCAATTTTGTTTGAGAAACTGACGCATGTTTTTAATCCATTATTTAAAAGATCCAATTCTTTTGTGGAGAAATTTTGCTTAGATAGGTTTACTACGTTTTCAAAGACTTGTGTGCTCGATTTTTCGTTTACGCAACTTATTTCACTATTGAATTTAGCGTGTGTGACGATTGCTGATCGACATACTTTGATATTCCGGATGTTTTTAAACTTTTGCCGGTATTTCTGTGTGAGGACATGTTGCACAGATTGGCCAATTTGTGTTTAAGTCGTACGGTCTTTTCTTTCATTTTCTTGCTTAGGATTGCCAAATAATTATGTTCAAAGTTTTCCCACATCACGTTTCCCAGCGCTTTCATTAAAACTGAATGAATTTTGTAAAGTTTTAATTCTATCTCATCCAAATTTTTGTATTGCTTATTAATTTCTAATTTTAAAACCTTTCTCTCCGCCGCCCTTTGTTGTGGATTTCCATTGCCTTGTTTTACTATTTTTCGGACAAATCGGGGTGTTACTTTGTTCCGTAAACACAGTTTTAGGAACTTTATATTAGCAAAAATGCTTCTTTTCTTCTCTTGCAGTTTTAAAAATAATTTTATGTCATGTTTATTTCCAAAATGTTCATTGAATTCATCATGGGTTTTAAATTTTAAAGAGGTTACCTCGTCCGCCATATTGTCAGCTGCTTTATTTACTTCGTGCGATCAGGTGTTATGTTTTTCACTTCTTGAAGACTTGTTAGCCCAATATTACAATTACTTTCTTGGAAGTGTTGAAAACAGTGTTGTTATGATAAATTAACTTTAAAGAGAGTCGATTAAAGACACTAGACAACACTTACTTTTAAATTTTTCCGGAACTAGTTTCAGAGGCTTTGCCTCTATCATCGGCCGGCTCTCGACTGGTTCTCGTTGATGTAGCTGACGATACCTTGTCACAGGTCTCCTCTGGTGGCGGCTCAAGGAACTTGCTGAACAAATCCTTCTGGGGGATGTCGAAATTGAATACTTTGTTCCTATTTTTTGAAATGAAGATTTGTTCCCATGTGGATAGTTCTTGTTTTCTTGATGTATGTTTCAGTAGTTTTGGTTCTGGATTTATGTTGTGGTTTTTTTCCCAAAAATGTGTGGCAACTGCTGATTTTTCTAATTGTTTATATTTTATGTTTCTAAAGTGTTCCTTTGCTCTTGTTTCTAAATTTCTTTTTGTTTTTCCAATATAAATTTGACTACAGTCATTGCATTCAATTTGATATATACCAGATTTTTTGTTTGATGGAATGGCATCTTTGATGTTTGAGCAAATTAGGTTTTTTAAGGAGAAATGGTTGACTGGTGCTAGTTGAATATTTTGTTTTTTGAAGACTTTTTTGAATTTATCATAGGCCCATGGATGGTAAGTGAATTTTTTGAAAATCATATTAGTTTCTGTAGATGAGAGAGTTGTGGTTTCCTTTAGTAGCTTCTTCTTTTTTGCTAAGCTCACTTTTTTGTCCACTAATGATTTGGGAAAGTTATTTTTTTGTGCTATTTCAATTATTTTGTTGTATTCTCTTTTGTATTCTTCTGCTGTGAAAGGGATGTTTACCAGTCTGTGTGCTAAACTATTGAAGATTGCCTGTTTGTGGGATCTTGGGTTGTAGCCATTAGCTTTTATGTAGTTATCTGTCTGTGTTGGTTTTCTGTAAATGCCAAAGTTTAGTCTGTTTTTATTCCTCATTATTTTTAGATCCAAAAATGGTAAATGCTCGTCTTTTTCTATTTCTACAGTGAATTTGATGCCTTTTTCTTGGATATTTAAAAGTTTTAGTGCATCACTGATGTGTTTTTTTGGTACTATTGCAAAGATGTCATCTACATATCGTTACCAGTTAATCAACTCCCACCGTTGATAGAAAAATGGCTCAAATCACTTGCAATGGCATCATCTGAAATTTCAGACTACATTGAACTAACCAAATTATGCATCGAACAAAATTTCTTCCAGTTTCAAACAAAATATTATCATTAAACTTCAGGGTTAGCAATGGGCAACCCACTATCACCCTTCCTGGCCGATCTGTACATGAGTGCATTAGAAATAAGGATCAACAAAGGTTTCCCTTGGATGTTCAAACTCTGGCAACGATATGTAGATGACATCTTTGCAATAGTACCAAAAAAACACATCAGTGATGCACTAAAACTTTTAAATATCCAAGAAAAAAGCATCAAATTCACTGTAGAAATAGAAAAAGACTAGCATTTACCATTTTTGGATCTAAAAATAATGAGGAATAAAAACAGACTAAACTTTGGCATCTACAGAAAACTAACACAGACAGATAACTACATAAAAGCTAATGGCTACAACCCAAGATCCCACAAACAGGCAATCTTCAATAGTTTAGCACACAGACTGGTAAACATCCCTTTCACAGCAGAAGAATACAAAAGAGAATACAACAAAATAATTGAAATAGCACAAAAAAATAACTTTCCCAAATCATTAGTGGACAAAAAAGTGAGCTTAGCAAAAAAGAAGAAGCTACTAAAGGAAACCACAACTCTCTCATCTACAGAAACTAATATGATTTTCAAAAAATTCACTTACCATCCATGGGCCTATGATAAATTCAAAAAAGTCTTCAAAAAACAAAATATTCAACTAGCACCAGTCAACCATTTCTCCTTAAAAAACCTAATTTGCTCAAACATCAAAGATGCCATTCCATCAAACAAAAAATCTGGTATATATCAAATTGAATGCAATGACTGCAGTCAAATTTATATTCGAAAAACAAAAAGAAATTTAGAAACAAGAGTAAAGGAACACTTTAGAAACATAAAATATAAACAATTAGAAAAATCAGCAGTTGCCACACATTTTTGGGAAAAAAACCACAACATAAATCCAGAACCAAAACTACTCAAACATACATCAAGAAAACAAGAACTATCCACATGGGAACAAATCTTCATTTCAAAAAATAGGAACAAAGTATTCAATTTCGACATCCCCCAGAAGGATTTGTTCAGCAAGTTCCTTGAGCCGCCACCAGAGGAGACCTGTGACAAGGTATCGTCAGCTACATCAACGAGAACCAGTCGAGAGCCGGCCGATGATAGAGGCAAAGCCTCTGAAACTAGTTCCGGAAAAATTTAAAAGTAAGTGTTGTCTAGTGTGTTTAATCGACTCTCTTTAAAGTTAATTTAAATTCATCTCATTTCCATAATTCGACAGTGTAAGCATCAAAAACACCTATGAACTTATAGAACACATTAAGGATACTGAAATGTCATCACCTGAAATTTCAGATTACATCGAACTAACCAAATTATGCATAGAACAAAATTTCTTACAGTTTCAAACAAAATATTTCCACCAAACTTCAGGTTTAGCAATTGGCAACCCCCTATCACGCTTCCTGGCCGATCTGTACATGAGTGCATTAGAAATAAGGATCACCAAAGGTTTGCCTTGGATGTTCAAACTCTGGCAACGATATGTAGATGACATCTCTGCAATAGTACCAAAAAAACACATCAGTGATGCACTAAAACTTTTAAATATCGAAGAAAAAAAACATCAAGTTCACTGTAGAAATAGAAAAAGACGAGTATTTACCATTTTCGGTTTTAAAAATGATCAGAAATAAAAACAGAATAAACCGTGGCATTTACAGAAAACCAACACAGACAGACAACTACAGAAAAGCTAATGGCTACAACCTAAGATCCCACAAACAGGCAATCTTCAATAGTTTAGCACACAGACTGGTAAACATCCCTCTCACAGCAGAAGAATACAAAACAGAATACAACAAAATTGTTGAAATAGCACAAAAAAATGACTTTCCCAAATAATTAGTAGACAAAAAAGTGAAATCAGCAAAAAAGAAGCTAATAAAGGAAAGCACAACCCTCTCAGCTACAGAAACTAATATGATTTTCAAAAAATTCACTTACCATTCATGGGCCTTTGATAAATTCAAAAAAAGTCTTCAAAAAAACAAAACATTCAACTAGCACCAACCATTACTTCTTAAAAAAATCTAATTTGCTCAAACATCAAAGATGCCATTCCATCTAACAAAAAATCTGGTACTTTAGTCAAATTTATATTGGAAAAACCAAAAGAAATTTAGAAACAAGAGCAAAGGAACACTTTAGAAACATAAAATATAAACAATTAGAAAAATCAACAGTTGCCACACATTTTTGGAAAAAAAAAAACACAACATAAATCCAGAACCAAAACTACTAAAACATACACCAGGAAAACAAGAGAAAACGGAACTCTCCACATGGGAACAAATCTTCATTTCAAAAAATAGGAACAAAGTATTCAATTTGGACATTCCCCAGAAAGATTTGTTCAGCAAGTTCCTTTGAACTGCCACCAGAGGAGACCTATGACAAAATATCGTCAACTACACCAATGAGAATCAGTCGATGGCCGGTTGAGGATGGAGGTAAAGTCTCTGAAGTATGTTCCGGAAAAATTTAAAAGTGTTGTTTAGTGTCACTAATGGACTCTCTTTATATTTAAAGTATACTTTAAATTTTGAATTGCCATCTGAAAACTCTCTTTGGAAGTTCATCTCACAGACAACAGATGCCACCACAGGCAACCAACCAGCTCACTTCAGGAAACCACGGATCCAACCAGTCGGAAAACTGCTGACGATGGGGACAAACCGTTCTCCAAAACATGTCCAAGTAAGGATAATTTAAGACTTTTCAAAACTTACTTTCAAAAACTTCAGACATATTCAGTATCAACTACCGCTGCAATGGAGGTAACATGCACTTAAAGTTGATGTTAGAGGAAGATCCAGAATTTCTTTCAAACATAATCACTGCTGATGAAACTTGGCTACATCACTTTGATCCTGAGAGCAAACAACAAAGCTCAGTGTTGAAATCTCCTTCATCACCAACCCCCAAAAAAGCAAAAGTGGTTGCTTCCGCTGGGAAAGTTATGGTCATCTCATTCTTTGATATTCATGGAATGGTTTATCAGTATGTTATACCTGCACACACATCAGTAACTGGACAATGCTACAGGGATGTCCTGAAAACATTGCAAGTCCATATCAGGCGCAAAAGACTGCATTTCCGTAGAGCAGGCTGGATGCTGCACCACGATAATGTGCGGCCACATATTGCCAATGTTGTTGCAACGTGAAGTGCAACTATAGTCCAGATTTAGCCCCATGTGACTTTTTTCTATTCCCTAACTTGAAGAAATGACTTCGTGGGAGACATCCATCATCAGAGGCAGTGGTGAAGGCTGTGGAGGTGACTTTTTAAGGATATCTGAAAAAATGGTTTCTTTGAAGACTGGCAGAAATGCTGGGGCAAGTGCATCGCATTCAGAGGAGACCGTTTTGGGAAGTACCATTAAAATTATGAGTAAAGGTAAGTTATCAAAAAAAAAAAAAAGTGATCATTCTTTATTGAACAGACGTCGTACATTGCTTCGTAAATGCTGTTCAGTTTGAGGTTTCATCATACACCCTATATATTTATCACAAGTTTGGCAGAGGACTGTTTTATCATGAGTTTGTTTTTCAAGTTTACATCCTCCAACGTTGTCATATCGGATGATGAATGAAATGGGGAAATGGTGTTCAAATGAGCCCAAAGTCCATAGACCTTAGAGTTATCTGACATTGGTCTTTCAGGATAAAACCCTTATCCAGGTAACTCACCCTGACTGAGATTCGAGCTCGGGACCTCTTGAACATAAGAGCAGACATGCTACCATCTATGCTACAGAGGTGGGCAGTTTACCATCAGTGATTAAAGCACTATCAACAGAAATCCACATTTTCAGTTTTTATGATAATGAAGATGCAAACTGTGCCATGATTAACCTACATGCAACTCATTG
Source organism: Mantis religiosa (assembly GCA_030765055.1). Lineage (NCBI taxonomy): Eukaryota > Metazoa > Arthropoda > Insecta > Mantodea > Mantidae > Mantis > Mantis religiosa. Next base: position 450,367,602 of record CM060950.1, read on the forward strand.
TTAGAAATTCTGAAGCTTTTCTTTTTTCTCTCTCACATGTTTAAAACTAGTCATTGTTGTCCGAATCAAACTTGTGCACTTTAGTTTTTAATAAATAGCTGGCAGTTTGTGAATTTAATGCATTTAATGCGGCGAATAAACAAAGCGAACCGCTGGACACACATCATAGCGAGGCAGCAATATTGACAAAGTATAGGAATATCAATAAAACTAGGTATGTAACAATAATGAATGAAAACAAATCCACAAGAATATTGAAATATGTAAAATTATGTATTATGGTATATGTATTATGTATAGCCCACAATATGTAATTTAAAACTTTGGAATAAGGGTCCTATCAGTGTAACACATCAACATTTTAGCTTTTCTTATGACTACATATATGTAAAGCAACAGAATATGTGCCCGCCTCAGTAGCATAGATGGTAGCGTGTCTGCCTCACGTTCAAGAGGTCCCAAGTTCAAATTTCGGTCAGGGTGAGTTACCTGGATGTTTTTCTGGGGTTTTCCTTTATCCTTAAAGACGAATGTCCGGTAGCTCTAAGCTCCATGGACCCCGGACTAACTTGAGCATCATTTCACCCATTCCGTTCATCATCTGATATGACTTAATGTTGGAGGATGTAAATAAAAATTATATATAAAAAAACAGCATATGTAACTACATAACTGGACACTAGTACTCAATGCTAGATTCATGTAAAATAACTGTTGTTACATAACTCACCCGTGCATAATACTTATCACTGCAGTTACTAAAATGGACATTAGATCTGGCAGAAGGGTGACTCATATGTACCCCCATTTCGTAGTTAACAGATCCACTACCTGAGCTCCACTTTTGCAATTGTTTCGGCTGAAACAGAAGAACGACCAGAACGCTGTTCGTCATGGACGTCTGTACGTCTGTCTTTGAACTCTCTGACCCACTTTCAACACATTTTTGATGTCCATACACTGTGGCCCATAGACTTCACATAACTGACGATGAATTTCAGTGGGATAGTTGCAATGGGTTCGTTGTGGTGGGGATTTGAAGGGATGAAACCAAGCTACACGCCAGTGTTGCCAGATCTCGAGTAATAGCGTTCCTCACAGCTCCAGCGCTTTGGAGACCTTTGTCCTGGTGGTTGAGGGATGCGTATCTGAGCTCGTACCGGTGCTCTTCTGAATTAGGGGAGAGTGCGCATTTCTAACACATTACTTTGGCTTCTGCTTCGCCTAAACGGGAGGTTAGGGACTAACCTACCCCTAATCAATCGGCCAGGACTAGGTATTGTACCGAACTCCAGGGTGAGTGGGACGGCCAGCTCGCTATTTCCCCTGTGTAGCCCTATCATCCCAGTGGCATGACCGCTTTTTGGGCTCCGTGATGGTTGGGGAGCACTGGGAGATGAGACCTGTTCTACTTATTATGGTAAACCTACACCCCCAAAAATATGAAATGTGGAAAGGACATATTTGAGAACACTGTTAAACAAGTAGTTGAGTGTGGTCCTCGCTACTTAGTTATCAAAAGGACAGAGGAAGGTAGAACTTTTTCAACAGTTAATCCGTTTATGATACAGAAAGCTATTGACAAAGTAGCTGGTGCTTTTAAATCATGTGCAAAATCTAGAAATGGCACGCTGCTGGTGGAAGCAACTACAGCATCCCATGCAGCTAAGATACTGAAAGCCAACATGCTGGGCAGTTATCCAGTCAAAGTGGAGATGCATAGGACCCTGAATTCCTCGCGCGGTGTTGTAAACACAAGCGCGTTGGATGGAATGTCCAACGAGGATATTCAGGAGAACCTTCAGGAACAAGGCGTAACAGCAGTCTATCGTGTCCAACGCAGAGAGCGAGCGTATATGGTTCCTACTCGTACCCTGTTCTTGAACTTTGATCGGGTAGATCTCTCTCAAGGGATCAGGGCAGGATATGAAGTGATAGAGGTTAGACCATATATACCTAACCATCTGAGATGCTGCCAATGTCAGCGGTTCTGTCACACTAGAGCATTCTGTAAAGGCGTACCTACATTTGCCAGCTGTGTAGACGGCATGCATGAAAATGCATGTACATCACCTCCAGCATGCGTTAATTGTAGCGGTGAACATCCATCAAGTTCACAAGAATGCCCCCGTTATATTGAAGAGCGAGCTATTCAGGAGATCCGCGTTAAAGAAAAGGTATCCTTTTCGGAAGCCCGGAAAATTCTTTGTATCCACAAGCCCTCTTTGACTACCTCCCGTACCTAAAGCTCTGTGGCGGCTACAACGTCACCAAAACAGGAAGCTGGTACCCAAACATCTGATATAAACGGAGCAACAATATCCGAGAAAGTTCTAGTGCCTAGATCGCAACCAAGAGCATCAGTAGCACCATGTAAAGCTCCGAGAACACCACCTAAGACTACTGAAAATAAGAACAAGTCAGTGAAGTCGCCTGACAAAGCATCTACGTCTAGCAACAGGACGAAATTGCCCATTGTGTACCAAGCACCAGAGATCAAGTTCAAGACTCAGTATGATAGAACTGCATTCCTGAAAGAAAGCACAAAGTCTGCTCCAGAAAAGTCCAAGAAACGTAGCCCTAGAGCGTCTCCGAGATCATCGTCGGAGTCATTTCTGGGGAGGACTCCGACCGGCGACCGTCATCTACGTCGGTCGGAATTTCCAATCGCTTCAAGCCCCTCGAAGTGAAAGTTGTAGAAGGAAAACCATCCTCTTCCATAGAGGATATGGAGCAGGAAACATCTGACCACGCTGCTGCATCTGCAGCAAAGAAGAGGCAGGATAAACCTGCAGAATCTAGCCCTACACCAACGAAAAAGGGCAAATTGATCCGACCACCGCTGAAACCTACGTAATGTGTGTACTTATTTGACATATCCCATTACTATCGCCATGGCTATCCTTCAATGGAACATACGAGGCTTAAGAGCACATCGACCAGAACTGGAACTTTTGCTCAGTAAGCATAACCCCTAGTTGGTATGCTTACAAGAGACTAAGCTACGACCACAAGACGACTTTAAAATCAGACGCTACACACCACTGAGGTGTGATATTGAAACAGAAGAGGGCATTCCTGCTCACGGGGGCACTATGATGCTCCTCAGGGATGACATATTTGTAGATCCGTTACAGCTACAATCTGACATACAATCTGTAGCTGTAAGGAATAAGCTGCCATCAACAGAATTTTGCATTTGCAATGTATATGTACCGCCATCAGATGACCTTTCGTTAATTGACCTCGAAGATCTTGTTTCCCAACTTTCAACACCATTTCTAATAGTGAGAGACTTTAATGCCCATCACCCAATTTGGGGCTCAAATCGGGCATGTTCGAGAGGCAACATCATTGCAAAATTCTTGGAGAGCAATAACTTGGTTCTCCTGAACACCGGAGAGCAAACGTTCCTTTCAGACGCCTTTAACAACTATTCCCACATCGATTTGGCAGTGTGTTCATCCCAGTTAGCAGCTTCATTACAGTGGAATGTCATCTCTGATTTACATTCCAGCGACCACTTCCCATGTCTTCTTAGTCTCTTAGCACAAGATGTGTCTCCCTCACGTATCCCTAGATGGCGTTTTGATCGGCCCAACTGGAACCTTTACACCCAGTTGGCTGCCTTTGATTACAACGAGCACGATTCTGTGAATGATTTAGTTGATCATCTCACAGACAAAATTCTTTCCGCTGCAGAACAGTCTATTCCACGTTCGGCTACCCAATCTGGTCGATTTCCTGTCCCATGGAGGACCAACGACTGCCGGATTGCTATTTGTGCTCGTAGACGTGTTCTAAGGGTATTCCAACGACACCCTACCCTAAGTAATCTGAGTACAAGAAAGCGCGTGCAAAGCCTAGGAAATAATTAAGGATAGCAAAAGGACCTCATGGAACAACTTTGTATCATCTTTTAACAGATGTACACCTTCATCTGTTGTATGGAATAGGTTAAGGCGCGTGGCCGGAAAATCAACCTACTTGCCAATCGCTGGTCTAAAAACAACTGCAGGAGTTGTTGATCCATTTGTCGTAGTTAACACCTTCGGCTGTGCTTTTGCTCAGGTGTCTAGCTCAAGTAATTATGCTCCTGAGTTTATCTCAATTAAGACTCAGGTAGAATCTCAAGGTTTCGTGTTTAGTTCCAGAAACCTTGAAGATTATAACCACCTCTTCGCTTTGGCAGAGTTAGAACACGCTCTTTCATCATCGCGAGTGACAGCACCAGGACAGGACGGAATCTACGTTCAAACATTACCACATCTCTCACCTGAAGGTAAGACATTCCTGCTCGAGGTCTATATCCGCGTTTGGGTTGATGCCACGTTTCCTGACAAGTGGCGAGAAGCCACCGTTATACCTATCTTGAAAGCTGGCAAGGAACGTCACCTCCCTTCTAGCTACCGCCCTATTTCCTTCACCAGTTGCATATGCAAGGTGATGGAATGCATGATAAATAGGAGGTTGGTATGGTGGCTGGAAACGCACAACCTACTGAATAATATCCAGTGCGGTTTTCGACGACGCCGTTCAACAGTGGATCATCTTGTGTCCATGTCGACACAGATTATTAACGGATGTCTTAAAAACTGCCAAACCGTTGAAATATTTTTTGGCCTCGAAAAGGGCTATGATACGTTTTGGCGCGCAGGTTTGCTACGTACTCTGCACACCTGGAATATACGTGGACACCTACAACCCTTCCTTCAGGAATTCTTGAAAGACTGCGTATTCCGAGTAAGGAAGCTTTGACAGTTAACCCCCTGTCAAGGTGACTAGTGTGAGATTACATCTACAGTGTCTTGCGTGTGTACGCGACTGTAGGTGGCTTTCAGGACTTGCTCCCGGGTTCACGTCCCCGACCCTGAGCTATACAGTGAGTTTCGTACTCTTTAGGCCGAGAGGAGCTTAAAAAATGCACAGAGGGAAATTCAGTAAGTCACAGGATGCAACTGAAAAAGAAATCTTCACCCCCAAGAGGTCGTTGGTAAGATCTCCGGATGCTGCCTCGACCTCGAAAGAAATAGCCGGACATGACAAAGATGCTAAAGGTATTGAAATTACTGTAGATGATGCAGTATATAAATATCCATCTGAACACGACATTACAAAGATAATTCAAGAAATGAATTCAATAGTAGGTGCCGACAAAATGTCTGTGAATGGAAAGAAAGCGATATTTAGTAACTTGGCAAATATTGTTGAGAAATTTGATAAATTAAAGGAAGAAAATATTAAATTGAGAACGGAATTAGCCATTCGCAAAGAAACAACAGCAATACAACCTTTGGCTGCAAGTTTCTCACAAGTATTACAAAAACCGAAGACAGTTGAGAATATAAAAAAATAGAAAAAACTGCAAGAAAACAAAAACATACTGTATTTATCTCATCTGCAAAAGGAAAAACAACCAAAGAAGTTCAGGAAATAGTAAGTAAGAACTTAAAGCCAGCTCAGGAGAAAATAAAGATTAGCTTTATAAAGGCTACGGAAAGGACATTAATAGTGGAAACCGAAACTAAGGAGGATATTCAAAAGATAATGAATAGTAAAACTTTGAAGGAGAAAGACCTAAAGATGGAAGAACCCATAAGGAGAAATCCTCTAGTAATAATTTACGATGTACTAGCTGGAGTGAAAGAGGAGGAAATAAAACGAAATATGTATTTACAAAACTTTGATGATATGTCTTGGGAGGACTTCGACAGTAAAGTCAAGTTAAGATTCAAAACGGGACCAAGAAATAAGGCAACAGTTCACCATGTCATGGAAGTCGAACCATTGTTAAGAAGGCGCATTGCAATGTTAGGAAGACTATATATTGGCTTTCAATCGGTTAGCGTAAAGGACTTTATAACAGTCCCTAGATGCCTCAAATTCAGGATCTTGGACACGTAGCTAAGTTTTGTAAAAGTGAACATAGCAAATGTGCTCACTGTGGTAAGGAAGGGCATGACAGAAAGAACTGTGATAAGAAAGAGCAACAGAGGAAATGCATACCATGTAGCCTAAGAAAGAAGATTTGCACAGAGAACAAAGAAGAGAAACGATAATGTCCAACATATGCAATGCTGAGGGAAAGAATCATATCAAGAACAAATTATGGCTAATAATTATAATTATAATGATAATCAACAATGCAACTTTAATTAAACATCTCTAATAAGATTTGGACAAGTTAACGCTATGCGTAGTAAAATGGTCATGCTGGAACTACGTAAATTGGCAGAAGAGCAAAAAATAGATATCCTTTGTATACAAGAACCGTACACCTTGCGAGGAAAAGTGTTACATATACCAATTGGTAGTAGAATTATAACAACAGGTACAAGTCCTCAAGCTATCATTATTGTATTTAACAAACAAATACAAATAGCGCAACACAATGATGAATGGCTATATTGTCTAGAAATGACCTATAGAGGTAAAACCAATATTCTGATAAATCAATACTATCAATATAGAGACAATATAGAACTGCACTTGGAAAAGACTAGAGAAATTCTGGAACAATACAATAGGGAGGCAATATTAATAACACTAGATGCCAATGCAAAATCAGTTCTATGGGGAAGTAAAAATCCTGACGGAAATGGAGACAAAATGGAAGAACTAATCCAAGAATATGGTTTGGAGGTCTTGAATCAAAGAAATAATCCTTATACGTTTCAAGGAAGGGCTGGAGCAGAAGAAAACATAGACGTTACCTTAGCTAGAGGATATATTGTATCTAAAATAATAAACTGGAAGGTAACACAACAGACTTCTAGCGACCACAATCTAATATTATTTGACTATGTAGTAAGGATGAAAAATGAAGTACCATTACATACTGGACCAACTAGATACATAGTTAAAAATATAGATAAACAGAAGATTATCCAAGAATTTAGATTACCGGCAATCCTTGATGATGATAACATTGACACTAAGGCGAAGAAAATCACAGAAAGTGTGCAAAATGTTATGAAGAGAACTCTATTAAGGATAAAACCAAAGATTAATGAACTGAATGTATGGAACGAAAAACTTCAAAAGTTAATAAGTAAAGTAAGGAAAGCAAGAAGAATATATCAGAGAACAGTCATCTCAGAAGAAAGAGAGAGGAATCTAAATATCTTTAGAAGAATAAAAGAAAAATATAAGATAATTCTAGAGGAATCCAGACAAAATTCCTGGGATAAGTTCGTCAAAGAAAAGTTATCAAATAATGCATGGGGAATCCCATACAAGATTGCAATGGAGAAAGTTAATATACCGGAGGTTATATCTACACTCAAAAAGGATGATGGTCAAATGACAAGAACGTGGCTAGAATCAACAAATCATTTATTGAACAAACTATTACCATTGGATATATTGGAAGGAGAAAACGATGATCAGAGAAAGAAAAGAGATGCTTTCAAAGAAACTACAACGGAGAGAGGTTAATGTATCCGTTTGATAAATCAGAAGTTCGATTAGCAATCAGAGACTGTAAAACAGGGAAATCACCTGGACCAGATGGAATACCCTGAGAAGTCATAATGGCGTTGGAAGAACCACTACTTCCTATTCTTACAGAGCTATTTAATGAGTGTATATACTGTTGGAAAAACGCAAACTTGGTAATTCTGAAAAAAGCAAAAGATAAAGATCCTACGGAAGTAAAATCATACAGACCAGTGTGTTTGCTAAACACTATAGGAAAGATCCAAGAAAAACTAGTAAGTAAACGTATACATGAGTTTAGGGCTATGATAGGCATGACTGACACTCAATATTGACTTCGGAAGCATAGATCAACTGATGATGCAATAAATAAAGCATTAGAGAACATAAGATCAAATCCCAATAAGTATGTCATAAATATATTCTTTGACATTTCTGGTGCATTCGATAATCTGTGGTGGCCAGAATTGTTCAAAATTATGAGAGACAAAGATTATCCAAGATGTTTATATAATATGTTGAGGGACTACTGTAAAGACAGAACCGTAACATTAGTAGCTGAAAGCAGAAAATTAATCAGAGATGTTACAAAAGGATGCCCTCAAGGGTCAATATTGGGTCCTATCTTTTGGGATATACTAACTGAACCAATTCTGGAGAGATTAAGACATATAAATTCCACATCAGAAGTTATAGCGTATGCAGATGATCTGATGGTAATTATAGATGGGAATAATCGTAAAGAAATAGAAAACAAGGCTAAGAATATCACTGAGACCTTGCAAGACTGGTGCAATGACGTAAAACTAACCATCGCATCCTCAAAATCAGCTTATGTAGTAACGAAAGGTAAACTTAATAGGAACCCAGTAATTAGAATAAACAATGCACCGATACCAAGAAGGCAAAGTTTCAAATACTTAGGTATAATTGTTGACGAGAATTTGACTTTTAATACGGATATTGATTACATAAGACACAAAACTTCAAAAGTGATGGGAAAGTTGACGTCGTTGATTCAAAGGAATTTTAAATTACCCACTGATATCATCAAATTGTATCATACAAGTATTGCAGCTGGGATTATGGGATACGGAGCAAGTACATGGCCTCAAAGGCTTTGCAATAAAAGAAACAAAATGCTAATAAGAAGAACACAAAGACAGATACCTTTACGGTATGCAGGAGGAACTAAGACCACCCCCACGATGGGTGTGTTTGTAATCCTAGGGATATGGCCGATGGACTTGATCATAAGATATAGAGGTGCAGAATACTGGAGAAGAAAGAATACCCGGCAAAAGGTACGAGAAATAGTAGGTGTAGAATGTGAGACAAGGATGCAAATTAAAAGGACAATATTACAGGAATGGCAAAGCGAATGGGACAGCATAGAGGAAGGACGTCGAGTTTATGAACTACTTCCAACATAGAAGAAAGACTAAGGATGAGCCACTTCAAACCGACTAAAGGAATAATCCATTTTATTAGTGGACATGGACCTTATGCCACCTACTTTAAGAGGATAGGAAGACGAGCGACAAGTCTATGTACGGCATGCAGCATAGAGGATACACCAGAACACCAAATTTTCGAGTGTCAAGAGCATCGAGAATTGGATAATTTGAGACAAGAGATGCAAGGAAAGTCAACATGGGAAATAATAAGAGACGCAGAGGAGTTCAATAAGTTAGACACAATAACAATCATCATTTCAACAAAAGCTTGGAAACAACATATAACTTCTAAGAAATCGACACCAATAGAATTGGCTACACCTGCAACACTTCAACAAATAAGACGATCAACAAGACTCCAAAGACGAGAGATGGAAAGAAATATGAACATAGGAAGAGATCCAATTGAGGAAGCAATACCAGTAGAAGATGAGGAATAAGGAGATTTTGAAATTGAAAATATCCATGAGTTGGGAGGAGAAGAGCTAATAAACCAAAAAGGTGATATAGACAGAAATCGGACTGACTTGACAGCGATATATATATATATATATATATATATATATATATATATATATAATTGAAGAGAGAGACTAATTTGGAAACAAAAGAAAAAATATTATTAGGATAGTTGTTAGGTTAGTTGACTGCAAAGTTTAGCAGTCACTTAGGTTATTGTTTCTGCAAACAATTTAAAAAGTTATTCTTATAATTAATAAAGTTATAAATTAAAATAAGAAATAGTTAAAAGGTTCCGATATAGAATCTAGGCATCGGAACATAAGAAAGCAGAGTTTATTTATTTATTGATTGATTGATTGGTTGGTTGATTGGTTGATTGGTTGATTTATTTATTTATTTATTTATTTATTCCGAGTTAGAGCTGGCTCGGCTTTTTCGAATCTTTTTGTTCAAGAGAACGGTGTACCGCAGGGATCGGTACTAAGGGTTACGTTATTTGCTACTGCGATTAATTCTATCTCGAAATGTGTACCTCCGCGGGTCTCGTCATGCATATTTGTATACGACTTTGCCGTCTACTGTACATCTCAGCGCACACCGTTTTTAGAGCGCCGTCTACAGACCACCTTGGACAACCTTAAGAATTGGAGTTTAAAACACGGCTTCCGATTCTCCGCTGAGAAAACAGTCTGTGTTAACATCTGGCGTCAGCAGAGTCGACTACCACTAAGGCTCCGTCTAGGCGCTGATCTACTACCTTTTGCAGATGAGACGAGGTTCCTTGGACTGATATTTGATGGAAAACTTAGTTGGTCGTCACATATAGCACAACTGAAAGCACGATGTGACCGATCTTTAAATATCTTGCGGATACTAAGTAGAAAATCGCGGGGAGCGGATCGTACACTGTCATTGCGAATTTATCGCGCACTCATCCGTTCCAAATTAGATTATGGTAGTAACGTTTATGGCTCAGCACGACCATCTGTGCTGAAGAGATTAGACACAGTCCATAATTGTGGCATACGTATAGCAGCTGGGGCATTTCCAACGAGCCGAGTTATAAGCCTGTATGCTGAATCTGCAGAACCTACTCTACAGTACAGGCGCAACATGTTATTAGCAAATTATGGCTGTGGAGTTCATTGCATGCCCAAACATCCATCGTTTACACCGTTCTTTAACACCTTCATGAACGTGCGTTATAGGAACACTTCTATTAAACCAAAGCCACCTGGTTTTCGTTTCCGGGAGCTCGTTAGACACTTGATACCGAAATGCCTAAGATGTATGCTAGGGGGGAGAGGACATACCCTCCTTGGTTGTGCAGAGCGTCTCACGTTGATCTGGGCATGACTAAATACGATAAATCTACCATGTCTATATCTAGTATCCGCATATGTTTTTTAGAATTTTTATGGCGATATGAGGACCAGTTTATAATTTATACTGATGGCTCCAAGAACTCAAATGGTGTTGGTTCTTACGTGTGTGGAACCGAATCGTATACATTCGGATTCCAAACTAGCTCTTGCATTTTTACTGCAGAGCTTTATGCAATATACCGGGCCATTTTACACGTACGTCGACGAAAGTTGGGGGACTGCTTAATCCTGAGTAATTCCCTCTGTGCACTTCAAACCCTACCTCAGCTGTACAACTACCACCCTATTGTGCAGCGTATCCAGGATGCCCTCCACGTTGTACACGCTTCTGGCGTAAGCGTGGGGTGTGCATGGATCCCTGGTCACGTAGGCTTGCGGGGGAATGAAATGGCGGATTCGGCAGCCAAGACGGCTACCATGAAGCCCAGGGTTCGAGTACCATATGTGACATCGGAAGATTTTAGGGCCGTATTGCGGAGAGCTGTTCAAACTTGCTGGCAGGAAGAGTGGTCCGTTCTCCGCAACAATAAACTTAGATCTGTGAAAGAACTTCCGATTCCCTGGGTAACCTCCTGTCGGTCATCTCGTCACGAGGAGGTGAGTTTGGCTCGGTTGCGTATTGGGCACTGCTTTTTTACTCATAGTTTTCTTCTTAAAAAGGAGCCTGCTCCACTGTGTGCGTTTTGTAATGAAGCGTTATCTGTACGACACGTGCTGCTGGAGTGTTTTCACCTAGCAGACCTTAGGACGTCTCTGCAGCCGCCGGCCAGCTCTGCAGAAATGCTAGCGGACCATAACACAGTAGTGGAGAAGGATTATAGATTCTTTTATAGGTTAGGCTAGAGGATTTAGTGACAAAATATTTAGTAGGTTTTGATTAATGTTTTTTTTAATGTACGTGTAGTTTTAATAGGTTTATTTACACTTAGATAGTTTTTAGAAATTTTTATATCTGGCTTTTGCAATGATTAGTTTTTTAAAGTGCGCTGATGATCGCCGTAGTTGAGCGCCCTTATACACATCATCATCACCGGCTCCTAGTTTGGTGCCGCGTACACGTGACATATACGGCACCATCTCTCAGCATCTGCTTGGAGCCTCAGCCAGTAGTAGCGCTGTCGGTGTTTGTCGATCGTCAGGTTTGCTCCCAGGTGTCGTCCTGAAGTACCGACGTTCACTTCCTCCAGGACTTCCGGGACTTTAATCCGGGGAAGTACCAAGTGCTCTCTCTGCATCTATCCATCAGGTGATTCCCAGACCCAGAACAGCACGCCTTCTTTGGTCTTCAGCGAGTCCTAATGGTCCCAGTGCACCTTATACGCAGCGCTTCTGGGTGCGATGTCCTCCCAGGTCTGTCTTGTCCCTGCCTCCACTTCCCTCAAGAGTAGCCCCAAGTCAGCGTTCACCAGCTGCTCCCTCCTCATGCCTGCGCTATCACAGCGGTCCGCAGGCACTGCCGTTACCACTCTTAAACCTGCGGCATGCTTCTGTCTTTAACTTTTATGCATTGGCCGCACTCTTCTGGGCAGGGTTTTAGAGACATGGCGTCTGCATTGGCGCGGCTCTACCACTATGATCGGAGGTGAAGTCGTACGCCTGCAGCTTCTGGGCCTAACGGGCTGTCTAGACTTCCAGATTTCTAAAAGTAAGTAGACAAGTTAGGGCGGAGTGTTCAGTCCTCAGGTGGAATGACTACCCGTACAGGTACTTGTGGAAGTGCCCCAAGGTTTTCACTACCGCCAGCAACTCTCAACGAGCGACGCAGTTGTTCTGTGCCTCGGAGAGGTCTTGCTGTAGTATGCTATCACTTGATCGTGGCCATCCTGGACTTGGGATAGGACTCCTCCAGTGCAGTGGTCACTGGCGTGCGTGTCCGAAATTAAGGTTCTTCTTCAGCTGCTGGAAAGCGCCTTCGATGTCCTCCGTCCACACATAAGGCCGGTATTCTTCCGTCAAGTGAGTGAGGGGTTTGGCGATGTTGGAGAAACCTTTTATAAAGCGGCGTTAATAACTGCACAGCACCAGGAAACTGCGCAATTCTCACTTGTCATCCGGGCCAGGACAATGTCTCACAGCCTGTGTCTTCTCCGGGTCTGTGGCCACTCCGTTTGTTGAGACTATGTGCCCCAAGTAGTTGACCTCCTTGCGGAAGAGCTGGCACTTCTTCGCGTTCAGCTTCAGGTTGGTCAACTGCAGTGCACCTTGCTCAGGTCGTCGAGGTGGTCTTCGAATGTTTTATCAACGGTGATGATATCCAGGTACAGCAGGCTGGCGTCATAAGTCAATGCTCTCATTATCGAGGCCATGAGGCGTTAGAAGGTAGCTGGTGGGTTGCAGAGACCAAAGGGCAGAACTGTCAACTGCCAAAGACCCTTTGTCTGTCAAGAATGCGGATTTCTTATCTCTCAGGTGTAGAGGCACCTGCCAGTAACCTGACATCAAGTCCAGGGTCGAGAACCACATTGCGCACCAGCAAGCGGGTCTAGGCTGACATCAATCCGGGGTAAGGGGAGGCAGTCCTTGCGGGTGACAGCGTTCAGCTTCCTGTAGCCCACGCAGAAGCGTACCTCGTCGTTCTTCGTTACCAAGACCACAGGGAAATCCCAAGGGCTGTCAGACTCTTCAGTGACTCCCCTGGATCTGATGACCTCCAGCATGTCTCGTAGCGCCGCTTGTTTTGTCAGCAAAGTGTAGGCTGGTTGCCGAATATGCCGGGTATCTGCGGTTTCGATGTGGTGGACCACCGGTCCGTGCCGCCGTAGTCACCGTTACCTTGGCTGAAGACGCGCTGGCAGCGTCTCAGCAGTTGTGGAACCTTCTCTTGCTATTCTGCGCCCTCCAGTAAGCTTTCCAGACGAGGCCCCAGGTGTTGCGTTTGCACCGGCTCCTGGGTTTTGCTGATTGGCGATACGCTGACCACGAGTTTGCACGTCCCCAACCTGGATGTCGTGATCGGTGTCTGCTGGGTCGAGCAACATCACCGGCAGCTCCTCGGCACGGCAACATCATCCTGGGTACACGGAGTCCGTGCACAGGCGTCTTTCGGTCCAGCATAAAGTTCTTGGTCTGCTGGCCTTCCAGTCACCGCCAACGCCGCCGCCGCCCGCCACTAGCACCACCACCACCTCGGTTCTCGCGGGAACAACCACATCTTCACTCAGGATCACCCTGCAGACTCCAAGTCATTATTCGGAGCATCATATCTTCTCCATTTAGCCGCAGTACCTTCCTACCGACGTCCACCGTCGCCTCGTGGCTCCTGAGGGCATCCAGTCACAGTTTGACCTCTTGAGTCAACACCGCGACGAATACCTACAGCGGCACGGCACTCCGCCCCAAGGTCAACTGCAGAAGGGCCTGCCTCTCCACAGGCAAAGTGTGAGTCGATGCCATAACTAGTTGTTATGTTCGACTTGGTTTCTCGACGGCAAAACCCTGGCCACTTTAGGTCTGATGATGGTCACGGCTGCCCCGGTGTCCACAAGCACGCGGCACGGCTTCCCTCTCACCCAACCGTACGCGATGAGGCCATCATCTATAGGTTGGCTGACGGCGCGCAGTGTCACTCGAGGGGATCGTGGTGACGGCACCGTCGTCCCCTCGCCAAGTCGACCCTTACTCGTTTTCCGGGTGCTCTTCATGGCGTGTGCAGTCTCTCTCCAGGTGTCCCGGCTGGCCACACGCCCAACACATGCCACTTGAAATTCGCCGGCGTTCTTTGGCTGCTCTTCGGTCCCCGATGTAGCGGATACTCCTTATTTTCGAAGTCTGGGTAGCCGTCACCTTGGATGTCTCTATCCGGAATGTGGCCGTTAGCGCCTCGTTGATGTTATAGTCGCCGAGCATCAGGCGCTGATATATCTCGGGACCTCGTACCTCGTCGAAAAATGTGTAGGCGGCTTCTAGGGATACAAATCTGGTTAGGATGTCGACCAAGCCTTTGTTGGCCAGCTGTTCGATTGCCAGGGCGTACTCCTGCAGCGTCTACCCTGGCTGTTGTGTCCTAGACGTAGGTTGATTCTATTAGGATTCCGTGATTTCTGTATCGGTTCTCCAGGGGATTCCAGGCGTCCTTAGGTGCCACCACTGTCTGGACAGTGTTCAGTACCTCTGCTGCCCGTCCCTCGGGCAGGTCATAAGCTGTGCGGCCTGTTATTCTGCCGAGCGCTTCTTATGCTTGGCAACTATGTCGAATTGGAGGTGGAAGACTTAATACGTTCATGTGCCATCCTACTTCGGTGGTTTGACGCGCGTAAATGTGTCACGTCCCGGCGCGCCGGCCTTCAGGTCCTTCAACCTCCTGCCGACGTTGTCCTCTACCAAGGCATTCAGGAACTTGGAGTTGCAGTGGGCCATTCCCTCTAGGTCGCTAACGCGGTTCGCCAGGTCTTCGACGCGCTCGTCCACTTCAGCCATCCGCTTTTCCTGCTACGTGACGTCATCCCACACGCCACCAACTGTTCTTCAACTTTGGCGGCGAAGGACTGGTACATAGCCTTCATTTCGGTTGCCGGGCTGTCGTTCAACGCTTTCGTTTCTGTGGTTAATTAGGCTTAATTTCAGTCAGTACCGCGGATAAGTTATTACTTGCGGCTTCGGTTTTCCAGCGAGGGTGTCATTCGGTCTTCTAATTTCTTTTAGCTCCGCGGCTAGGTTATTTACTGCTTCGGGATTTGCAGCGAGGGTGTCATTCGCTGACCTCATTTCTTTTAGCTCCGCGGCCATGTTGTAATTTGCGGTTCCATTTCTTTTACCTCTGCCAGGTTGTTATTTGCCACTTCCGTCTTCGCAGCGATGGTCTAAATCGCTGTTCTCATTTCTTTTAGCTCCCCGTCCAGATTATTTGTTGCTTCCGTCTCCGCGGCGATAGTGTAATTCACTGATCTCATTTCTTTCAGTACCGCGACCAGATTATTTGCCACTTCCGTCTTCGCAGCGAGGGTGTAATTCGCTGTCCCGTTTGCTTTTAGCTCCGCGTCCAGATTAGTTGCCACTTACGTCTTCGTAGCGAGCGTGTCACTCGCGGTTCTGCTTTCTTTTAGCTCCAAGCTACACTTCCGTCTTCGCAGCGACGGTGTAATTCGCTATTCTCATTTCTTTTAGCTCCGCGTCCAAATTATTTTCCACTTCCTTCTTCGCAGCGAGGGTGCCATTTGCTGTTCTCATTTCTTTTAGCTCCACGGCCCTGTTGTTATTTGCCGGTTCCGTCTTCGGAACGATGGTGTAATTCGCGGTTCTCACTCCTTTCAGCTACCCGTCCAGATTATTTGCCCCTTCCGTCTTCGGAACGATGGTGTAATTCGCGGATCTCATTCCTTTTAGCTCAGCGTCCAGATTATTTGCCGCTTCCGTCGTCGCAGCGATAGTGTAATTCGCGGATCTCATTTCTTTTAGCTCAGCGTCCAGATTATTTGCCGCTTCCGTCTTCGCAGCGATAGTGTAATTCGCGGATCTCATTTCTTTTATCTCAGCGTCCGGATTAATTGCTACTTCCGTCTTCGCAACGATGGTGTAATTCGCTGTTGTCATTTCTTTAACTCCGCGTCCAGATTATTTGCCACTTCCGTCTTCGCAGGCATGGTGTAATTCGCTGTTCTCATTTCTTTAGCTCCGCGTGCAGATTATTTCCACTTCCGTCTTCGTAGCGATGGTGTAATTCGCGGATCTCATTTCTTTTAGCTCAGGGTCCAGATTATTTGCCACTCCCGTCTTCGGAACGATGGTGTAATTCGCGGTTCTCACTTGTTTCAGCTACTTGTCCGGATTATTTGCCCCTTGCGTACTCGCAGCGATGGTGTAATTCACTGTTCTCATTTCTTTTGGCTCCGCAATCAGATTATTTGCTGCTTCCGTCTTCGCAGCGATGGTGTAACTTGCTGTTCTGATTTATTTTAGCTCCGCGTCCAGATTATTTGCTGCTTCCGTCTTCGCAGCGATGGTGTAATTCGCTGTTCTCATTTCTTTTAGCTCCGCGCCCAGATTATTTGCTGCTTCCGTCTTCGCAGCGATGGTGTAACTTGCTGTTCTGATTTATTTTAGCTCCGCGTCCAGATTATTTGCTGCTTCCGTCTTCGCAGCGATGGTGTAATTCGCTGTTCTCATTTCTTTTAGCTCCGCGCCCAGATTATTTGCTGCTTCCGTCTTCGCAGCGATGGTGTAACTTGCTGTTCTGATTTATTTTAGCTCCGCGTCCAGATTATTTGCTGCTTCCGTCTCCGCAACGAGGGTGTAGTTCGCTGTTCTCATTTCTTTTAGCTCCGCGTCCAGATTATTTGCTGCTTCCGTCTTCGCAGCGATGGTGTAATTCGCTGTTCTCATTTCTTTTAACTCCGCGTCCAGATTATTTGCTGCTTCCGTCTTCGCAGCGATGGTGTAATTCGCTGTTCTCATTTCTTTTAACTCCGCGTCCAGATTATTTGCTGCTTCCGTCTTCGCAGCGAGGGTGTAATTCGCGGATCTCATTTATTATAGCTCCGCGTCTGGATTATTTGCCACTTCCGTATTCGCAGCGATGGTGTAATTCGCGGATCTCATTTATTATAGCTCCGTGTCCCGATTATTTGCCACTTCCGTATTCGCAGCGAGGGTGTAATTCGCTGTTCTCATTTCTTTTAGCTCCGCGTCTAGATTATTTGCTGCTTCCGTCTTCGCAGCGATGGTGTAATTCGCTGTTCTCATTTCCTTTAGCTCCGCGTCCAGATTATTTGCTGCTTCCGTCTTCGCAGCGATGGTGTAATTCAATGTTCTCATTTAACTCCGCGTCCAGATTATTTGGCGCTTCCGTCTTCGCAGCGAGGGTGTAATTCGCTGTTCTCATTTCTTTAACTCCGCGTCCAGATTATTTGCCGCTTCCATCTTCGCAGCGATGGTGTAATTCACTGTTCTCATTTCTTTTAGCTCTGCGTCCAGATTATTTGCTGCTTCCGTCTTCGCAGCGAGGGTGTAATTCGCTATTCTAATATCTTTTAGCTCCTTGTCCAGATTATTTGCCACTTCCGTCTTCGCAGCGATGGTGTAATTCGCTGTTGTCATTTCTTTTAGCTCCTAGTCCAGATTATTTGCCACTTCTGTCTTCGCAGCGAGGGTGTAATTCACTGTTCTCATTTCTTTTAGCTCTGCGTCCAGATTATTTGGCACTTCCGTCTTCGCAGCGAGGGTGTAATTCGCTATTCTAGTATCTTTTAGCTCCGCGTCGAGATTATTTGCCACTTCCGTCTTCGCAGCGATGGTGTAATTCGCTGTTCTCATTTCTTTTAGCTCCGCGCCCAGATTATTTGCTGCTTCCGTCTTCGCAGCGATGGTGTAACTTGCTGTTCTGATTTATTTTAGCTCCGCGTCCAGATTATTTGCTGCTTCCGTCTTCGCAGCGATGGTGTAATTCGCTGTTCTCATTTCTTTTAGCTCCGCGCCCAGATTATTTGCTGCTTCCGTCTTCGCAGCGATGGTGTAACTTGCTGTTCTGATTTATTTTAGCTCCGCGTCCAGATTATTTGCTGCTTCCGTCTCCGCAACGAGGGTGTAGTTCGCTGTTCTCATTTCTTTTAGCTCCGCGTCCAGATTATTTGCTGCTTCCGTCTTCGCAGCGATGGTGTAATTCGCTGTTCTCGTTTCTTTTAACTCCGCGTCCAGATTATTTGCTGCTTCCGTCTTCGCAGCGATGGTGTAATTCGCTGTTCTCATTTCTTTTAACTCCGCGTCCAGATTATTTGCTGCTTCCGTCTTCGCAGCGAGGGTGTAATTCGCGGATCTCATTTATTATAGCTCCGCGTCTGGATTATTTGCGACTTCCGTATTCGCAGCGATGGTGTAATTCGCGGATCTCATTTATTATAGCTCCGCGTCCCGATTATTTGCCACTTCCGTATTCGCAGCGAGGGTGTAATTCGCTGTTCTCATTTCTTTTAGCTCCGCGTCTAGATTATTTGCTGCTTCCGTCTTCGCAGCGATGGTGTAATTCGCTGTTCTCATTTCCTTTAGCTCCGCGTCCAGATTATTTGCTGCTTCCGTCTTCGCAGCGATGGTGTAATTCAATGTTCTCATTTAACTCCGCGTCCAGATTATTTGGCGCTTCCGTCTTCGCAGCGAGGGTGTAATTCGCTGTTCTCATTTCTTTAACTCCGCGTCCAGATTATTTGCCGCTTCCATCTTCGCAGCGATGGTGTAATTCACTGTTCTCATTTCTTTTAGCTCTGCGTCCAGATTATTTGCTGCTTCCGTCTTCGCAGCGAGGGTGTAATTCGCTATTCTAATATCTTTTAGCTCCTTGTCCAGATTATTTGCCACTTCCGTCTTCGCAGCGATGGTGTAATTCGCTGTTGTCATTTCTTTTAGCTCCTAGTCCAGATTATTTGCCACTTCTGTCTTCGCAGCGAGGGTGTAATTCACTGTTCTCATTTCTTTTAGCTCTGCGTCCAGATTATTTGGCACTTCCGTCTTCGCAGCGAGGGTGTAATTCGCTATTCTAGTATCTTTTAGCTCCGCGTCCAGATTATTTGCCACTTCCGTCTTCGCAGCGAGGGTGTAATTCGCTATTCTCATTTCTTTTAGCTCCGCGTCCAGATTATTTGGCACTTCCGTCTTCACAGCGAGGGTGTAATTCGCTATTCTCATTTCTTTTAGATCCGCGTCCAGATTATTTGCCACTTCCGTCTTCGCAGCGATGGTGTAATTCGCTGTTGTCATTTCTTTTAGCTCCTAGTCCAGATTATTTGCCACTTCCGTCTTCGCAGCGATGGTGTAATTCGCTGTTCTCATTTCTTTAACTCCGCGTCCAAATTATTTGCCACTTCCATCTTCACAGCTATGGTGTAATTCGCTGTTCTCATTTCTTTAACTCCGCGTCCAGATTATTTGCTGCTTCCGTCTTTGCAGCGATGGTGTAATTCGCTGTTCTCATTTCTTTTACCTCCGCGGCCATGTTGTTATTTGCCGGTTCCGTCTTCGCAGCGATGGTGTAATTCGCTGTTCTCATTTCTTTAACTCCTAGTCCAGATTATTTGCTGCTTCCGTCTTTGCAGCGATGGTGTAATTCGCTGTTCTCATTTCTTTTACCTCCGCGGCCATGTTGTTATTTGCCGGTTCCGTCTTCGCAGCGATGGTGTAATTCACTGTTCTGATTTCTTCAACTCCGCGCCCAGATTATTTGCTGCTTCCGTCTTCGCAGCGAGGGTACCATTCGCTGTTCTCATTTCTTTTAGCTCCGCGGCCATGTTGTTATTTGGCGGTTCCGTCTTCGGAACGATGGTGTAATTCGCGGTTCTCACTTCTTTCAGCTACCCGTCCAGATTATTTGCCCCTTCCGTCTTCGGAACGATATGGTAATTCGCGGATCTCATTTCTTTTAGCTCAGCGTCCAGATTATTTGCCGCTTCCGTCTTCGCAGCGAGGGTGCCATTCGCTGTTCTCATTTCTTTTAGCTCCGCGGCCATGTTGTTATTTGCCGGTTCCGTCTTCGGAACGATGGTGTAATTCGCTGTTCTCATTTCTTTTACCTCCGCGGCCATGTTGTTATTTGCCGGTTCCGTCTTCACAGCGATGGTGTAATTCGCTGTTCTCATTTCTTTAACTCCTAGTCCAGATTATTTGCTGCTTCCGTCTTTGCAGCGATGGTGTAATTCGCTGTTCTCATTTCTTTTACCTCCGCGGCCATGTTGTTATTTGCCGGTTCCGTCTTCGCAGCGATGGTGTAATTCACTGTTCTGATTTCTTCAACTCCGCGCCCAGATTATTTGCTGCTTCCGTCTTCGCAGCGAGGGTGCCATTCGCTGTTCTCATTTCTTTTAGCTCCGCGGCCATGTTGTTATTTGGCGGTTCCGTCTTCGGAACGATGGTGTAATTCGCGGTTCTCACTTCTTTCAGCTACCCGTCCAGATTATTTGCCCCTTCCGTCTTCGGAACGATATGGTAATTCGCGGATCTCATTTCTTTTAGCTCAGCGTCCAGATTATTTGCCGCTTCCGTCTTCGCAGCGAGGGTGCCATTCGCTGTTCTCATTTCTTTTAGCTCCGCGGCCATGTTGTTATTTGCCGGTTCCGTCTTCGGAACGATGGTGTAATTCGCGGTTCTCACTTCTTTCAGCTAACCGTCCAGATTATTTGCCCCTTCAGTCTTCGGAACGATAGTGTAATTCGCGGATCTCATTTCTTTTAGCTCAGCGTCCGCATTAATTGCTACTTCCGTCTTGGCAACGATGGTGTAATTCGCTGTTCTCATTTCTTTAGCTCCGCGTGCAGATTATTTCCGCTTCCGTCTTCGCAGCGATGGTGTAATTCGCGGATCTCATTTCTTTTAGCTCAGGGTCCAGATTATTTGCCACTTCCGTCTTCGGAACGATGGTGTAATTCGCGGTTCTCACTTGTTTCAGCTACTTGTCCGGATTATTTGCCCCTTGCGTATTCGCAGCGATGGTGTAATTCGCTGTTCTCATTTCTTTTAGCTCCGCATGCAGATTATTTGCCGCTTCCGTCTTCGCAGCGATGGTGTAATTCGCGGATCTCATTTCTTTTAGCTCAGGGTCCAGATTATTTGCGGCTTCCGTCTTCGGAACGATGGTGTAATTCGCGGTTCTCACTTCTTTCAGCTACCCGTCTAGATTATTTGCCCGTTCCGTCTTCACAGCGAGGGTGTCATTCGCTGTTCTCATTTTTTTTTAGCTCCGCGGCCATGTTGTTATTTGCCGCTTCCGCCTTCGCAGCTAGGGTTTCATTCGCAGTTCTCATTTGTTTCAGCTCTTCTAAGATCTTAATGAATGCATCTTCCATCGCCGTAACCCACTCCTGACATCAAATGTGACCTCGTGGGTACCCAGAATTAAAAATCTTGTTTGCAGAAGTTAAAAATGCTCTTCTTTGTAGTAAACAGGGGCTGTGTATATCCCTTGCAGCAATAAAACGTGAAATACACAACAGAAGTCTTCAAGGTTGTCTCGTTCCACTGCCATACGTAAACAAACGAAAGTAACCACTGTGGTCCACTACAAATATCCACATACTCAAAATTACTGCAGAACTAACAACTCAATTAAAGACTGACTGCGATCTAAGACTTTGCAGGTTTTTATACTTCCAATCATTGTTCTAGAATGCAGTAGATTGTTCGATAACTATATCGATGAGGCGAGAGAAGGTGAAAACCATCTGTCTCTTTCTCTCTCTTGGCAAGCGACTAGCTCTGTGCCCAAGAACCTGCTGCGGCTTGGGGCAGCGGCACAAGAATACTTCTGCGACGCTGCTGCGCCTTCAAAGCTGGTCGTCCCCAACAGCACCTTCGAAGGTGGCAGACGATCCAGGTGTACCACCATCTTCGTCCGGGCACCTTCAGGATGCGGTAGGCCACGTCGTTAATCCTCTTCACCACTCGGTACGGTCCTTGCCATGGTTGTTGAAGTTTTGGGCAGCGTCCCTTGGTCCGGGTAGGGCGGTACAACCAGACCAGGTTACCTTGCTGGAAACTTTGGCTGTTGGTTTGCCTGTCGTACCTGATCTTTATGCGGTCGCTCGCCATCTGGATGTTCTGACGAGCCATCGCATGCATATCGTGGAGATGATCCACAAGGTTTTCATATATTCGGTTGCGAGATGTTTTGCTTCCGGGGTCTCCGAAAAGTCAGGTCACAAGGGAGGGGTAGCTGATATTAAATTCTTCGATTGCGTCATATTTTCCTGGTAAACGCCACGTTGTCCATGCTAGCTCAATGGGCAAGAGCGACTGAACGGAAACCAGGAGATCCGTGGTTCAAATCCCGGCCATGGCATTGAATTTTTCAGGTTGACTATCTATCCAAAAACTTAACCTATACATGGCTAGTGTGAAGCAATGATTAATTTCCATCAATTAATTTAAATAATAGGAGTTTAACAATGAAGCTTGTGTCTCAAGTACTTAGGATAGTAAGTCACCACAAACGGTGTATCTTGAATACGAGAGCCCCTGATTGATGTGAAACTAAATAAAAGTGTAACCATATATGAGGATAATAGTGGTAAAGTTGCATTTGGCAAAGAATGGCAAATTGTGTAAAGATCCTAAGCATATAGATGCTACTTATTATTTTGTGAACACTAGAGCAGAAAGCTGTAATTAATGTATAAAATATTTCAACAGATGACCAAATTTCTTATAATTTGACAAAGTCTTTGTGTAAAGTGAAATTTGTGAAATTCAGAGAGTTGTTGGACATCATGAAATGTAAAATTGTACACAAGGGTAGAAGAAATGTTATGTTGTAAAATGTTAAAATAAATTTGAAAAGTTATAGTGAGTAACGAATTAGAGGAGGTGTGTAAGTAAAAGTAACTTTGTTCCTTACTAGGGGTAGCACTGTTTTGGAAAGGGTATTTTTTTCTGTGTAATGTCATAGAACGATGTATTGTGTGTTAGTTCCTATAATATTGTGACTTTGTGGGCTCGTGAAAAGAAAAGTCCAATTTCACCACTCAAAAATGTTCTTTATTTCCACCTTATTCCAATTACAGTTTAATGTATACCATTACAATTTAATTTACACCATTCAACCTTGCCAGTTCGTCTTTACACGTCCGCTCAACTCAACTACACGTCCGCCAGGCTCACGGTCACTCACTCAACTAACTGTCGCCTCGCTGTATCGAACGCCCCGAAGTCTCTCGATTCTTCCATTATGGAGGGGGAAATCATTCTGGAACCTTTGTGTACCTTCGCGCGGTAGGAGGAGGTGCCACCCCTTGCGTCCCCCCGCAACCGCCAGGCCGCATTATCGATCGGCAACGCGAGTTTGCCGTCTGCGTGACACTGCTCCCTCCTCAAAGCTGGTCGTCCCGAACAGCATCATCGTAGCGGGCTAAACGATCCAGGTGTACCACCAACATCTTCCCTCGGGGAACCTTTTGGATGCGGTAGACCACGTCGTTAATCCTCTTCACCATCCGATACGGTCCTTGCCATGGCTGCTGGAGCTTCGGGCAGCGTCCCTTGGTCCGGGGAGGACGGTAGAACCAGACCAGGTCACCTTGAGGGCACACTTGGCTGTTGGCTTGCCTGTCATATCTGGTCTTCATGCGGTCGCTCGCCTTCTGGATGTTCTGGCGAGCCATCTCGTGCATGTCGTGGAGGTGGTCCACGAGGTTCTCCACATACTCGGTCACCGGGTGCTTCGCCTCCGGAGGGCTTCCAAAAGCCAGGTCACAAGGGAGGCGTAACTCTCGACCGAACATTAAGCTGGCTGGCGTCATCCCAGTTGTGTCGTGTGTAGACGAGCGTTAGGCCAGCAAGAACAGTGGCACCCTGACGTCCCAGTCTCGCTGGTGGCTGGCCACGACCTTCCTCAGGTGTTCCTCTAAGGTCTTGATGTACCTTTCGACCATGCCATCCGACTGGGGATGTAGAGGCGTAGTGCGAGTCTTGTTCACCCCAAGCCTTTGTAGTGCCTCCTTCATTAGGTTGGACTCAAAGTTGGTACCCTGGTCACTGTGTAGCTCTAACGGCACCCCAAATCGACAGAACACTTGCTCCACGAGGCAGTCTGTGACTGTCTTTGCCTCTTGGTTTGGGATGGCATACACCTCCGGCCACTTGGTGAAGTAGTCCACGACCACCATTAGGTACTTGTTGCCTCGGTCGGAAACTGGGAACGGTCCAGCAATGTCAACGGCGATCCGTTCGAATGGCGCTCCGAAGTTGTACTGCTGCATGCGACCCCGGCTCATAGTCTGGGGGTCACGACTCGCTGCGCACACGTGACACTGACGGCACCATCTCTCAGCGTCTGCTCGGAGCCTCAGCCAGTAGTAGCGCTGCCGTAGTTTGTCAATCGTTCCGTTCGCTCCCAGGTGTCCTCCTGAAGTACCGGCGTGCACTTCCTCTAAGACTTCCGGGACCTTACTCCGGGGAAGTACCAACTGTTCTCTCTGTGTCTTCCCATCGGGTGACTCCCATACCCGGAACAGCACGCCCTCTCTGGTCTTCAACGAGACCCATTGGGCCCCGTACGACTTGTAGGTGGCGCTCCTCGGTGCGATGTCCTCCCAGGTTGGTCTCGTCCCTGCCTCCACTTCCCTCAAGAGTGGCCCCAAGTCTGCGTCCGCCAGCTGCTCCCTCCTCAGGCCTGCGCTATCTCAGCCATCCGCAGGCACTGCCGTGACTACTCGGACTGCTGCGGCACACTCCTTCTCCTCCACTCTTGTGCACTGGCCGCACTCTTCTGGACAGGGTCCTCGGGACATGGCGTAAGCGTTACCGTGGCTCTTCCCTCTACGATGTTCCGAGGTGAAGTCGTACTCCTGCAGCCTCTG
Organism: Mantis religiosa; assembly: GCA_030765055.1. NCBI lineage: Eukaryota > Metazoa > Arthropoda > Insecta > Mantodea > Mantidae > Mantis > Mantis religiosa. The sequence goes on from CM060950.1 coordinate 450,392,610, forward strand.
GACTCATCGTGCTGTCTGGCCTTCCAGGTTCTTAAAGCTCAATAGCCAGGTTAGGGCGGAATGGTCAGTTCTCAGGTGGAATGGCTGACCGTACAGGTACTTGTGGAAGTGCTCCAAGGTTTTTACTACCGTCAATAATTCTCGTCGGGTGACGCAGTAGTTCTTCTCTGCCTTGGATAGCGTCTTGCTGTAGTAGGCTATCACCCGCTAATGGCCGTCCTGGATCTGCGATAGGACACCTCCAGTGCAATGGTCGCTAGCGTCGGTGTCCACAATGAAGGCGCCACCCAGTTGTGGGAAACCCAAAATTGGAGCACTGCACAGGGTTTCCTTTAGGTGCTGGAAAGCGTCTTCGGCGTCCCCCGCCCACACATAAGGTCGGTGTTCCTCTGTCAGGCGGGTGAGGGGTTTGGCGATGTTGGAGAACCCCTTTATGAAGCGGCGGTAATAACTGCACAGCCCCAGGAAACTGCGCAGCTCTTTCTTATCCCTTGGGCGAGGCCAATCTCTCACCGCCTTTGTCTTCTCCGGGTCTGTGGCCACTCCGGTTGCTGAGACTATGTGGCCAAAGTAGTTAACTTCCTTGCGGAAGAGCTGGCATTTCAGCTTCAGCTACAAGTTGGTCGCCTGTAGTCTCTGTAGCACCTTACTCAGATTCTCAAGGTGATCTTCAAAAGTCTTCCCGACGATGATGATGTCGTCCAGGTATAGCAGGCAGGCATCGTAAGTCAGCCCTCTCAACACTGACTCCATGAGGCGCTGGAAGGCAGCTGGTCCGTTGCAGAGGCCAAAGGGCATAACCGTGAACTGCCAGAGCCCTTGGCCCGTCGAGAATGCGGTCTTCTCCTTGTCTCTGGGGTCTAGAGCTACCTGCCAGTAGCCCGACTTCAGGTCCAGGGTCGAGAACCACTGTGCACCAGCTAGCGTGTCCAGGGTGTCGTCAATCCGGGGTAAGGGAAAACAGTCCTTCTGGGTGACAGCGTTCAGCTTTCTGTAGTCTACGCAGAAGCGCAGCTCGCCGTTCTTCTTCGTCACCAAGACTACAGGGGAACACCAAGGGCTGTCAGACTCTTCAATCACTCCCCTGGATCTCATGTGCTCCAGCATGTCTCGTACCGCCCCTTGCTTCGCCAGCGGAACGCGTCTATGTGGTTGCCGAATAGGCCGGGCGTCTCCGGTGTCGATGCGGTGAAGCACTTTGTCCGTGCGGCCGTAGTCACTATCGCCTTGGCTGAAGACGCGCTCGTATCGCCTCAGTAGTTGTCGAACTTTCTCCAGCTGTTCTGCGGTGAGGTGGTCGGCCGCCCTCTCCAGTAAGCTTTCTAGCCGGGGCCCCAGGTGTTGCTTCAGCGCCGGCTCCTGTGTCTTGTCGATTGCTGTTACGCTCACCACGGGCTCGCACGTTCCAACTCCGTCCCGGCCTGGACGTCGTGATCGGTGTCCGTTGGATTTAGCAGTCTTACTGGCACCTCCTCTCGGCACGGCAGCAATGCCCTGGCTACACACAGTCCGTGTACAGGCGTCTTCTAGTCCAGCATCATGGTCCTGCTTCTCTGGCCCTCCAGTCGCGCCGTCACCACCACCTCGCTCCTCGCGGGGACAACCACGTCTTCGTCCAAGACGACCCTGCAAATTCCAAGGCGCTCTTCGGGTTGACGGAGTATAACCTCTTCTCCGTTAAGCCGCAGGACCTTCTTGCCGACGTCGACCGTCGCCTCATGGCTCCTGAGGGCATCCAGTCCCAGGATCACCTCCTCAGCCACCTTCGCGACGAACACCCACAGACGCACGGCACTCCGACCCAAGTTCAGCTCCAGCAGGGCCTCCTTCTCCACAGGCAAGGTGTCGCCCGATGCCGTGACAAGCTGGAATGGTCGGTTCGGCTTCTTTGTCGGCAAACCCTTCGCCATGTCAGGTCTGATGATGGTCACGGCCACCCCGGTGTCCACCAGCACGCGGCACGGCTTCCCTCTTACCCAACCATCCGCGATGAGGCTGTCATCCATACGCCGGCTGACGGCGCGCAGTGTCACTCGAGGGGATGGTGGTGATGGCGCCAACGTGCCCCTCTCCACGACGGCCCTTACTCGTTTTCCGGCTGCTCTTCCTGGTGTGGGCAGTCTCTTTGCAGGTGTCCGGGCTGTCCACACCCCCAACACAGGCCATTAGGTGTTCACCGGCGTCCCTCAGCTGCTCTTCTGTCTCCGGCGTAGCAGACACTCCTCGTTCTCGACGTCGGGATAGATGTTACTTTGGCCGCCTCCATCCTTAATGCTGCTGTCAGCGCCTCGTGGATGGTTTTATATTCGCCGAGCATTAGGCGCTGACGAATCTCCGTGTCCCGTACCCCGTCGACAAAATTGTAGGCGGCTTCCCGGGATACGAACTCCAGTGGCAGGTCAACTAAGGCCTTGCTAGCCAGCTGTTCGATCGCTATGGCGAACTCCTGCAGCGTCTCCCCCGGCTGCTGCGACCTTGCCTTTAGCTGGCTTCGGTATGCTGCGTCTAAGCGGTGGTTCCCGAAGCGGTTCTCCAGGGCCTCCCAGATGTCCTTGGGCGTCGCGGTCGTCTGCACCGTGTTTAGGACTTCCGCGGCCCGTCCCTGGAGGCTGGCTATTAACTGTGTGGCCTCCTCCTCCGGTGACCATCTGTTGTGCTTGGCCACTGTGTCGAACTGGCGGCGGAAGACCCCGAATGTTGACGCGCCGTCATATTTGGGAGGTTTGACGCGCGCAGATGTTGTGTCGCGTCCCGGCGCGTCGATCTTCAAATCCTTCAGCTTCCTGCCGACGCAGTCCTCCACCATGGCGTTCAGGGATTTGACGCTGCTGTCGGCCTTTCCCTCCAGGTTGTTTACGCGGTTCGCAAGGTCTTCGACGTCTTCCACCACGGCGTTCAGGGTCTTGGCGTTATTGTCGGCCTTTTCCTCTAAATCATAAAGGCGGTCGTCTACTTGACCCATCCGCTTGCCCAGATTCGCGACGTCATCCCTCACGCCGGCCAACTGTTCCTCAAATTTGGCGGCGAGAGCCTCGTTCGCCACCTTCACTTCCGTGGTCAGACTGTCGTTCGCTGCTCTCATTTCTGTGGTTAATTCGGCCTTCATTTGTTGCATCTTCTCGGTGATGTTGTCGTTAGCGGTCTTCATTTGTTTCAGCTCGGCTAAAATCTTTTCTAATGCTGCCTCCATTGTGTTATGTCGCACTCCTGTCACCAGTTGTGGCTTTGTGGGCTTGTGAAATTAAAAGTCCAATTTCACCACTCAAAAATGTTCTTTATTTCCACCTTATTCCAATTACAGTTTAATGTACACAATTACAATTTAATTTACACCATTCAACCTTGCCAGTTCGTCTTTACACGTCCACCCGGCTCAAGGTCACTCACTCAACTAACTGTCGCCTCGCTTGTATCGATCGCCCCGAAGTCTCTCGATTCTTCCATTATGGAGGGGGAAATCATTCTGGAACCTTCGTGTACCTTCGCACGGTAGTAGGAGGTGACACCCGTTGGTTCCCCCCGCCACCGCCAGTCCGCATTATCGATTCGCAACGCGAGTTTGCCGTCTGCGTGGCAATATAATGAAATATTAAGTGAAATAAAGTAAAGGGTCTATTAAAGATGTTCTTAAATAAATAGCATAAGGTAAACTAGGTGTAAAATGATAGTAATCAGTGCCACCCAATCTGATCCTCGATCAATCGAGATAAAGCTCTAACATAAATTTATACCTATTACTAAGAGGTAATTGGAGACTATATTTTCGTCCCAGCATAAGGAAATATTTCGCGGCATCAGTTCGGAAGACTTAATTAAAAAATTACAGAGAAACAACTACCATCCCTGCAACCAGTGCTTCAAATGAAAGTGACTTTCTGGTCGTAAGGTACTTGGGGAGCAAGTTGACGTATGAGCTCTTGCTTGTGCTTCAATTAAGAAACCAGTGTTGAGTGTACTTGAAAGCCAATACACGTGGCACAAAGATGTCATACAACGAATTGCGAAGAAGGTTCGTTGAGTAAACTTGTTTTACAAGTGACAGCTCTCCAACACCCGGCGAATAAAAGATGGTAAATAAGAGTGCTAGAGCATTATAAGGTACAAGTGGGATATTTCAGTACAGCAAGTGTTTGCGCCATTATCGTCATTTGTTCCTGTGGGCGCATGAATATTTCACTTGACGCCGGTTATGCGGCCAGCTGGTCATATGACTCGCCAGCGCGCATGAAAATATTCTTCTTCCGTGTTCGTTGCAGACATGTTGCAGGCATGTTGGAGACATGTAGAGATATGTGATGTGCTTGGTTGTGTGGCTGCGTGCAATGTTCGTGTCGTGCTTAATTTAATTCGGAGGGCCACCTTGATTTTAGCAGAAATCAAGGAAACTGATTTTGTGGACTGTACTCGATAGAGCTGTATTCATATCACTAGATAAATTTATTGCACACGCTACATTTCTGATGTGAATAATCATGAAGAAGACAACAATACATTCAATATTGAGATAAACTAAAACCGTTTTACATTGGAACAAACATTGCACGCAGCCACACAACCAAGCACATCACATATCTCTACATGTCTCTACATGCCTGCAACATGTCTGCAACTAACACGGAAGAAGAATATTTTCATGCGCGCTGGCGAGCCACATGACCAGCTGGCCGCATAACCGGCGCCAAGTGAAATATTCATGCGCCCACAGGAACAAATTACGATAATGGCGCAAACAGCAAGGCCGTATTCCAAACAAAAATAGTGGGGGGACACAAAAATTTTTCCAGATGCTAGAGAACCGATCAGAATTCTTCACTTGTAGATTCGCGTTCCTGCTTTGGTTGTCCTCAGCATGCGTACGACATTTTATCCATTCTTCTATGTAATCCTCTTTGTTCCACATACCTACTAGAATTCTGTTAATAGTCATAAATATTATTAGAATAAGTTTGAATGTAAATATATATTTCGTGTTTTGGCGGTATTCTGAATGTTGAATTAAGAAAGGTAATGAATTAAAAAAGTATAAATAATATTATTAGTAAGGGGACTGCGCCCCCTCCGAAAAAAAGTGGGGAGAAGGCGTACATCTGCGTTCCCCCTCCACTACGAACCTGCAGTATAGTCTAGATACGATGCCAATTCTCCAAGCTTCAAAATTGCCTCGTCCGTTATGACAACGTTGGAGGACGTAAATTACAACAAAATAATTCAAAATTGCCTGATTTAGAAGTCTCGTGTCTGAAACTCGTCATGGTGGTGTAGAGGTGGCGTTGCGCCGTTTCCTAGTGGTGATGTTCTGGGTGGATCGTGGGGGTTGTATGAAATGTGTGTGTAGTTATGTGTGGCGGGGTTCCTGGTGATGATGGATGGATGGATGGACGGACGATAAAATTCCACATCTTTCCTTAAGCTTAAGAACGGAGGTACAGCGAAAATGAGTTACAGGTAAAACGTGTGCGTTTATAATACTGAGAAAGAATAAACATGCAAGTGAAGATGATGGTGCATGGCGACAAGGGAGAAACTGTATGAAATAAAAAACAAGACATTCTAGTGACCGGAGTTCCTCCCCACTAGAATCACCCCTGCGATATCAGAAAAATCGCTATGTTAGGGGATAGTTAGAAAATAAGGTTAAAAAGAAATATATGACACACAAAGGGCATAAGTTAATGAAAGGAGATAGATAAGTATACCATGAATGTAGATGTATGTTAGACATAACGAGATAGAGACGTAAAGTATATCAGATATAACATTATCGGAGTTGTGTTCCCCAACACTAGAACGAGGTGCGTTCAAGTTACATCTATTTTTTTTTCAGGACGGGCCAGATAAGAACTTTTTTTAAACAAAACATACATGGACTCTTTCTGAATGAGTGGCAGAGATGGCAGCACTGTACAGTGCATAGAACTCTAGTAGCAGCTACGAGAGTTGGGACTGTTTTTATACGTAAAATGGCGAAATTTGCACTGCAAAAACAGCGTGTGATCATTCGTTTACTCCATTTTCGTGGTCTGACACCTATTGAAATTCATCGCCAGTTGAGTGAGGCATGTGGTGATGGTACCATGGATGTGTCTAATGTGTGTTCCTGGGTGCGACAGTTCAATGAATACAGAACATCGTGCGACAACAAACCAAGGCAGTTGAGTGAGGCATGTGGTGATAGTACCATGGATGTGTCTAATGTGTGTTCCTGGGTGCGACAGTTCAATGAATACAGAACATCGTGCGACAACAAACCAAGGCAGTTGAGTGAGGCATGTGGTGATGGTACCATGGATGTGTCTAATGTGTGTTCCAGGGTGTGACAGTTCAATGAATACAGAACATCGTGTGACAACAAACCTAGACAGTTGAGTGAGGCATGTCGTGTTGGTACCATGTATGTGTCTAATGTGGTTTCCTGGGTACGACAGTTCAATGACGGCACATCGTGTGACAACAAACCAAGACAGTTGAGTGAGGCATGTGGTGATGGTACCATGGATGTTTCTAATGTACGTTACCGGATGCGACAGTTCAATGAAGGCAGAACATCATGTGACAACAAACCAAGACAGTTGAGCGAGGCTTCTGGTGATGGTACCATGGATGTGCCTAATGTGTGTTCCTGGGTGTGACAATTCAATGAATACAGATCTTCGTGTGACAACAAACCAAGACAGTTGAGTAAGACATGTGGTGATGGTACCATGGATGTGTCTAATGTACGTTCTTGGGTACGACAATTCAATGAAGACAGAACATCGTGTGACAGCAAACCAAGAAAGTTGAGTGAGGCATGTGGTGATGGTACCATGGATGTACCTAATGTGTGTTTCTGGGTGTGACAGTTCAATGAAGACAGAACGTCGTGTGACAACAAACCAAGACAGTTGAGTGAGGTATGTCGTGCTGCTACCATGGATGTGTCTAATGTGTGTTCCTGGGTGCGACAGTTCAATGACGGCAGAACATCGTGTGACAACAAACCAAGACAGTTGAGTGACGCGCGTGGTGATGGTACCATGGATGTGTCTAATGTACGTTCCCGGATGCGACAGTTCAATGAAGACAGAACATCATGTGACAACAAACCAAGACAGTTGAGTGAGGCATGTGGTGATGGTACCATGGATGTGCCTAATGTGAGTTCCTGGGTGTGACAGTTCAATGAAGTCAGAACATCGTGTGACAAACCAAGACAGCTGAGTGAGGCATTTAGTAATGGTACCATGGAGGTGTCTAATGTGTATTCCTGGGTGCGACAGTTCAATGAAGACAGAACATCGTGTGACAACAAACCAAGACAGTTGAGTGAGGCATGTGATGATGGTACCATGGATATGTCTAATGTGTGTTCCTGGGTACGACAGTTCAATGAAGGCAGAAGATCATGTGACAACAAACCAATTCAGTTGCAGACATCGCCTCCAAAATTAGCATTTCCGTGGGATCTGTGCACACAATCCTGCATGAAGATCTGAAGGTACGAAAAGTGTCTTCCAGGTGGGTGCCACGAATGCTGACGGATGGTCACAAGTCTGCGCGCGTGGCAAATTGTCAGGCGATGTTGACGCTTGATGACGGCATGAATGGATTTCTTTTAAACGATTGTAACAACGGATGACACGTGGATGCCCCTTTTCAACTCTCAAACGAAGCGCTAGACAGCTCAATGGAAGCACACAGACTCACCGCGGTTGAACGCCAGTGCTGACAAAATGATGGTGGCCATCTTCTGGGACAGCAGTGGTGTAATCCTTACTCATTGCGCACTATGGTGACAACTGCATCCTACCAAAATGTTTTGAAGAATAAACGCCTCCAAGCCTTGCGTGAAAGATGCGCAGCAAAGGCTGGACGTGTGCTTTTTCATCAAGACAACGCACCAGCGCATTGACGAACGTGACGCAGGAGTTTCTTCGTGACAACTTTGAAGTGATTGCTCATGCTCCCGGCTCCTAGCAACTTTTGGCTGTTTCTCACGATGAAAGACACTCTCCGTGGTCGCAGATTCACTAGTCGTGACGCTATTGTCTTAGCGACTTTCCAGTGGTCAAAACACACTCCTAAAGAAGCGTTCACAGCGGCCATGGAATCATGACGTCGACGTTGTGAAAAATGTGTACGGCTAGAGGGAGATTACGTTGAGAAGTGACACTAGCTTCACATCTTTCTTGTGATTACTTTGTAAGGAAAAAAAGAAATAGATGTTATAACTTGAAGGCACCTAATATACGAGATGAGTACATTAAAACATGTGTGAACGTCCTCGGGATAATACTGTAGCGTAGTAATTCTATTCTTCCTATAGAAATTACGATGTTTACAGAAATCCTAAAATGCTTCGACTGATACCCAACGCACTGACCAAACAAGTTAAAACGTACATCTGTGAAACACATGGGATGGCAACGTATGGTTACTTTGTGGGTTTGAAGAATTAGAAATCCAAGTTGCACAAACTCAAAATGTTCTTTATTTCCGCCGAATTTCACCTGGTACACTTGCCGATTACAAAGAATTACGTACCACTCAAAATTACAATTCACCAGTTGCAGGTCCACTCGGCACCTCGCCGTAAGCTCTGACTCAAAAGTCTAAAACTGACTGACTGGACACACCGTGCTCCTATTTATACATGGCGAACCGGTTCTAGAGAATTCTCCACAATGGATGAGTCATATGAGAGAGCTCACGATCTTTCCAGGAGGTGGAAAGGGGAAGGCCACTTGAGCTCTGGCTATTTCCCTCCACACCCCGTCTCCACTCGGCATTTCATTAGCGCTACGCATTAGCGTAGGCGTGGCCTAGCACCATTCATCTTCCTCACTCCCACAGCAAGAGCCATTCGGTCACACGAGTAGGCGTGGTCTCGATGCCATATGTCCCCTTCTATTGGCCAGCTGATCGTAAGTTCCACGATTGGGTAACAAAATGTATTCAAGAAAGGGAATAAAAGGTCCCATCATATACAAAACCCTCCAATGCGTGAATACTTCTAGACTGTAAATAAGAAGATAAAACACTCATCCATGAAAATATACACCATTATATGCTTGAGAGAATGTTTAAGGGAATGACAACACTTCCATAAGGCACTCGTGTCTGTTACAGAAAAGGAAGTCTTTGAAATGACCTCCAGACGTGACGAAAACATTCCAGAAACCCACGGGGGTATCTAAAACCCGAATGATGAGTGTGGTACGATAAGCATTAGAGGATTCGAAGGGCGCTTGTGAGAACGAAAACTATACTGTACATATAAATTAAACTACTAAATAAGTTATAAAATTGAAAAAGAAGTCTAATGAGTTAAAGTCTTAAACAAATGATTAGGGGAATAAACGGATCATCTAATGTGTTACTAAATCTTTGTAAAATTGAAAGAAAAAGAAAATACCAAATGAATGTAGCAATGGGACAGTTACTTAAAATGAAAAAAAACCGGAGCACACAAAGGGACAGATAGTGCACCGCGGAGATAAAAAGCTTGCCGAAACAGATAACTGGAAAGTTTGTCCTTCGTCTGGTGCAGACTTGATGGTTAGAGAACATTCCACTAATTCCACGTGTGCAAAAGTGACGAGAGATTGTGTTGGTTTATGCTACGTCAGCTTGCTCCGAAGGGGTGTACAAACTGTGTCTTGCTACGGAAATTTTGTATTTTGGAAACTTGGACGTTTAGTTCTACGAACCCACAGTCACAGTAATAACGGTTATAGCGCGAAGACAACCATCTGAAACATCGAAAGACGGGTGCTGGAGTTGTATATTTTAGTTTTTGCTTAATTTTTGAAAAGTGTAGAAACAATGATGATTCCTGTGTTCGACTTTATATGTTTCAGAACTCAAAATGATGGAGATAAATCATCAAAGCATATCATTTTCATATTAATTCCAGTAATGTATTTGATGTATGATTTTACAGTTCCAGATAGTTCAAGTTACAATTTAAATATTAATTTTGGATATGTGAATGCTGTATTGAAAATGAACGTATTAATTTTCCTAAAATTGTTATGTTTGAAATATACAGTTTATTTCAGATAAAAGCAAAGCTTTAATGTTCCAATTTTTATACTAATTTTAGTAATGTGATTGAATGAAAGTCTTTTTTAATTAAAGTGTTAATGTTACAAACCAAAAAGTCAGTACACTGAAACATATTCGTTTGGATTTTCAGGACAGGCGACTTCCAGCACCCATTCTGAGAGATGGACAAACCTGTGCTAAGTGTGCACCAACGGTGAGTCGCTGCATTGTGTTATCACTAGAAGTAGGACTTCTACTGTGTATTTTAAATGGGAAGAGTTCTGGCTTGTAGCGAATCAGATGCATTAGAGCCTTCAGCGTTGCCATCTCGTTACCCCAACTCTTTCATATTTCCCTCTCTCTCTCTCTCTCTCTTGCACACTTGCGAGTGTTTTTGGCGCCATACGTAAGGGAACGCAAACTGCATTTTCCAAAGTTTATAATAATGCAGTTGTTCAAATCAAAATTGCAACATGGATATTCATATATTATGCAAATAGTTTACATATTTAGTTTAAAAAATTATTATAGTTTATGAATTGGCTATTTTTCTAATCCAACGAAACTGCCAGCGGCGCATCCATATACAGATGTATTATTTTATCTTGACAGGAATCCTCCTCGGTAGGGATGGGTAGCAACTGTGGTGGGGATAGTGCACCTATCGCCACAATGCGTCACATGCATAAGATTAAGAGAGGGGAGGGCAGTGCATAAGGTGTCTAAAAACAAATTTCATTCTCAAAGCCAGTTTTGCAGCTCTTATAAAATAAGATGTAATTCTTACTACGGTAGTAATCTCCACGCTTTTGTTGGATCCTAAATAGTACATAGGCATTTGGAACAAAACCCTGTTCTCCACCAGCAGGCATGATAATGTCACACCCTACATTAGAATAGATTTAATATTTATTAGCTTTGGGGGGGAATCCGTAGCGGTAGAGCTAAACCATCTCAACAAACACTAGTTACACCACGCGGTAGGGTGGACATGTTATTTTACTGATAACTAGCTTACCTGCATGGTGGTGAAAGGTGGAAGGTCCAGCGAAGGAAAACTCACAAATGCATTTTAAAAAGAGGTTTAATAATTCCAGACAACTTACATTCAATGAGGTTTGTGTTCCGGAGGGTTGCTACCAACACATCCTCTCTCTCTGGTGGCCGCTGGTCGTCTGCGGAAGAGGAAGCCAACCCCCTCTCCAGCGCAACCAACGAACAAAGATCAGCCAGTGGCGCCAGGTCTGACAACCCATACAGGGTTGCCACACCTCCCCCCGGACCACAAGCTGTTGACCCAGGGTCAACAGAACAATTAATAACAAATGAAAAGAAACTCGCTCGAGTGATGGAACAAAAAAAAAAAAAAAATTAGCATACAAACATCACAAACAGTATTACAAACATAAATCTTCTCTTGACGTTACACATTCGTTTCTTTACTCCAGTGTCTGTCTATAACTTTAATTAAAAAGCCCTCAAAGAAAAATAAATGAAGTTCAGCACTTTTCACCACTACTGCACCAAGCAAAAAAAAGTTTCACAACCTGCCTGAACAGTACATTCCATTCCCACTGGTCTCACAAATGTAATAAAAAACTTGAAGCTTGCACTGCAGTCACTGATGAATAAAGACCACTGAATTGAGCACAATTGTACTTGCTCTACACTGAATAACAATGTGGGGCATTAATAGTTCTTCTGCCCCCAACACAGGTACGAAGTGACAGCACTAATAGCTGCCAAAGCTCTGACGAACAGTGGTCATAAAGGGCGGACCAGAGCCCGATGACACAAGGCAGTGTGGCAGGTTTAGTACTCCCATGGTGCAAACAGTTCGGCAGGAACAGTGTGGTGCAGCAGGAACGCAGATAAATAGGGCTGGCTTGATACGTATCATCATACTACAACATTATTTCCAAAAATATAAGTGTACGTCAATTACAGAAGACAACTACATCATTAAAAACAAACTTCACTTCTGAACAATAATAAATAATACAAAAAAATTAGGTACACCCCATCTGGGTAGCAAGATACATGATAAAACTAAGATAATTTCCATCACTCGGCAATATATATAGCTTACAAATTTTGTAAGATAAATCAAATAATCTTCACAAAATAATCTTCACAAAAGAATACATAAAACATAGGAATGTCACAATCAAAACTTTACAAAAACCCCTTAGGGTAGAAATAATACAATACACACACAGCACAAAATAATTTGACCTTCCAAAACATTGAATAAAAATATTACAAATTTTCAAAATACCAAAACTTACAATTAGAGGGGTACCCCAAAATATTACACGTGGCCATAAATTTTTTTAACAAAAACTGACGTGTACACTTAAACAAAAATGAGCTCAGTTTTTCTCTTTGTTTTACCACTATAATTTCAATCATATTTATTATGTGCGCGCACTACTTAATATCATCAGTACTACTACCTTTCAAATCAACAAAACTACTTACAATCTACTAACATCAACATTTTGCATGCCAACAAATTACTGTCACATTACTACCCCAACGGAAAAAAAAAAAAAAGATCGTTCTACAACACAATACATAGAACAAAACTGAAAGAAAAATTAAGTTCTGGGGCCTCAAAATTTCACATCCTAGATACACAAAAGAGAAAATATAGTATCATGTCTTAGCCTATTCTAAAACTTTTGTATACATTGAAGGGTACTTTTGCTTTTCAACATAAAACTTAGAATTCAATAAACCATTAAAGCATACTGGTAATCACACAACTCCAAAATATATATCACTCTTAATGCAAAACAATTTTATCAAAATGTTCAAACTATTAGCATCCTGCAATAAAGAGACAAAGTAAACATCTGTACTAGTAATGTGCTATCTCACAAATACCTGGTAACTATGGCGAGGATGACAAACAGAACATCCCCCAGGTCTCAGCTTCATAACAGTCATTCACAAACCTCTCTGTGATTCAGGTTTTCCTCATCATCTTAGCATGCACATTTCAGCACCAATGCTAAACAAAACTCAAAAATACACTTAATTACTTGCATCGATAAGCACATTTCAGCCATTTTATCGAGCCTAAAACACTGGATTAACGGGCACATTACAGCAACCCCATTAACCAGATAAACTTTACCTCTACATCTTTCACATAATCACACATAATTTCATTCATCCTTCTTATCGAGGTAGCACAGCACTATTCCAGAATGTAAACTTAAAATTAATAAACAAAATTTCAATTTCCTAATCATTGCAAAATTTATCATCAAATGAGGTTATTCAACTCAAAACAGTTATTAGGGAACATATACTTTTAATATCAATTAATTGTGACTTTCAATAATAACAATTGTATGTTCAACTTTTGACATCTAATTCATCAAACATCTATCCAAGTATTGCCATCTGCCAATAATATACATCATATTCCAAAACAAAATAGCTTAGCACACTATACACTAAATCTCAAAATTCACACTCAGAAATCAAGGGACAATATACTTTACATACAACCTTTTTACATTTAATGTGACGCAAAAGAAAAGCAAAATGCATTTACAGTCTATATGGTCCCACAGGATCAAAATATGGGAATATCCTAGAAACATGTACTGATTGTTCCTTAACTCTAGGAGCATTTGGTCGACGAACCACATAAGTAACAGGAGTAATTTGTCGAACAATTTCAAAAGGCCCAAAATATCTATGAAGCAATTTGGTCCATTTTCCCTTTTTCCTAATTGGAGTAAAAATCTTAACAAGCTGACCTACTGCAAAATGAGTATCTCTATGCTTAGCATCATATCTTTCTTTCTGTTTAATCTGTTGCTGATTAATATTATGGATGGCTACTTCACGAGCTTTCTGAATCTCTTCCAAAGTTTGCCGAACAAATAAATCATTTGAAGTGGCCTGAAGTTGCACCTGATTTGGTAAGGAAGGTTCACGACCATATATCAAATAGAATGGTGAAAATTTTGTAGTTTCCTGAACAGAAGAATTGTATGAAAAAATCACATATGGCAAAACATTAGACCAATTGCGCTGATTTGAATCCACAAAATGACTAAGACAATTTAGTAAAGTCTGGTTAAATCGTTCAGTAAGGCCGTTGCATGCAGGGTGGTATGAACTAGTAAAATGAGGGGAAACTGACAAAGCTTTCAAGAGTTCCTGGGTTACTTCACTCAGAAAGACACTACCACGATCAGACAGTAACATGGCAGGGGCCCCATGCCTGCAAATAATCTGATGTAAGATGAACTTAGTAACCTGGGGAATGGTAGCCAAAGAGAGAGGGGCAGCTTCAACCCACCTAGAAGCATATTCTGTAGCAACTATGATATACTTATGACCCGACGTAGAACGAGGCAAAGGGCCTAACAAATCTATTCCCCAACGTTCTCCAATAAAGTTAACTGGAATAGGCTGCAAAAGACCAGCAGGTTTTTGATTCTTAGGTGCCTTCCTAGACTGACAACTTGGACAAGTTTTCACAAAATGCTCAATATCTTTTTTCATACCTATCCAGTAGTATCTTGAATTAATCTTACTAAAAGTTTTCGAAAAACCTAAATGACCAGATAGTGGATCATCATGACATGAGGACAAAATTTCATGCTTTAACACCTCAGGAATGACTAGTAAATGCAAGGGACCAGTAGAACTCGAATTTTTCCTGTACAAGACATCACTTTTCAAAATATAGGTAGAAGCTTGACGTTGAACCTTAGCAGGAGCAGATTCAGGATCCTTAAGGGCATTAATAATTGGAGTCAGAACTGGATCATCATTTTGTTTCTGAGCAACCTCAACCGGTGATAGCAAACAGGTAATTAGCTCATCAAGTTGTTCAATTTGATGCTCTTCAGGCTGTAACACAGGGAACCTTGACAAAACATCTGCGTCATTATGTTTCTTACCAGATTTATAACATATATCATAATCAAATTCCTGTAACTTTAGACTCCATCGAGCCAACCGGCCTGTCAAATCCTTTAAATTGTTCAGATAACAAAGGGAGTGATGGTCTGAAATAACATGCACTTTATAGCCATACACAAAAGTCCTGAAATGTGTTAAACCAAAAACGATTGCCAAAAGCTCTAACTCTGGTACACTGTAATTTCTTTCACATTTTGACAAAGTTCTAGAAGCATATGCAATAGGTCTAAGATTATCATTTACTTTCTGTAGTAAAACACATCCTATTCCTAGACCACTAGCATCAGTGTGTAATTCTGTATAGGCTCCAGGATTATAATGAGCCAACACAGGAGCAGAAACAAGAGAGTTCTTTAACTGCTGGAATGCTGTTTGCTGATCCGGGCCCCAAATAAAACTTTGACTTTTCTTGGTCAGCTGAATCAATGGATGGGCAATGTAAGAGTAATTCTTAATAAATTTCCTGTAGAAATTGAACAAACCCAAAACTTTTCTCACGTCTCTAACATTCTTTGGGCGTGGTAGTTCTTTGATCACTGTAACTTTCTCAGAATCTGGGGAAATTCCATCTTTAGATACTTCAAAACCCAATAACTTTATCTTTTCCATAGCAAAGAAACATTTCCCAGGTTTCAGTTTAAAATTATGCATTTCCAAACGTTGAAAAACAGCTTCTAAGTTTTCTAATAATTGTTCAAAAGTTTTGGCAAAAACAACAATATCGTCCAAATATGCTAAAGCTTTCTTAAATTTCAAGTCTCCTAACAATTTCTCAGCAACAAAACTGAAAAATCTTGGTGCATTAGCAAGCCCAAAAGACAAACGTTCAAATTCATACTGCCCTTCATGAGTAACAAATGAGGTATACTTTTTACTATTCTCCTCTAAAGGAATTTGAAAGTATGCTGACAACAAATCTAAGGAAGCAAACCATTTAGCTTCTCCAAGGTAACTAAGGAGGTCATCAATAAGAGGCAAGGGAAAGGCTGAATTTACTGTAACCTTATTCAGTTGACGATAATCTACACAAAACCGCATAGAGCCATCTTTTTTCTTTACCAACACAACAGGTGATGACCAAGGTGACTGAGAATCTCTAATAATACCAGCATTTTTCATTTCCTCTACTTGTTGGGAAATAATCTCTTTCTGCTTATGAGCTACCCTATAGGGTCGTTGCTTAATAGGTTTGTCATCCTTTACCTCTATTTTAAATTCAGCTACATTAGTTGAGCCTAAATCTTGCAATGAAGTGGCAAAAACATGTTCATATTTTAACAACAGATTATGAAGATCTGACTTTTGAGCTTCAGTTAAGTTGGTATTAACATTAAATTCAAACTTTGGAGCGTTCAATGGAGTAACATCCTTAGGTGAAACTGAGTTACTTTGAACAAATGCAACCTCATGAGCATTAGCTAATACAGTTTTAGCAAAAAGTGTTTGAGGAACAGCTGAATTATTATGTACTGGTATCACAAAGTCCTTTGAAGATTTGCAAACTACAGGTGGAATAGAAATATTCTTCTTATGCATAATACTGGTAGAAGGCTCGAACATAACCTCATTTGTAATATCAGCTGAAGGCTGCACTGCCACAAAACAAGTAGTAAGCGGTGGCAATTTAACATCTTTTACAACAGAAACTTTATTAACTATCTGTACCTCATCGTTCAATGGAATCACAGCAATATCTGTAAAGGGACCACCACATGTTGTTTCAAAAGGAATGTGTACCATTTCTCCCTCATGAGTTTGAATCTTAACTTTTGCACAAGAATAATCAATGGTAACTTTATGTGAAGTTAGAAAGTCATTACCCAAAATGAGATTATGTGCCAAGTCTTTTACCACTAACACATCTTCCTGAAAAACAAAGTCATTAATTTGAAATTTCAAATTTGTTTGATAAGGCGCATCTAATAACTTGTTACCAGCTGTTTTAAGCAAAATCTCGACAGGTTTCATTTTAGAAATGTCATTGATATGAGCTGCATTCACAATGCTAACTGCACTTCCTGTATTCAACAAAATTGGAAGTTTTGACTCCCCAATGGACCCCAAAATTTGCAAAATTTGACCTGGAAGAGAAACAACATTAGACACAGGTGAACTTACTTTGGGTACCTCTAGGTTATGTCGTTGGAGGCTGGGCCTCTCGAGTTTTTTGAAGCAGATGGTGAAGTCCAGCAACTACGTGCCATATGACCACGCTTGTTGCAATTGTAACACACAATAGGTGCCTGCTGTCTCTTTTCATGATGTCTTGGAGGCTTAAGTGGAGGTGGCTGCACAGTAGATGCAGCAGCAGTGAATTGAGACTGAAGCTGTTGCATTTGGGTAGCAAGTTTAGTGACCTGTTCACTCAATGTGGAAACAACATTAATAACTGGTTCAGAGTGATTTACACTTTCAAACCGTGATAAAACAGGTGCAGATGACACAGGTGGAGAAGTGTAAGTTGCTGTTTGTGCTTGTACTAAATGTTGTCTATGTTGCACATAAAAATTAGCTTTTTCAATGCTTTTAATAATTTGTAAAACCTCCTCAACTGTTTGTGGATTTAATGGGAGCAAAGCTTGCACATACTGAGGTTTCAATCCTTTCACTAAGTTTTTTACCTGCTCCATTTGTGTCATTGCAGCGTTAACTTGGTCACACAAGGATAATACAACATAAATGTAATCTAATACAGGTTCATTTTCTAATTGTACCCTCTGCCTAAGTTTAATTTCCAACAATTCATCTTGATTGGACATTTGAAAAGCTGCCAAAAACTGTTGAGTTAGAAAATGCCAATCATGCTCAGGGTGTCTATGGCAAAAAGTTCGGTACCACAGTGCTGCTGTGTCTCGCAAGTAACATGGGAAAAACTTCAACTTTTGTACATCTGACCAACCATTTGCTGTAGAAACTAAGTTAAATTTTCTCAAAAATTCTGAAGGAGATATCAGTGCTATCCTGTCAAAACAGGGTGGATCAATAAAAGGCCGAGAAACTTGCATTGTCTGAGTCTGATTAACATTAGGTGCCATGGATACTTATAAATTACTAGGTACATGTGCACTTTGATTAGCTAAAGCAGAAGTCGAAGCTATTACATCATGTGAATCCATTGTAACTGGCACATTGGATGATTGCCGCGTTTTCTTAGGCATTTTGACTTACTTTTAAGTAACACTGGACACCAGAATAAAATAAGCAGAATTACCAACTGGAATGAACACAAAAATGAAGTGCATACTTCACAAAAACACCAAAAAAAGAAACTATTTACTTTGAATTTTACTGCCAAAACTCACACAGCGTCCCTTGAAAATCAACACGTGACCACGTGGTGTCCATTATCAATTTCCATGTAGTTATAAAAAAAATTTTAGCACAATATTATGAAATAAGTTTACTATTGAAGAAATCAAATAAAAAACAGACCAAAAGTTAAAGGATTACGAGACGATGACCAGATTAGAATTTCTAACTAATTGAACACCACGCGGTCGGCCATGTTTCCTCCATCTTTCACCACCGTATACATTCGAATTTTTTTCATAAAAACCGGACTAAAGCAAGGAGAAAAAAATTTTTGAGATCTTACCCGGGTCTCCACCAATATGTCACACCCTACTTTAGAATAGATTTAATATTTATTAGCTTTGGGGGTGAATCCGTAGCGGTAGAGCTAAACCATCTCAACAAACACTAGTTACACCACGCGGTAGGGTGGACATGTTATTTTACTGATAACTAGCTCACCTGCATGGTGGTGAAAGGTGGAAGGTCCAGCGAAGGAAAACTCACAAATGCATTTTAAAAAGAGGTTTAATAATTCCAGACAACTTACATTCAATGAGGTTTGTGTTCCGGAGGGTTGCTACCAAAACATCCTCTCTCTCTGGTGGCCGCTGGTCGTCTGCGGAAGAGGAAGCCAACCCCCTCTCCAGCGCAACCAACGAACAAAGATCAGCCAGTGGCGCCAGGTCTGACAACCCATACAGGGTTGCCACAATAAACAACTGTCGGCCTTTCAATATCGCTGCAGAGTCCCTGTAACGTATTTCACTCCAGGCATATGGTCTAGTATGTGCTGTATTTATATAAGTTTCATCCATATAAACTATATAAACTTCACTTCGATATCCGAATATTTCGTAAATACTTAAAAGCCTTTTTGCACGTATAGTGCAATGTTCGATTAAAATTTGTCTGACACACCTAGTGTTTTTTTTAAATAATCCTAGCTTCAAAAGAGCTCTTCTTAATGTTCAGACACTGCCTTGGAAGTCAGTAGAATTTTTAGCTTCATAAGCACTTTCTTCAAAGTTGACCTTTATTTTTCTGTGCTTTAAAAATTATTCATAGTTTGCCTAACTACTTCTCAATTAAAACATCCAATTTAGATTTTGTGCATGTTCTTAATCTTTGTTTACTGGGCATAGAGAAGGACGTTGTTGCACTAGCACCAATGGTTTTTCTTTCCTTAATAACTCTCCTAAACTGCTTTCAGACCCAACTGTTGCCTCAGATACCCTTCCCCAGATTTTTATAGCTGACCCAGACCATTGTTCCTTTTTTATAAATCTATGGATACTGGTTATTACCTCTCGTGTTTTTAAATGTAGCACTTTATTTACTAATGTGCTGCTAGGAGGCGTCATTTATAAATGCTGTCTTGGAACCAGGAGACAAGCACATTTTAAAACAAGCTGCAGTGTTACCGAGTAGCTCTGCACGTGTTTAGTTGCTCGCAACTGGTACGCAACTGACCTGCCCTCCCCTCCAGTTGCAAGCGTTCTGAGATGGACTCGTCCAGATACCAATGCGCATCGCTCTGCACTTTTCAAGATAAAAAAGTACATCTGTAGCTATGAATGTCACTTAGTTATTGTCACTGTCACTGTCTACATCGTCTGAGTGTTGCAAGTTTATGATGATAGGCTCCAAAATCTTGTCACGTACTATGTCTTTCCAAAAGTCTTCTTGTAGTTTATCTGATGTCTCATGCAGTTTTCCAAGTCTTATGCAACCTTGTCAATTTCTTGGTGGATAAGTCGTTCAGTGTCAGTTTTAAAGTATTATTTCTGTTTGCAACATAATATGAGCCGACATTAACTCAATTGGATTGTTCTGGCAGTGGTAAGGGAGAAGGTGGTTTATAATACCTTGTATCTCATTTCAATTGCAAGTTGATCCAGCTGATACACTTAACCTGGTTTTTAAACGGAAGAACTACTGAATAATACTGCTTTGAACTCTCTAGAGTAAATAGAGATTATGTACGATTCATAAACAAACATGTAGTGTGACAAGTCACGTTCTGCCGTTGCACCATTCTACAAGCCAGCAGGAAGTGTATTGTTTGTTCTTGCTTGAATTTAACAAACACCTTGGCTTATTCAAAGTAATTCTTTTATCATGTCATGTCAAATATTTACACTTCAACCAATAATAGTGCTTATGTCATGATGCATTGTTATATTATAGTGAATTATTTGTCTTAGGGAGACTATCTGTGCTAAAAATATGGTTTTTTGTGGCCATGTTAGATACATTACTCTCTATCTTCCTCATGGATCAATTTTTGCAAAATCAAATTTTTGTCATAATGCAAATAGCATTTATTAGAGATTGATTAAGTTGGCACTCGTCAATAACTAAGGAGAAATCTAATACAACACCACATGACCCCAATTGGTTGCTCACCTAGTACCGCTCAAAGACATTTGAAACATAATAGGACCTGGCTTGTTGTGAGGATAGGAAGAGGGGCGTGGTTTAACTCAAGTAGTAAACAAGGTCGGCTCCCTTAGGGGTATACAAATGTGCTAACAAACTGTTTTAATAAAACAATATGTAAATTATGTCACCGTTTTCAGAATCATTTCAGTAGAAGTATAACAAAACACATTTTGAATAATAAAGTAAAATAAATTGGTGTTCCAATACAAAATAAATAACTACTCTTCAAATGTTAAACTTATTACAGTGTATAACAACATACATTTGATCACATTACCTTGTAAGCACTGTTTTCTTATCCATTTGAAAATTATTTTTAATGTTTGCCATTTTAAAATAGCCTGAGCATTTCTCAAGTACGGCTTTCATTTTGTTTTTTATTTTATTCATGACAGGTCCAGCAGCTGCTGAGTCTGTTGAGCTAGTCCTATGAGCCCAATGACATGAGGCATTTTATTACCTCTCTTTCTTAGCTGAACAATGGTTTTGGACAGGTCTGAAAAACTGTTTCTGATGAACAGCAAATCTTTGTGTAATTTGCTTGAAATGAGAGACTGAGCAGCTCGTTATCTAATACACTAAGAATGTCAGCAACTATATTGTAATGATCCGCATTTAGACAGGTGTCCCAGCGAGTTGTAACCGGCTGAGGAGATAAAGGGATGTTAGGTGCAATTTCTTTAAATTTGCTTGGAGTTTTCAAAAGTATCTTTTTTTTATGTTTGCAATAAAACTGTCTACATCACTGTAACTTCTGCAAATTTCCTCAGCTACAGGATGGAGCCCATACGCCAGACAGGTCAAATGAAGCATGTCAGAAGACATGTTCAGAAGCTCCTTGCCTGCTTCTATCATATAACTTGCAGCGTCGGCGATGAAAAGGAGTACATCATCTACATTCCTTCTGAATACAACAGCATTATAATCCCACATTTCAGTTCATCACTAAATCAACAGATGGCAGCAACAACCCCAGAATTACCCACACCGCTGGATCTAGCGTCAGTCGCACAAGAGACGTAGATGCAAACGAAGATTTGCGAAACATGTCCTCAAAATAGGTACGAAAGTGAAGCAGATGTGTAAGAAATACGACTGATCTAAAATTTAATAAGCATTATACTTGTTTTTAATATATCTGCAATTGTTACATGGTTCATTTTTGCATTAATTTCTGATGTTAATAAAAATGTTTCTCCTGGTTTGTCTGGCAATAGCGTTCCCACAGTGACATTTTAACACGCCTGCCAACAAATTCTGCGGTTTCATCAATAGAAATCCACATTTTATTTTTTTCCATTCTTTTTTGTATTTGTGATATGATGTCCTAACAGTGTGGTAATTCTCGTTTAAGTAAAGTTGTTTGAGGAGGATCTCGTTTAGTACACTTTTGTATGGAGTGCTTCAAATGTTTATTTTCTACTGTGTATATTTGCACACACCATCATCTTACCCAAGTACTGAAAGAATTTGGTCTGAGGCTGTTGAAATAGGATTATTGGTGATGAATGCGATGGAGTCGGAGTCTATGGTGATCGTCCCACAGTGCAGCTGGGGTTGCTTATTGAATTCAACTCTCCGGGAAGAAGATGATGAAACCATGGGTTGCTAATTTCTACTTGGACCAATCTGGCACTAAGTTGTATCGATGTGCTGCTTCAGTTGTTACACGAGAACCCTTTTCTCGGGTTAAGCAGTGTTAGTATTGTGACCTTGTGGGTTCGTGAAATGAAAAGTCCAATTGCACCACTCAAAAATGTTCTTTATTTCCACCGACTTACAGTTGAACACCTGCCAATTACACAGAATTATGTAATGCACACAATTATGATTCACCAGTTCGTCTGTTAAAGTTCCACTAGCACTCGCAATTATGTAAAATCCTCCGACGCACGTACGCAGTCTTCTCGTCCGTTCACTAGCTCGTCAAGCACTGACTGCTTCCTCCAGCCCGACGTGTTGCTTATATAGGTTCAGCTGGCTTATCTGGAAGTTTCTGGGTTAGATGAAACATCCCGTAAGTTCGAGAACTCAGGTGGAACAGAAAGAGACGGCGCAGTGATGTTTTTTCAGCCACACCTCGTTACCGCTATAAGGCAAACGAGGGGGGCATGGCGAACGCCGACCATCTCCTGCTGCTGCTGCCGGTTGTATAGAGAGTTCCGACGTTCGGCTGACACTGCTCCCCCCTCAAAGCTGGTCGTTCCGAACAGCACCATCGTAGCGTACCAGGCGATCCAGGTGTACCACCAACATCTTCCCTCGGGAAACCTTCTGGATGCGGTAGACCACGTCGTTAATCCTCTTCACCACCCGGTACGGTCCTTGCCATGGCTGCTGGAGCTTCGGGCAGTGTCCCTTGGTCCGGGTAGGACGGTACAACCAGACCAGGTCACCTTGCTGGAACCCTTGGCTGTTGGCTTGCCTGTCATACCTGGTCTACATGCGGTCGCTCGCCTTCTGGATGTTCTGGCGAGCCATCTCGTGCATGTCGTGGAGATGGTCCACCAAGTTCTCCACATACTCGGTCGCTGGCTGTTTCGCTTCCGGAGGGCTTCCAAAAGCCAGGTCACAAGAGAGGCGTAACTCTCGGCCGAACATTAAGCTGGCTGGCGTCATCCCAGTTGTGTCGTGTGTAGACGAGCGGTAGGCCAGCAAGAACAGTGGCACCTTGAGGTCCCAGTCTCGCTCATGGCTGGCCACGACCTTCCTCAGGTGTTCCTCTAAGGTCTTGATGTATCTTTCGACCATGCCATCCGACTGTGGATGTAGAGGCGTCGTGCGGGTCTTGTTCACCCCAAGCTTTGTAGTGCCTCCTTCATTAGTTGGACTCAAAGTTGGTACCCTGGTCACTGTGTATCTCTAACGGCACCCCAAATCGACAGAACACTTGCTCCACGAGGCAGTCTGTGACTGTCTTTGCCTCTTGGTTTGGGATGGCATACACCTCCGGCCACTTAGTAAAGTAGTCCACGACCACCATTAGGTGGTTGCCTCGGTCGGAAACTGGGAACGGACCAGCAATGTCAACGGCGATCCGTTCGAATGGCGCTCCGACGTTCTACTGCTGCATGCGACCCCGGCTCCTAGTCTGGGGACCACGACTCGCCGCGCACACGTGACACTGACGGCACCATCTCTCAGCATCTGCTCGGAGTCTCAGCCAGTAGTAGTGCTGCCGTAGTTTGTCAATCGTTCGGTTCGCTCCCAGGTGTCCTCCCAAAGTATCGGCGAGCACTTCCTCCAAGACTTCCGGGATCTTACTCCTGAGAAGTACCAACTGTTCTCTCTGCGTCTTCCCATCAGGTGATTCCCATTCCCGGAACAGCACGCCCTATCTGGTGTTCAACGAGTCCCATTGGGCCCAGTACGACTTGCAGGTGGCGCTCCCGGGTGCGATGTCCTAACAGGTTGGTCTTGTCCCTGCCTTCACTTCCCTCAAGAGTGGCCCCAAGTCTGCGACAGCCAGCTCCTCCCTCCTCAGGCCTGCGCTATCCCAGCCGTCCGCAGGCACTGCCACAACTACTCGGAGTGCTGCGGCACGCTCCTTCTCTTCCACTCTTGTGCACTGGCCGCACTCTTCTGGACAGGGTATTCGGGACATGGCGTCTGCGATACCGTGGCTCTTCCCTCTACGATGTTCTGAGGTGAAGTCGTACTCCTGCAGCCTCTGGACCCAACGTGCTGTCTGGCGTTCCAGGTTCTTAAAGCTCAATAGCCAGGTTAGGGCGGAATGGTCAGTCCTCAGGTGGAATGGCTGACCGTACAGGTACTTGTGGAAGTGCTCCAAGGTCTTTACTACTGCCAATAATTCCCGTCGGGTGACGCAGTACCTCTTCTCTGCCTTGGATAGCGTCTTGCTGTAGTAGGCTATCACCCGCTCATGGCCGTCCTGGATCTGCGATAGGACACCTCCAATACAATGGTCGCTGGCGTCGGTGTCTACAATGAAGACGCCACCCGGTTGTGGGAAACCCAAAATTGGAGCACTGCACAGGGTCTCCTTTAGGTGCTGGAAAGCTTTTTCGGCGTCCTCTGTCCATGCATAAGGCCGGTGTTCCTCTGTCAGGCGGGTGAAGGATTTTGGGATGTTGGAGAACCCCTTTATGAAGCGGCGGTAATAACTGCACAACCCCAGGAAACTGCGCAACTCTTTCTTATCCTTTGGGCGAGGCCAATCTCTCACAGCCTGTGTCTTCTCTGAGTCTGTGGCCACTCCGGTGGCTGCGACTATGTGGCCCAAGTAGTTCACTTCCTTGCGGAGGAGCTCGCACTTCTTCGCGTTCAGCTTCAAGTTGGTCGCCTGCAGCCCCTGTAGCACCTTACTCAGATTCTCGAGATGGTCTTCAAAAGTCGTACCGACGATGATGATGTCGTCCAGGTATAGCAGGCAGGCGTCGTAAGTCAGTTCTCTCATCACTGACTCCATGAGGCGTTGGAAGGTAGCTGGTGCGTTGCAGAGGCCAAAGGGCATAACCGTGAACTGCCAGAGCCCTCGGGTTGTCGAGAATGCTGTCTTCACCTTGTCTCTTGGGTCCAGAGCTTCTTGCCAGTAGCCCGACTTCAGGTCCAGGGTCGAGAACCATTGTGCACTAGCTAGCGTGTCCAGGGTGTCGTCAATCCGGGGTAAGGGAAAACAGTCCTTCCGGGTGACAGCGTTCAGCTTTCTGTAGTCTACGCAGAAGCGCAGCTCGCCATTCTTCTTGGTCACCAAGACTACAGGGGAACACCAAGGGCTGTCAGACTCTTCAATCACTCCCCTGGATCTCATGTGCTCCAGCATGTCTCGTACCGCCTCTTGCTTCGCCAGCGGAACGCGTCTATGTGGTTGCCGAATAGGCCGGGCGTCCCCGGTGTCGATGCGGTGAAGCACTTTGTCCGTGCGGCCGTAGTCACTATTGCCTTGGCTGAAGACGCGCTGATACCGTCTTAGCATTTGTCGAACCTTCTCCAGCTGTTCTGCGGTCAGGGGGTCGGCCTCCCTCTAGAGTAAGCCTTCTAGCCGGGGCCCCAGGTGTTGCTTCGGCGCCGGCTCCTGTGTCTCGTCGATTGCTGTTACGCTCACCACGGGCTCGCACGGTTCCAACTCCGTCCCGGCCTGGACGTCGTGATCGGCGTGCGCTGGATTTAGCAGTCTCACTGGCACCTCCTCTCGGCACGGCAGCAACGCCCTGGCTACACACAGTCCGTGTACATTCGTCAGCATCATGTTCCTGGTTCTCTGGCCCTCCAGTCGCGCCGTCACCACCACCTCGCTCCTCGCGGGGACAACCACGTCTTCGCTCAAGGCGACCCTGCAAATTCCAAGGCGCTCTTCTGGTTGACGGAGTATAACCTCTTCCCCGTTGAGCCGCAGGACCTTCCCGCCGACGTCGACCGTCGCCTCATGGCTCCTGAGGGCATCCAATCCCAGCGCCTCGTGGATGGTTTTATAATCGCCGAGCATTAGGCGCTGACGAATCTCCGTGTACCGTACCCCCGTCGACAAAGTTGTAGGCGGCTTCCCGGGATACGAACTCCAGTGGCAGGTCAAGCAAGGCCTTGCTAGCCAGCTGCTCAATCGCTATGGCTAACTCCTGCAGCATCTCCCCCGACTGCTGCGGCTAAGCGGTGGTTCCCGAAACGATTCTCCAGGGCCTCCCAGATGTCCTTGGGCGCCGCCGTTGTCTGCACCGCGTTTAGGACTTCCGCGGCCCGTCCCTGGAGGCTGGCTATTAGCTGTGTGACCTCCTCCTCCGGTGACCATCTGTTGTGCTTGGCCACTGTGTCGAACTGGCGGCGGAAGACCTCAAATGTTGACGCGCCGTTATATTTCGGCGGTTTGACGCGCGCAGCGTGTCGCGTCCCGCCGCGTCGGCCTTCAAATCCTTCAGTTTCCTGCCGACGAGGTCCTCTACTATGGCGTTCAGGGACTTGACGCTGGTGTCGGCCTTTCCCTCCAGGTCGTCAACGCGGCTCGCCAGGTCCTCGACGCGCTCGTCCACTTTGGCCCATCCGCTTGCCTAGCTCCGTCACGTTATCCCTCACGCCGGCCAACTGTTCTTCAAACTTCACGGCAAGGGCCTCGTTTGCCGCTTTCATTTCCGTGGCCAGGCTGTCGTTCGCTGCCCTCATTTCTGTGGTCAGTTCGGCCATCTTTGCGGTCATTGTCGTGGCCAAGCTGATATTTGCCGCTTCCGTCTTCGCTGTTATATCCGCGGCCAGGTTGTTATTTGCCGCTTCCGTCTTCGCTGTTATTTCGGCCTTCAGTTCTTGCATCTTTTCGGCGATGTTGTCGTTGGCCGTCTTCATTTCTTCCATTTTCTCTAAAATCTTTGCCAATGCAGCTCCCATTGTCGTATGTTCCACCTCTGAAACCAGTTGTGACTTTGTGGGTTCGTGAAATAACAAGACGAGGTTAGAAAACACAAAAACTACACTTTATTTTCCTTGCAATACACCGTTCAACATTACAATTTGCTAGCAACCTCAAAAACTGTTTATTTTTTCCAACTCTACACTACTCTCTACTGTCTCTTTCGGTAACGATCGGCCCCGAAGTTTCCCGAATCTCCACCGGCAATCATTTTTCATCGGCTTCGTGAGTCTACCGCCAGGGTGACATTATAGTTTATTTCATACCACTATCATAATGTAAAACAGTCTCCATGTTATCCGGACCATGAAATAAACAAACTAATCGGTTCATTGTTCACAACATCTCTAAAAGATATTTTTGTCATAAGGTAAAACATCTTATGGAATAATAATGCTGTGTGTAGACTTAGGATAAAATGGTAGAATTAGAGTGAAAAACCCATATTAATGGTAAGGATTTGAAATATGGATTCACATCCTTGAGCTTCATAACAACATAAAACTTCCCGACTTACATTATTCCCAATACACCAGTTCATCTAGAGCTATTGTAACTCGATGGCAATTTAAAATCTTATGGCTCTCATAGTTAACCTGAATTAGATCAATCAATTAATCAAGGCTTTGCCAATTATGAGTCGTGTCAGGTTTATGAATGTAAAGCTTTTTGTCTTTTTATACTCCATGCCTGATCACCCGCAAAGCTTTTATTGATAATACTCGCCCTGATAGCTTCAAGTCTTACATTAGATCAATCAATTTTAATTAATTGTTCATGACAAATGCCATGTTGAGGGTAACTTTGTCACGAGAGTGATAAAGTTAATAAAATTATACACTTGCTACTTTAGGCACAAAATTGATTATCCATTAAATAATCATATTTGAATTTCTAAAATTGATTATAATCCACTGTAAGTTGTCTAACAGGCTAAAAATTGCATACAAATCTCTCTGCACATTGCATTCAATTTTTTTGCTAGGAAGTACAAAACGGAAAGTTGATGTTGCATTGTTCATAACAAACAAGTGAATGACAAAATAGGTTTTGGTATGCTTAAGTATGTAGAAGCTTTGTTGTAAGAAGCTGAATAAAATTATTTACATTAGTTACACAAATATATAAATTTTGTGCTATCTGCAGATTAAAATAAATAAATTGATGGTTTCTCAAACTTTTGCGACAGTTTTAATAGCTCACATGTAGTCTCATTTCTGAAGTTAATGTAACTCTTCTTTTTGTGGCATCAGCAACAATGCGGTATTTGAATATACAATCAGCTGATTAACCAGGCATTTTTGGAGTGTGATTACTCACAGTTTAGCTCTTGGCAGGCCTCTATTTCACATTACATTTACATCAGTCATCTGGTCGTAAATAAAAGAAATATCGCAGTGTAAGAAAAGACATAATTGTTATCCTGTAAACCACATTCCCATCTTATTAATGAGGATTCATCTTATATCAACACATAGCATTTATAGGATATCAAAGCAAAAGTAAGTACATGTATAATATTTGTGATATCACAAGGTTCAATTGTTGCACTGCTGCCTTTTTCTTTTGTCGCAGAGATATACATTTTATTTTTGAAGCTGTTCACAGTCTGAAAACAGAATTACGGTAGCCATTTGTGTATTTGTAGAGACTGTTGTCTGATATTTTCATTTTCTTAAATCTTACACCGGCAATGCCCGACAGGTATTTATAACCCCACAAATAATAAATAAATCTTAGAAGCTTCCCTATTCTGAATTAGTTGCAGTGCACAGCTCTCTCAAACAGTAATCCTTTAAATGTAAAAATGGCGGCGGCTTGTGTTAGTGGCTATAGATCGAAAATTCGAAATAATGTAAGAAATAACGAAAACAAAGCACAGCGCGAACATAAAAGTGAGTGTTATGAAATCGCTGAAAACAAACAACATTACAGAAATGAAGGTAGTGCCAAAAACTCAAAGGAAGAAGAAAGATATACAGAAAATGCCACGGAGAAACAGATCGCGGCAAAAAGTTTGATAACCTCGAAAGAGAACAAAGAAAGTATCTTATCTCTACAGCTGGTTATAGAACTTTTAACAAAAGATTTAAGGGAAGCAAGAGAAGAAATAGTGCAATTACTTGTGAAAAATACCTGCCTAGAAAAAGAAATATGAGAAAAGGAAGAAAATTAAAAACTGAGAAAAACCGAAGCGTCAATGGAAAACATGGCCAAAAAGTGACGCGAAACAGCACAAACTGGAAATAAAGAACCAATTCCAGCCTTTTGGACTCCTAAATGAAGAAACTGGGGGAGCTGAGGAGGACAGATGGCAAAAATCAACAAAGCTACATGCACCTACAAGGAAGAAGATTAAAGTGCAGCCATTAAGAATTCTAGCAGACAGCCATGGTAAAGGACTCCGTGGGATACTAGCGAACAAGCAAAAGAAATGCAAGTTGAAGGCTTAGTGAAACCGGGTGCACCATTGAGTGAACTGGCAAAAAACTGTGGACAGTTTGATGACCTAACCTTAAAAGACCATTTAGTACTAATGGGCGGTTCAAATTATGTGTCAAACAACGAAGTGCAAAGTGTGTACAGTAATCTTAAACATTGCTTAGCAAAATTGCAACATACTAATGTGTTAATTGTAAATTTACCACATAGACATGATCAAAATAGTAATTCCTATGTCAACACAAAGGTAAGAGAATGTAATGAAAATATAACAAATATCTGCAGAAGATTCCATAATGCTAAGGTAATAGATATAAGCAATTTAGACAGAGATTTGCACACAACACATGGGCTTCATTTAAATATAAGGGGGAAAGAATGGGTGGCATACAAAATAATACAGGCAATAAATGATAAGAAATCCAAGGAATCACTAAAAGTACCAATACCCTTAGTAGAGAAAAATGGGTCAGAACAGGGAAACGTATAAACAGTGCTGGATTTTTAGAAACTCAGCCAGTTGCTAGTACAAGCATACATAGTAAGAACTCAAACCTGCTTAAAATAATTCATCAGAATGTACAGTATCTAAGTAATAAGTTAGACGAAATAGCTCTATTTCTGAAAGAACACAATCCAGAGGTGTTGGCAATCACAGAACATGGGTGAAATGATAACCAAATAGGTCAATGCCAATTTGATGGTTAAAGAAACTTAACTTCATATTGTTGAAAACATTTTAAAGGTGGAGGGCATCCCTACTAGTAAATAAAAATATAAAAAATGTTAAACCACTTACATGGTTAAAAGAGAAAAGTATAGAAAAGGTATGTGAACTGGCGGGAATTGAAGTACAAAATTGTCAAGGGAAAATCATAGTGGTTGTATGCTACCGATCTCCATGCAGCAGTACTAAGGAATTTTGCCAAAACTTAACTAAAATACTAGATATAATTGAGGGGGAAAATGTGATATTGTTAGGAGACATAAACATAAATAAAGATGAAAACAATTATGAATATAAACAACTATTAGATGTAGCAAACATGTATAAGATGCTATAATTAATTGATGGAAATTAATCATTTCTCCACACTAGCCGTATATAGTCTAAGATATGTGATGGATAGAGTCAACATGAATAATTGAATGTAAGGGGAAATATACAAGTCAACTGGAGAATTTCATGTCAGGACGGTACGTTGGCCATGGTAGCTCAAAGGTTAAGAGCGACTGGACGGCAACCAGGAGATCCGTGGTTCAAATCTTGGCCATGGCATTTAATTTTTCATGTTGACTCTATCCCTTTATAAGATGTGTTTGACAGTTAATGAACCTACTAGAGTTACCAACAAAACTGCAACAATAATTGATAAGATTGTCACAAACATACTCTCAAGCTAATATAAAATAAGCGTAATACAGAGCCATCTTTCAGATCATTATGCACAGGAAATACAAGTTCACTTTAATATTCAGGTACAAAACGTCTATTATAAACAAATGAATTTAAACAATGACTGTTTTGACGAACTGTACATATTAGTGCAGGAAGAAAAGTGGGGGGAAGTCTACAATGAAATAAACACAGTTAAAAATGGGACAATTTCTATAAAACATTTAATCATTACTTTAACATAGCATGCCCTAAGTTAGTGAAAAAAAATATGTAGAAATCAACAAAACAAACTGATAGATAAGGAAGTATCTGAAGCAAAACTTAAAATGAAATTATATTATGATATATATATATATAAGCAGTCGAAACTAGAAACAGATAAAAACAAATACAAAGAGAGTAAAAAAGAATTTAGAGTTATATTAAATCAGGCCAAATCCAAACACATCGAACAAAAACTTGGACTTTCTATTAACAAAACAAAATCAATGTGGGATATCATAAATAAAGACTGTGGATACATAAAATATGAAATGCACAGAAACTTGAGTATAGAGAATGGAAATACCGTAACGCATAACCCTGATGAAGTAAGCAATATAATAAGTAAGCAATAAATTCCTAAAACACGTCAGCTAATATCAGAAAATAAAAGTAGTTGCACATACAAGTTTAACACAAAATCTATAGCCGACACAATTTATATTGGTGATGTATCACAAGAAGAGGTCTTAAAAACTATAGTTAAGATGAAAAATAAAAATTCAGCCGATGAAATCTCTTCAAAACTTTTAAAAAAATGTGCACCATACTTGCTAGAACCGCTAACTCATTTAATTAATTCAACCTTAAGAGAAGGCATATTCCCAACGTCCCGAAAGAAAACAGTTATAAAGCCCTTACACAAAAAAGGAGATAAAGATGTAGCCAGTAATTACCATCCAATAGTCCTGGTATCGACACTATCTAAACTGCTAGAGAAAATAATTGCAAATAAAATCATAACCTTTTTAGAAAAATAAAAAATACTAAACAGTGCTCAGTATGGTTTCAGAAAAAATATGTTGACAACTGAAGCTATAGCAGAAATAATAGACTATATAATAGATAATATGGATAAACATGTACACAGCAATTGCATTTTCTTAGACTTAACTAAAGCTTTTGACTGCGTAGATCACAAATTACTCCCAGATAAGTTGCATCATTACGGAATCAGGGGAATTGCATTGAATTTAATAAAAACATATTTAAATAACAGAACACAGCAAGTAAACATAACTCATCTAACAAATCAATGCTTGAAAGACCATTATTCAAAAAGTATAGAAGTAAAACAAGGAGTTCCACAGGGTTCTGTTTTAGGACCACTCCTACTCATCACATACATAAATGATATACCTAATCCTCCAAAAAGTAGAATCATAATGTACGCAGATGATACAACAATTATAAATACAGGAAACACTATAGAGAACTTGGAAAATGTAACAAATCAGAACACTATCCAAATTATCCTGCACCTTAAACATAACAGCCTTTTTATAAACACAGATAAAACTATATACGTTTCCAAACCATTCAAAATACAAATTGTGCAAATTACAAAATTATCATTGAGAATAAAGAAGTAAACTCGACAAAATTTTTAGGCTTAGTGGTACACGGACATTTGAAATGGGACAAACATATAGACAAATTGTGCAATAAAATATTGTCACCCGAACTTCGGAACTCCCTATAGAACTGGCCAGCAGTAGGGTCAGACGTGAAGCATTGTGCCCACGCCTACCCATTTGTCTCCGGTCAGTAACTGAAGGGATGATTAGGAGAGAGATTGCGGGCCACTGTGCCGTCTCTTTCCCCTTCCCCTGAGTTCTCGAACATACAGGATATTTCATCTAATCTAGAACCTTCTAGATTCGCCAGTTGGTCCTATATAAGCAACGCGTCAGGCTGGAGGAAAGTTGAGTTCTTGTCGAGCAGCGGTAAGGAGCGCCCAGTGAGAGAACGGACTGTGTACGTGCATCGGAGGAGTGTACGTAACTGCGTGCAGTGGATCTGTGACAGACCAACTGGTGAATTGTAATTGTGTGCATTACGTAATTCTGTGTAATTGGCAAGAGTTCCGATTGTAATTCGGTGGAAATAAAGAACATTTTTAAGTGGTGCAATTGGACTTTTAATTTATCGAACCCACAAAGTTACAATATGTTCAGGATTAAAAATAAATCCTTTCATGGAAGTGTTGAAAACAGTGTTATTGTATAAATTAAATTAATTGGGAGTCGATTAATGACACTAAACAACACTTACTTTTAAATTTTCCCGGAACTAGTTTCAGAGGCCTTCCCTCTATCTTCAGTCGGACATCATTGGTGTAGCTGGCAATATTTTGTCATCGGTCTCCTTTGGTGGCGGTTCGAGGAACTTGCTGAACAAATCTTTCTGGGGGATGTTGAAATTGAATACTTTGTTCCTAGTTTTTGAAATAAAGATTTGTTCCCATGTGGACAGTTCTTGTTTTCCTGTTGTATGTTTTATTAATTTTGGTTCCGGATTTCTGTTGTGGTTTTTTTCCCCAAAAATGCGTGGCAACTGCTGATTTTTCTAATTGTTTGCATTTTATGTTCCTAAAGTGTTCCTTTGCTCTTGTTTCTAAATTTCTTTTGGTTTTTCCAATATAAATTTGACTACAGTCACAGCATTCAATTTGATATATACCAGATTTTTTGTTAGATGGAATGGAATCTTTGATTTTTGAGCAAATTAGGTTTTTTAAGGAGTAATGGTTCACTGGAGCTAGTTGAATGTTTTGTTTTTTGAAGACTTTTTTGCATTTATCAAAGGCCCATGGATGGTAAGTGAATTTTTTGAAGATCATTTTGGTTTCTGTAGCTGCAAGGGTTGTGGTTTCCTTTAGTAGTTTCTTCTTATTTGCTAAGTTCACTTTTTTGTCTACTAGTGATTTGGGAAAGTCATTTTTCTGTTCTATTTCAATAATTTTGTTGTATTCTATTTTATATTCTTCTGCTGTGAGAGGGATGTTGACCAGTCTGTGTGCTAAACTATTAAAGATTGCCTGTTTGTGGGATCTTGGATTGTAGCCATTAGCTTTTATGTAGTTGTCTGTCTGTGTTGGTTTTCTGTAAATGCCAAAGTTTATTCTATTTTTATTTCTGATTATTTTTAGATCTAAAAATGGTAAGTACTCGTCTTTTTCAACTTCAACAGTGAACTTGATGCTTTTTTCTTGAATATTTAAAAGTTTTAGTGCATCACTGATGTGTTTTTTTGGCACTATGGTAAATATGTCATCTACATATCTTTGCCAGAGCTTGAACATCCATGGGAAACCTTTAGTAATCCTTATTTCTAGTGCACTCATGTACAGATCGGCCAGGAAGGGTGATAAGGGGTTGCCCATTGCTAAACCAGAAGTTTGATGGAAATATTTTGTTTGAAACTGGAAAAATTCTGTTCTCTGCATAATTTGGTTAGTTCGATGTAATCTGAAATTTCAAGTGATGACATTCCAAGTGATGACATTCCAAGTGATTTGAGCCATTTTTCTATCAACTGGTATGCTGGGAAACAGTGATTTAACGTCAAATGAGACTAGTGTGTCCTCTTCATTTAGGTCAGTATCCTTAATGTGCTCTATAAGTTCATAGGTGTTTTTGAAGCTTAGGCAATGGATTTTTGGAGAGGAGTTGAATTTGTTTATTAGCCACTTTGCAAGTTTGTATGTTGGTGAATTTATACTGCTAACTATAGGTCTCATTGTTATGGATGGTTTGTGTATTTTGGCTAAGCCATAAAGTCTAGGTAAGGTTGGGTTATCTGGTTTAACTGTATATTTGTTTGATATACTTGATTTTGATATTGTTTTTTCAAATGATTGTATGCAAGCTGTTAATGGTTTCATATTCACTGTTAGCATTTCTTCCAGTTTTTCAAAGTAATCAGATTTATCCATTATAAGTATTTTGTTACCTTTGTCTGCCTTTGTGTATATGAGGTTTTTTTGTTTCAATGAATGGATAATATTTTGTTTGCTCTTCTGAACGGATCTGGTTTTTATTTCTTCCAAAATATTTTCACATTGGCTTTTAAGTGGATTTTGTTTTGATACTGGTAGACACTGTGCCGAAATGTTTATGTCTGCAATGTAGTCCTCAATTTCATTTGAAAAACTTACGCAAGTTTTTAATCCTTTGTTACTAAAATTAGGCAAGTGAGTCAACCTTGTATATACTTTTCTCCACTTACAAGTTTTTTATGAAGACTAGTTTCTGGGGACTTCTCCCCTATCGTCAGCTCTGTGGTAGACTAATGATGCATCCGGTGTCTGCATCTGGCTTGGTGTTGTGCTGCCATCTAATGTCCTGGTAAGTTTGATGACGTCATCTACCGCGGGAATTTCAAAATTCATCAAGAGGTCCTGTTTTTTCGTAATAAACATGTTTTCCCAAATCTGTAGTTCCAGAGGTTTCTTTGCCTGTTTGATCAGTTCTATTTCTTGTTTTATGTTGTGATTCTCAGACCAAAAGTGATGAGATACGGCCGACTTGTCCATTTGTTTGAATTTAATATTTCTGAAGTGTTCTTTCATTCTTGTTCCTAGATTCCTTTTGGTCTTACCAATGTATATCTTGTCACAATCCTGGCAACTCATTTGGTAAATGCCTGATAATTGAGTTTTCGGTGTGCTATTTTTTAGAGGGTGGTTTAGTAAGTTGCGGATGTTGTGTTTGTTTTGAGGGGCTAATTTTATGTTGAAGCTCTTAAATATCTTTTCAAATTTTTTGAAGTATTTTGGATGAAATGTAAATTTTCCATATCTGGTGTTTGGGTTTTCTAGTTTTTTTAACGTAGTAATGTCCTTTAAGTATTTGTTTCTTTTGTGTCTATAGATCAGTTTTTTTGATGAAATTTGTGTTATAGTTGTTCAGTTCGGCAACCTGCTGTATGTGAGCGTACTCCTGTTCATATTCTGTTTTTGTTAGCGGATTGTTGATTAATCTGTGAACTAAGCTATGGAATACTGCATATTGATGTTGTACTGGGTTGAATGGGTTGCATTTAATGTAATTGTCAACATGTGTTGCTTTTCGGTATATTCCAAATTGTAATCCTGATGGTGTTCTAATGATTTTCAAATCTAGAAAAGGTAGCCATTCATCCTGCTCTACTTCAATGGTGAAAACTATGGATTTTTCTTGTAGGTTTAGCAACTTTATAGCATCCTCGGTTAGTCTTCTAGGGACTATCGCAAACACATCGTCGACATATCTATGCCAACATTTGAAAATATGTGGAAAGGCTTTAGTAATGTGTGTTTCCAAATTACTCATGAACAGATTAGCTAGTAATGGTGAAAGAGGGTTACCCATGGCCAAGCCTGCTGTTTGTTGGAAGATCTTGCTGGAGAACGTGAAGCTGTTTTGTTCAATACATAGGGTGGTTAATTTGATGTATTCCTCTATTTTATCATCTGCAACGTTGCTTTTGGATAACCAGCCTTTCATCAATTTTGGAATTTTTTCTACTGGTATGCTCGTGAATCGAGATCTGATATCAAAGGACACCATCACCTCTTCAGTTTTTATAATTGTGTTTTCAATTTTCTTTACTAAATCAAATGATGTATATAAAAGGTTGACTCACTTGCCTAATTTTAGTAACAATGGCACTCCACTTTCTGAAATACTTCTTTTTATTCTATATTTTCATCCTTTGTTTAGAAGACCTAATTCTTTTGTGGATAAATTTATGTTAGATAGATTTACAACGTTTTCAAAGTTTTGCGTGTTTGTTTTTTCGTTTATGCTACTTATTGCCGTTTTGCGTTTAGCACGTGGACTAATTGCTGTTGGACTCAAGTTTCTATTTCCGATGTGTCTCTTATTCTTAAACTTTTTTTCGGTATGTTTTCGATGTGAAGAAATGTTAATCAAATTGGTCAATTTGTACTTTAGTTTTTCGGTTTTTATTTTCATTTTCTTGCTTAGCATTGCCAAATAGTTTTGTTCGAAGTCATCCCACATCGTGTTTCCCAGCGTTTTCGTTAAAACTAAATGAAGTTTATAAAGTTTAAATCCTGTTTCTTCCAAATGTTTATAATGTTTATTGATTTCTAGCTGTAAAACTTTTCTCTCGGCAGCTCAATCACTTTTTCCCAGCATACCAGTTAAACAACTCCCAACGTTGATAGAAAAATGGCTCAAATCACTTGGAATGTCATCACTTGAAATTTCAGATTACACCGAACTAACCAAATTATGCAGAGAACAGAATTTTTTCCAGTTTCAAACAAAATATTTCCATCAAACTTCTGGTTTAGCAATGGGCAACCACTTATCACCCTTCCTGGCCGATCTGTACATGAGTGCACTAGAAATAAGGATTACTAAAGGTTTCCCATGGATGTTCAAACTCTGGCAAAGATATGTAGATGACATATTTTCCATAGTGCCAAAAAAACACATCAGTGATGCACTAAAACTTTTAAATATTCAAGAAAAAAGCATCAAGTTCACTGTAGAAGTTGAAAAAGATGAGTATTTACCATTCTTAGATTAAAAATAGTCAGAAATAAAAATAGAATAAACTTTGGCATTTACAGAAAACCAACACAGACAGACAACTACATAAAAGCTAATGGCTACAATCCAAGATCCCACAAACAGGCAATCTTTAATAGTTTAGCACACAGACTGGTCAACATCCCTCTCACAGCAGAAGAATATAAAATAGAATACAACAAAATTATTGAAATAGCACAGAAAAATGACTTTCCCAAATCACTAGTAGACAAAAAAGTGAACTTAGCAAATAAGAAGAAACTACTAAAGGAAACCACAACCCTCTCAGCTACAGAAACTGAAATGATCTTCAAAAAATTCACTTACCATCCATGGGCCTTTGATAAATTAAAAAAAGTCTTCAAAAAACAAAACATTCAACTAGCTCCAGTGAACCATTACTCCTTATAAAACCTAATTTGCTCAAACATCAAAGATGCCATTCCATATAACAAAAAATCTGGTATATATCAAATTGAATGCTGTGACTGTAGTCAAATTTATATTTGAAAAAACCAAAAGAAATTTAGAAACAAGAGCAAAGGAACACTTTAGGAACATAAAATACAAACAATTAGAAAAATCAGCAGTTGCCACACATTTTTGGGAAAAAACCACAACATAAATCCAGAACCAAAATTACTAAAACATACGACAGGAAAACA
Organism: Mantis religiosa; assembly: GCA_030765055.1. NCBI lineage: Eukaryota > Metazoa > Arthropoda > Insecta > Mantodea > Mantidae > Mantis > Mantis religiosa. Next base: position 450,430,773 of record CM060950.1, read on the forward strand.
AGAACTGTCCACATGGGAACAAATCTTTATTTCAAAAAACAGGAACAAAGTATTCAATTTCGACATCCCCCAGAAAGATTTGTTAAGCAAGTTCTTCGAACTACCACCAGAGGAGACTGATGAAAAAATATTGCCAGCTACACCAATGAGAACCAGTCGATGTCCGGCTGAAGATAGAGGGAAGGCCTCTGAAACTAGTTCCGGGAAAATTTAAAAGTAAGTGTTGTTTAGTGTCATTAATCGATTCCCAATTAATTTAATGTTCAGGATTATTTATGATGAAAAGAATTTCAAATTTAAAAAATATAGAACTTCAAAAGACCATTTATTATAGTTAAATCTACCCACACATAACTTACGGAATAATAGTATGGGGTTGCAGAAAAATATAGAATGAATATTTATACTACAAAAATGAGCAATTAGATTAATTCTAAGTGTAAAATACAGGGAATCATGCAAAGAAAGTTTTAAAGCATTAAATATACGCACGTTATACTCCCTGTACATATACAAAACAATAATATACCTAAAAAATAAAAATTCCACCACAGAAACAAATCAACAAATTCATGACCATAACACACAAAGAAAAAATAATTATCATATACAGGCACATGCGTTACAACTATACAATATGAAACCTACAGCAGCGGCAACCGAGCTTTACAATAAATTACCTGAATATATTAAAAATATAAAAGAACTAAACCAATTTAAAAGGATACTAAAAGAGTTGTGCATAACATTTTCTTTCTATTTGCTTGAGGAATATCTAAATTGATGGTAATAATTACTGTAGAATGGTGTGTAAACTAAAATGCTACTCTGTAACTATTATATATAAAGTAACTACATAGAAATGTATTATGATTATTACTATTTTTATTATTATTGTTATTCTGAAATGTTATATAATTGTGTAATATTGTACGTTTTTTTTAATATGTAATATAAATTTAACTGACGTATCCAAAAAACATGTATTGTGTTATGAAAGGATGAAAATAAATAAAAATAAACTCATTTGTGTGACAAAATTTGTTTTATTTGGTGCACTATGAGCTGATTAGACTGAGGATTGATATGCCCTGTATGTTGCATTCATACAACGCTCTCTAACAAAGGCAAGTGGATGATTATTAGCATTACTCCGTGTACATATGTTATTGCTTCAGAATGACTTAAAATTGAGCAAACTCTGTCTAAATACACAGGAAAACAGCATTCAAATACTGATTCCTTGCAATAATGTAATAGAATGGAAAGAGAGAAAATCCAGAGTTTCACTCACACTGTTTATTTCTCACAAGTAGGTTTTCTTACACACTTTATACATGTATCAATTTATATTACAGAAAATTTCTATTTCAACTTTTATAGGTGCAAGGGGAGTAGGAGATATTCCATTCTCATTGCATGACCTCCTGTTTTAGAAAAAGTAAAAGTATTTGAACAAACAATAACAATGAATATCTTGGAAAAGTTCATGCCCAAATATTTTGAGTTTCAAAAACTGCTTTGACTTTTTCCAACTATGATTTAAACGTTGTGCAAAACTGAAGAGAAATAAAACATTTCCGAAGACAGTATCTGAAAGTGAAGTATGAATATAATTTGTCCTCCATTATCTTAAAATATGGTATTCGAGTAAAAATTGTTAGATGCAGTTTTGAGAAAATATATTTATTTTATGATATAGTTTCTTTGGGGATTAAAAAAAAGATAGAACTTAATTTTCAGTGAAATCAAGACATCCAAATTTACTGGTGAAATGCAATTCCTTCTCTGCCTGTGAAGTATGTCAAGAAATGTAAACTAGGGAAAAAGACTCAGCCGTTAAATGACATTTACATAGCTAGGATTAGGATGACTATGGAGAGGATTTGGCACTGAAACCTGTGGTTTATTGTAGCTAAGCCCTAAGTGAGGCATCCCCGGGAGGAAGAATGAGGTGAGAGGAGACAGAAGGCGGCCTGTCACATGTGAAATGATAATCTGAAATGGAGGGACAGGAAATTGGAGGATGTAGTTGTCCTACCCAGCATTTGTCTGATGACCTGGGAAAACCCCATGGGTCAGGTGGGTTGGACAAGCAAATCGAACCTAGGCCTCCTGAATGCCGACCACATTCGAAATCGCCTGAGCCTTTACATAGCTAACTTCAACATAAAATATTTTGAAAATGACTAACACTACAGTGAGCTACATTTGACAGAATATTATATTTTAAAGAATTTTACATGTTTACTGTAGAATGATGTCTATCTCATAAAAGCATGGCATTTAGGTACTGAACAAAAAAATCATTCCAGTAATCAGCATTGAAACTTTCTAACTTTCAGTGTGGTTATATATTATATAATGCTACTTGATTTAAGTGTTTAATGGAGATCTTTCCCAATTAGCCTCAAGTTACAGTAGTACAAAAGAGAATAGAATTGATTTGGACCTGTAACTAACACTCACCAAGGCAACCCGGGTTCGATTCCAAGCATCTGCCAAGTGAGATTTATTGTGGAATGAGTGAAACTGTGTTCTTTCAAGTCTGACAACCGCCTAAAGTCCTTATTACAAGTTTCACATTGGTACGGCTTCTTACCCTCGTGAATTAAATTATGTCTTTTCAAACTTTGCAAAAGTGTAAATCGCGTATTACAAATATTACAGTGATACGGCTTGTTACCCTCATGAGTTAAACTATGTCTTTTCAAATTTGACGAAATAGCAAAGCTTTTATTACATGTTTTACATTGGTAAGACTTTACACCCTCATGAATTAAGGAATGTGTTTTCAAATTTGACAGAAAGGTAAAACTCTTATTACAAGTTTTACATTTGTACAACTTCCTCCCATCCTCATGAGTTAAATTATGTCTTTTCAAACTTGGCAACCGTGAAAAGCTCTTATTACATGTTTCACATTGGTAGGGCCTCTTACCCTCATGAATAAAGATATGGCTTCTCAAATTGCGCAACTGGGCAAAGCTCTTTTCACAAATGTTACATTGGTGTGGCTTCCTACCTTCATGAATTAAAATATGGCTTTTCAAATTTGATAACTGAGTAAAGCCCTTATCACAAATTTTACATTGGTATGGCTTCCTACCTTCATGAATGAAATTATGCAATTTCAACTGGCACAAATGAGTAAAACTCTTAGTACAAATATTACATGGGTACGGCTTGTTAACCTCATGAATTAACTTATGTCTTTTCAAATATGATAGCTGAGCAAAGCCCTTATTGCAAGTTTTACATATGTACGGCTTCTTACCTTCATGAATAAGACTGTGTGATTTAAACTGTGACAACCGAGCAAAACTCTTAGTACAAGTATTACATTTGTAAGGCTTATTAGACACATGACTTAAATTATGTTCTTTCAAATGACCTAACTGAGTGTAGCTTTTACCACAAGTTATACATTGGTATGGTCTCTTACCCTCATGTACTAAATAATGTGTTTTCAAATTTGACAACTGAATGAAGCCCTTATTACAAATACTACATTGGTGTGGCTTTTTGCCTCCATGAATGAAACTATGCATTTTCAAATCTTGCGACCGCCTAAAGGCCTTATTACACGTTTTACATTGGAATGGCCTTTTACTATCATGAATTAAATAATGTTTTTTCAAAGTTGACAAATGAGTAAGGCGCATATTACAAATTTTACACTGGTATGGCTTCTTACCCTTATGTGTGAAATTATGTGCTTTCAAGTTTGACAACTGAGTAAAGCTGTCATCACCAGTGGTACATTGGTAAGATGCCTTATTCTCATGAATCAAATTATGTAGTTTCAACTGTGAAAGACATTTAAAGTTCTTTGAACAAATGTTACAATTGTGTAAACCTTTCTCCTTATTATGCAAACTTCCTCCCTTATCACTTAATTTACCAATGTGCTCTGAGTGAACATATTCTTTTACACTTAGTAAGTCCGTGGTACTAGTAAGACATTCAAATTCAAGGTGATCCATTTCATTACAGAAGGTTGTGTCTGTTCCTGAGAGTTCAGCAGAAGTCAATGGTGATTTGCCACTAATATCCACAATGGTCTCTGAAAGTAATCTGAAATGTTGGAGAATGTAATGTTATAAGTACAAAAGTCACATATTCAATACAGCATAACCTTAGTTAAGAATACATACATGCTCAGAAATAAATGAAAACTCTAATTAAAAATACTAGTCAAGTGACCGCACTGTTCACAACTGAACTATCTTTGTTCACTCAAAATATTTTTACACAATATCTTCATTTGCATTAAAACCATAACTATACATGCATTGGGGAAGATTTAGTCCAAATTACAAGTCTATGTATAAAGTTGAATAGTATTGTAGTAACTATTGGTTCAATAGTTTAGAAAATAGCTAAATGTTAAATGTAGCAACAATATTACTTTTATTATGTCTTGTTTGCATTTATCTCTCTTCCAATATGAATTACTACAATGCTTTATCTCCTAGAGAAACAAAGTTTTGTTCTTGGTAAAAGGAGACTATAAGATGCTACAATGATAGAATTTTCTAAAGTTGTGTGTTTTGGGAACATACCTGAAATTTAAACTCCCTCTAATTAATAAAAGGTACAACAATTGAAAGTAATAGTAGAGAATAGTCTGATAAAGGTTAATACCACAAAGAGAATTAAAATAAATTGTAAATCCAGAATTGGAGGGCAATAGGGTTTTGTCAGCCACTTGGTTTGCCTGCCAAAAATTAATAAGGTATAAGCTAGCAGTGAAAAGGACCTTGAAGAAAATACAAGAATTATTCCCATAAGAATGCATGATATGTAAATGAGTAAGTAACATGAGGTGAATTTAAATCAATGGAAAGAAAGTAACTTATGAGTTGTTACACTTATGTGACCTAGGGCCCATATTACGATCTCCGGTTAAGGTGTTGGTTAACAGTTAACTTGGAGCTACACGCAGATGTCAGTATTGCGACCTTCGGTTAAGCGCTAACTCAGAGTTATTTCTGGAGGTAAACTAACTCTCACCTCGAGTAGCTATTAGTGAGATAACTTGGGAGTTTACCTTCACATACAAAAAAGAAAATAGTGTACCTCCAGTTCAGACTGAATGTCGACAGCGATTCTGAGGATGAAATGTTGGCAAGCATTCATTTAATAGAAAAACAGCGAAAATAATTAGACTGCGGAAAGATAATTTTGATGAGTGGACGAAGAATTCTGACAACACTCTCGATTGTCAAGAGACCACATCAGCGATTTTGGAGATCAGAAATTGAATCAAATTTAAAACAGGCAGGTAAGAGTTTATATATATATATATATAAAATTTGATATGTTTGTGACATGTTGACAATAAACTAAACCACACGAGAATTATGTATATCTTGACGTGTTAGGTCATGGAATGAATTTCTAGTGTCCCATGGTGTCAGTGACTTATTGTAAGCAATACGATATTGTCGCCAGGCCAATGTTGATCGAGGCGGTAAGGCATTCAAAGGGAGGCGGAGTGCCTGTGTAGATAAAAGCTCGCCGAAACGGCGGGGGGGGGGGAAGAGACGAATTTTCTCGAGAGTTCGCCTTTATTCTAGCCGGATCTCGATTGTTTGAGAAATTTCTTGAATTTTAGTAAACTACAAAAAGGCAGCCAGCCCGCCAAAGAGAGTTAGTCGGTAATTGAACGCGTGCGGGTAAACAGCTGTGTATGTTCACCTTGTATGTTGTATGTGTACGAAGCGTATTTCTACTGAAATAAAGTGCAACTTTTTGTGTTTGTAACCTGGACTTTTGATTTCACGAACCCACAAAGTCACAATGGGTATCAGAAGTGCGACGACATGGAGGCTGCATTGGACAAGATTTTGGAGAAGATGACGGAAATGAAACCACCAAATTACAACCTCGCTGCGAAAACAGAAGCGGCAAATAACCTGACCGCGGAACTGAAGGAAATAAAAAAGACTAACGACATCATCGAGAAGATGGACCAAATGAAGGCCGAATTAACAACGAAGACGGAGGCGGCAAATAACAACCTGGCCGCGGAACTGAACGCGGCAAACGAGTCCCTCGCCGCAAAGTTTGAAGAGCAATTGACCGACGTAAGGGATGACGTCGCGGAGCTGGGCAAGCGGATGGGTCAAGTGGACGAGCCCCTTAACGATTTAGAGGAAAAGGCCAACAATAACGCCAAGACCCTGAACGCCATGGTGGAAGACATCGAAGACCTCGCGAACCGCGTAAACAATCTGGAGGGAAAGGCCGACAGCAACACAAAGTCCCTGAACGCCATGGTGCAGGACGTAGTCGGCAGGAGGTTGCAGGATTTAAAGGTGGACGCGCCGGGACGCGACACAACATCTGCGCGCGTCAAACCTCCTAAATACGACGGCGCGTCAACTTTCGAAGTCTTCCGCCGCCAGTTCGACGCAGTGGCCATGCACAACAAATGGTCACCAGAGGAAGAGGCCACACAGCTAATAGCCAGCTTCCAAGGATGGGCCGCGGAAGTCCTGAATGCGGTGCAGGAGGCGGCGGCGCCCAAGGATAGCTGGGAGGTCTTGGAGAATCGCTTTATAAACCACCGCTTAGCCGCAGCCAGCTGAAGTCAAGGTCACAGCAGCCAGGGGAGACGCAGGAGTTCGCCCTAGCAATCGAGCAGCTGGCCAGCAAAGCACTAGTCGACCTCCCACCAGAGTTCGTATCCCGAGAGGCTGCCTACACATTTGTCAATGGGGTACGAGACACGGAGTTTCGGCAGCGCATAATGCTCGGCGGTTACAAAACCATCCACGAGGCGCTAACGGCAGCATTAAGGATGGAGGCGGCCAAGGTGACAGCTATCCCTACGAGAACGAAAAGTGTCCGCTACACCGGAGACAGAAGACTAGCCGAAGGACGCCGGCGAACACCTAGTGGCCTATGCTCGGGGTGTGGACAACCGAGACACCTGGAGAGACTGCCCACACATAGAAGAGCAGTCGGAAGAACGAGTAAGGCCCGGCGTGGTGAGAAGTACGTCGGCGGCGACATCACCATCCCCTCGGGTGCCGCTGCGCGCTGTCAGCCTGCGTATGGATGACAGCCTCATCGCGGACGGTTGGGTGAGAGGGAAGCCGTACCGCGTGCTGGTGGACACCCCGGCGGCCGTAAACATCATCAGACCTGACGTTGCCAAGGGTTTGCCGAAGAGGAAGCCAAGCCGACCATACCAGCTTGTGACGGCATCGACCGACAACTTGCCTGTGGAGGAGGCCCCATTGAAGTTGACCTTGGGACGTTGTGCCGTACGTCTGCGGGTGCTCGTCGCCGAGGTGGCTGATGAGGTGATACTACGATTGGATGCCCTCAGAAGCCCCGAGGCGACGGTCGACGTCGGCAAGAAGGCCCTGCGGCTCAATGGAGAAGAGGTTATACTCCGGCAGCCCGAAGAGCGCCATGGAATTTGCAAGGGTCATTCTGAAGGAGCGAGAAGCGATGTGATGGTGACGGCGCGACTGGAAGGCCAGCGGACGAAGAACATGATGCTGGACCAGAAAATCCTGTGCACGGACTATGAGTAGCCAGGACATTATTGCCGTGCCGAGAGGTGCCAGTGAAGCTGCTCAAACTGGCAGATACCGATCATGACGTCCAGGCCCGAACGGAGCTGGGGACGTGCGAGCACGTGGTCGGCGTAACCGCAATCGACAAGACGCAGGAGCCGGTGCCAACGCAACACCTGGGGCCCCAGTTAGAACGCTTATTGGAGAGGGCGGCCGACCACCTGACCGCAGAACAGCTGGAGAAAGTTCGACAACTACGGAGGCGCGTCTTCAGCCAAGGCCGCACGGATAGTGCTTCACCGCATCGACACCGGAGACGCCCGGCCTTTTGGGCAACCACCGAGACGCGTTCCGTTGGCGAAACAAGCGGTGGTACGGGATATGCTAGAGGACTTGAAATCCAGGGGAGTGATTGAAGAGGCTGACAGCCCTTGGTGTTCCCCAGTAGTTCTGGTTACAAAGAACGGCCAGCTACGCTTCTACGTTGTCTACAGGAAGCTGAACGCTGTCACCCGAATGGACTCCTTCCCCCTACCCCGGATTGACGACACTCTGGACACGCTTGTTGTGCACAGTGGTTCTCGACCCTGGATCTGAAGTCGAGCTACTGGCAGGTGGCTCTAGACATGAGAGACAAGGAAAAGACTGCATTCTCGACAGGCCAAGGGCTTTGGCAGTTCACAGTTATGCCCTTTGGCCTCTGCAACGCACCAGCTACCTTCCAACACCTAATGGAGTCAGTGATGAGGGGACTGACTTATGATGCCTGCCTGCTATACCTGGACGACATCATCGTCGGTAAGACCTTCGAAGACCATCTGGAAAACCTGAGCAAGGTACTACAGAGACTGCAGGCGACCAAACTGAAGCTGAACGTGAGGAGGCGCCAGCTCTTCCGCAAGGAAGTTAACTACTTGGGCCACATAGTCTCACCAACCGGAGTGGCCACAGACCCGGAGAAGACCCAGCCTGTGAGATTAGCCTCGGACAAAGGATAAGAGAGAATTGCGCAGTTTCCTAGGCCTGTGCAGTTATTACCGTCGTTTTATCAAGGGGTTCTCCAACATCGCCAAAACCCTCACCCAACTGACTGAAGAACACCGGCCCTATGTGTGGATGGAGGACAACGAAGACGCTTTCCAGCACCTGAAGTAGACCCTGTGCAGTGCTATTTTGGGATTCCCACAGCCAGGTAGCCTCTGCATTGTGGACACATACGCCAGCGACCATTGCATTGGAAGCGCACTATCGGAAGCAAAGGACGGCCACGAGCGGGTGATAGCCTACTACAGCAAGACGCTATCCAAAGCAGAGAAGAATTACTGCGTCATCCGACGAGAGTTACGGGCGGTGGTTAAGACCTTGGAGCATTTCCATAAATACCTCTATGGTCAATCATTCCACCTGAGGACTGACCACACAGCCCTAACATGGCTACTGAGCTTTAGAAACCTGGAAGGCCAGACAGCACGTTGGGTACAGAGGCTGCAAGAGTACTTCATCTCTGAACATCGTAGAGGGAAATATATGTGTAGTGTTTAACGCCCGCTTTTACTACATACGGCACTGCAGGCGATGACACTGATGATAAATGAGATGAAGATGGAGCACCGGTGGAATGAGATGGCGGGGGAAACCGGAGATCCCGGAGAAAACCCGGCCCAGCGCCGTGTTGTCCACCACAAATCTGTTTGCCTGGGATCGAACCCGGGCCGCCTTGGTAAGAGCCAAGTGGTCTAACCACTAAGCCACGGCGCGGCCCGGCGTAGAGGGCAAAGCCACAGTAACGCACACGTCATGTCCCGAAGACCCAACCCAGAGGATTGCGGCCAATGCACAAAAGTGGAAGAGAAGGAACGTGCCGCAAGGGGTCCGAGTGGTCACGGCACTTCCTGCGGATGGCTGGGATAGCGCAGGCCTGAGGAGGGAGCAGCTGGCGGACGAGGACTTGGGACCACTCTTGAGAGAGGTGGAGGCAGGGCAAGAACAACCTGGGAGGACATCGCACCGAGGAGCGTCACCTACAAGTAGTACTGGGCCCGATGGGACTCGTTGAAGACCAGAGATGGCGTGCTATTCCGGATATGGGAATCGCCCGATGGGAAGACGCAGAGAGAACAGTTGGTACTTCCCCGAAGCAAGGTCTCGGAAGTCCTGGAGGAAGTGCACGCCCCTACTTCAGGAGGGCACCTGGGAGCAAACCGAACGATCGACAAACTCCGACAGCGCTACTACTGGCTGAGGCTCCGAGCAGACGCTGAGAGATGGTGCCGTCCATATCATGTGTGCGCGGCGAGTCGTGGCCCCCAGACTAGGAGCCCGGGTCGCATGCAGCAGTACAACGTCGGAGCGCCATTAGAAAGGATCGCCGTCGACATAGCTGGACCATTGCCAGAGTCCGACCGTGGCAACATGTACCTGATGGTGGTCGTGGACTACTTCACCAAGTGGCCCGAGGTGTATGCCATCCCAAACCAAGAGGCAAAGACAATCACAGACTGCCTCATGGAGCAAGTGTTCTGTCGATTTGGGGTGCCGTTAGAGCTACACAGTGACCAGGGTACCAACTTTGAGTCCAACCTAATGAAGGAGGCACTAGAAAGCTTGGGGTGAACAAGACCCGCACGACGCCTCTACATCCCCAGTTGGATGGCATGGTCGAAAGATACATCAAGACCTTAGAGGAACACCTGAGGAAGGTCGTGGCCAGCTATCAGCGAGACTGGGACATTAAGGTGCCACTGTTCTTGCTGGCCTACCGCTCGTCTACACACGACACAACTGGGATGACGCCAGCCAGCTTAATGTTCGGCCAAGAGTTACGCCTCCCTTGTGACCTGGCTTTTGAAAGCCCTCCGGAAGCGAAACAGACAGCGACCAAGTATGTAGAGAACTTGGTAGACCATCTCCACGACATCCACGAGATTGCTCGCCAGAACATCCAGAAGGTGAGCGACCGCATGAAGACCAGGTATGACAGGCAAGCCAACAGCCAAGGGTTCCAGCATGATGACCTAGTCTGGTGGTACCGCCCTACCTGTACCAAAGGACGATGCTCGAAGCTCCAGCAACCATGGCAAGGACCGTACCGGGTGGTGAAGAGGATTAACGACGTGGTCTACCGCATTCAGAAGTTGCCCCGAGGGAAGATGTTGGTGGTACACCTGGATCGCCTGGCCCGTTACGATAGTGCTGTTCGGGACGACCAGCCTTGAGGAGGGAGCAGTGTCGCCAGGACATTGTTGATCGAGGCGGCAAGGCATTCAAAGGAACGCGCAGTGCCTTGCGTAGATAAAAGCCCGCCGAAACGGCAGGGGGGGGGGAAGGAGACGAATTTTCTCCAGAGTTCGCCTTTGTTCTAGCCGGGTCTCGATTATTTGAGAAATTTCTGGAGTGTTAGTAAACTATAAAAAGGCAGCCTGCCCGCCAAAGAGAGTTAGTCGGTAATTGAATGCATGCGGTTAAACAGCTGTGTTTGTTGACCTTATATGTCGTATTGTGTATGTATACAAAGAGTATTTCTATGGAAATAAAGTGCAATTTTTTTGTGTTTGTAACCTGGACTTCTGATTTCACGAACCCACAAAGTCACAATATTTTATGCAATCATATTGCAATATGTTTTAGTGACCAAACGTAATAAACTAAGCTTGTAAAACCAACACCAGAAAATACACGCAACACAATATGTGTAGGTATGTAAAGCAAACAGTATAACCTATAACATTAACCTAATGCTATGAAAAAGTATCTATCTAGTCCTATGGAAAAATCTAAACTGTAAAAGAACTATAATAATAAACTTACAGAAGAACTATTAATGAAAATATACAGAAAACAGCTAATAAAAAGTTAAAACAGATGCCTGATGCTGCTACAAATGTTTCGTTTTCCTGCTAATTACACATTCTAAACACAAGATAGCATTGCAAACACAGTAAAATCCTAGTGGAAAATATTGCCAACCTTTCACAGCCCACCATAATGCACAGGGTAACAAACCTACAGTTAAATCGAGTTCATAATATGAGACACTGAACCTAACAAATAGTTATTGATAATTGAAAGATAAACTTCAGCTAGTAGCCGGAGATCGTAATACAGGCCCTTGCATGTGTTTGTATCTTGACTGAATTCAACAGCTACAGTATGGATGGTCATTAGATCTCCGGTCCTGACTTTTGCGGTTGCAGGAGGGGGAAGATTAATAGTACCAACATATAGTAATGAGCAACTGAAAACATATCCTCAAAATTATCTTTAGAATGAAAATATAGGACTATATTAGCTTTAAAACATTGAAATCCAACTTGCAATTTCATCATCATGCAAAATATTCATTACAACACCACTCTATTTCAATATTTCCTTCACACCTTTTAAGCACACAAACTCCTTCTGCTGGTAGTACTGGAAGTCTGTATATCCAGTGTTGTGCTCAAAAACTGTCTGCTAGCGCCAATCAGCATTGTCACTGCTGGACATGGCTTCCGAATCCAACACTGTGTTGCCAGTTTAATTTTGTTTGGTCCAAATGGCTTCAGTTACTTTTGGTGCTTGCGCTGGTGAAGTTTCTTTTCTATGTTGTGTATGCATTAATTCCAATTTTTAGTGTCTGTAAGTCCTATTATTATCACTATAATAATATGGCAAATGCATGAAATATTTAAAATACACATGTTCCGCTGCTTCAAATTCCCGCTAAAGTACTTGCAACAACCCGCTTTCCCCTCTCGAGAAATGTCAGAGCTGGGGAATGGCTGACCAAACTGTACTTATTCTCACTGCCAGTAAACATGATCAGAGCAACCAGCTCTTGAAACTGAACAAGACACAGTCAAATGCTTAAAAATAAATTTTTCTAAAAATTCACAATATGTGTCAGTCTACAAGTATCTTAACCCTTTCACCGATATGGACGTCATATGACGTCCAAGTTAAAGTGCCCCAAACCGATATGGACGTGTATAGAGGTCCTGCGCATACATGCATTTAATGCTCATTTAACGCCAATTATTTTAATCTTGCTGCTTTACAATAAATTTAAATTAGTTCTATAAGGAATGTAAACGTATCCTTAAAGGTTTCTTTTTGAATTATACACCTCCAAACCTGGATAAACACCCAAGGGCACATCTGCAGATTCACACCAAATAATATTGGTTTCCTTGCGAACTTCTTTTTCGCAACACACTACACATTTTCGAAATGGTTACAAGTTTTTTGGGTGTGGGTGGTATACTTTTAGGAAAGTGTTTCCTCTCAAGTATGAGGGATGATGTGGTGAATTTTGCTACCCCCTAGTATAAAGAGGCCTCGGAGTATGATAATACTCAATTAGGTTACGAGCTCTTTATACGCGCAAGTACAGGTAGATGAATGTCTTTTACAGCTCTGAAAATTACTAAACAACTGTGCATAGTTACATCCAGTGGTATAAAAATCCTTTTTTTTTTTTTACCATTTAACTGTTTTCCGTAAAGAGGGATAGCTGGTAATAGCTGATCCGTATCACCCATATTTGACCCGCCATTTCCCCAAACAATGGAGTAGCTAACATGCCAGCTGTAGACCAGTACACGTCACTGCTACGTATGTCCTAAAGATCTCCGTCATAATCGTACAACAAATCTTCCAGATTTTCTACAGTAATATCAGAAGCCTGTACACATCATACCCAAGCTAATTTATTTGCTACATTACGGGGATAAGCCATGGTTAACATTGAAATTTAACAATTTCAAATGTACCATACATTTAGCTCTTGATAGCTACAAGTAATCACTCTGAACACAGACAGAGTATAAATATCTGAAATACAGAGCGAAAACTGCTGCATAAGTCTACTAGAAACCTTGGTTGAGAAACACTGTAATAACAGATGCTGACAGAGAGTTTTCATTCCAGTGTGTGAGCGTGTGACGCAACATATTCTCGTCATATTATCGCTTGGCATAGCATAAATAAACTAAACTTGAACCTGAGAAGTTTCTTGCGTAGCTATACATACATACTATGGCTCGTATACACACAAAACAAAATGATTCACATATTAGGCGCGTTCAGCACAAAGAATGGCTTTCGCTACAGTGAAACAAAGTAGTGAAATTTCAACAATTTATTAATGTAGTCTCTACTTTATTGTTACTGTAGATTTATACTGCCTTTAATGAGTTTCAAACCAGTTTTTGTTTCATTTAAATAACTTAATAAATGCGGAAGATACGGAACTGTATTTATGATGCATTTTTACAGCATTTAACAATTTAAATGTCCTGCTCTGTTTATTGGGTATCCGTTTCCGGCCCCTGAAGGGTTTAAATGGCCATCGGCGAAGCGGTTAAAGTATAGGTTTTTCATCACATACACTAAGAGGCAATTATAAGAAAACAGAATTAAGGAAACATTTTGAATATGAGGAGCAGTTTTGGAAGGGAGGATAAACTTGAAAGCCTGTGCATTACATACCTATCTGAAGCAAAACTAACTCTAAGCTCAGTATTTATCAGGCATTTAAATTTTCTGTTATACTTCCTCTCTTTCTCCCTTTCACTCATAATTTTCTTTTAAGAATGCTTCATTTGCCTTCCTGGGACTGTAACCACGTCAGTGATGTCAATTTAAACTGTGAACAGGCCCTGAATGGAAGCCCCAAAAATAGCAAAAGACATTTAAATTTTTAAAAACTGTAAAAATGCACCATAAGTTTATATCTTCCATATTTATGAAGTTATTTTAACAAAATAAAAACTGCTTTAAAGTAAATTAAAGGCAGTATACATCTATAGCATCATTAAAATATGGCCTATATTAAGAAATCCTTGAAATTTCGCTATTTTGTTCACCGTAGCTAAATGTTTTGTAAGCACAATTATGTATATATAGCTGTGTAAGCGAAAGGTTCTCCGGTTCTAAGGTTTTATGATTGAGTTTATGTTGCCACGTAATCACTGAATGTTGTCATAAGTGCCGAGGCTTTCACGGCCGGAGTCGTTAACTACTTTATATACATCTTTCAGGCATGTAGGCCGTGGTCCAGTTGGTTTAACATCTGACATTTAGCCAAAAACTGCATCCAGCATCATCATGGTTATGAACTTGAGAGCTCCTGAGTCTAAGACTGGAGCGCTATGTCTCCCAACGCGCTATATATAGCCATGTGGAGTGAGGGCGTGGCCTGTTAGGGAGAGCATGGCTGCTATTTGACCAGTGGGATGGCTCTGATCCTGGTATAAAAGAGAAGGTTTCCAGTTCGTCCAGTTTTCTTACCATTCTTTTCAAAGCCGGAATCCATGTTTTGCTTATCTGTTGCCTCTCTTCCTTACAATTAAAGGCATTTTTATGTTTAAAAATTTCTATCACTTCCCGAGTCAAGTAAGCCTGGTAGTGGCTTGTCCTTGAGAGCTCTGTCGTGTTTATAATTTATTCATGGCCAAATAATAGTGTGTTCTGCTACTGCTGACTAGGGCAGATGGTGTAAAAAGTACCTCTACATCAGCTGGATATAACCATATACAATTGTTTAGTAATTTGGAGAGTTGTAAACCCATGCTAGAAAATGAGCTGACTAGGCATTTGCATATCAATAGTTTGCAGCCTAATTGAGCACTAAGACATTCAGAGGTTTCTTCATACTGGGGGTCAGAAATCCACCAACACTTTCCTAAAAAAATATCATCTCTTAATATGCGAGAGTCGTGTTCTCTTTGAAAATGGCTTATGTGCCTTGCCTTGAAAAAGCAGTTCACAAAGAAACCAGTACGAGTTGCCATGAATGTGGAGATATGCCATCCATGTTTTCAGGTGCATCATTAAAAACTAAACCTTTAGATGTAAGCTTTTATGTTTTATAGAATTTACTTA
The DNA here is from genome assembly GCA_030765055.1 of Mantis religiosa. Taxonomy (NCBI): domain Eukaryota; kingdom Metazoa; phylum Arthropoda; class Insecta; order Mantodea; family Mantidae; genus Mantis; species Mantis religiosa. The sequence continues at coordinate 450,446,171 of CM060950.1, forward strand.
AATTTATTAAAAAAGGGAAAGTTTAAAATAATTAGCTTTAATCAAGCATTAATTGCATGTTTGTGCATATCGATTTTCCTGCGCTTTAACATGGACTTCATATGACATCCACATCGGGAACGGTTAAAAGATATTGAAACTAAAACCTCCACATAGGAAATTTTGATGGTATAAAATACAGTTTGTAGTTATTAGATCAAGTAAAAGACCAGTTTATATCTGATCAACCCTGATATTGGCGATATAACTCTGTGGACTTGGTCATTTCAATATGTAATTTAATGTTTGATTATTATATTACCACTGGATTAATTTAAAAGCTCAAGAAGACATCTGCCATTACATAAATAGCAGTTATATAATAACAAAAGTGAGTATCACACAAGAAGCAATCTTACCTTGAAGGTTCCATTGCAGAGAAATCTCCATCCTGTAACAGAATAATTCAAACGTATAGTTTAACACTTTCATCCATATAGTGTTAATTAAAGCTCCTGCATAGCACGGCTAGCAGATATGTGGAAACAAACAATTCACATTTGATCATGTAAAGTAGCGTAAGAAAACAGGAGCATTCAGTAAATCATAATATATGACTCAGTTACAAATTAAGACAGAAATGTATAAATAGAAAATAGCAGGGAATAAGTGGCATGAATGACTATAGAGACCAGGTGCACCATATACTGGGATTGTAAGTAACAATCTTAGAATGCAGATTACTTGCTACAAATTTTAACGAGGCTGTGGCGGTGGTGGTGGTGGTTTTCAGTGATTCAAGTACCCTGTTGTAAAGCATTATGCACATGACATTATGACATGACATCACTCAATTTTTTATTTAATATTCTCCAATGTAGGTCATATAGTAAGATAAATGAAATGAGTGAAATGAGGCTCAAAGAAGCCCAGGATCCATAGAGCCAAAGTTGCAACAGCAATATCTGCAGTCAAGTCCTCCATGGTGAAGGCTGTGTAGTACGTAACTGTGCACTCTCAACAAAGGTGGCAGTGCGGAGGTTAGTAGCTGGGTACTTTCTGTGAAGATTTCCGAGACAATATATCATTGACTGGACGACAAGCATTCTACTGGTATACCCATTAATATTTAGGTCAATACAAAAGCAATGTGGTGTCACATTCTAGCTTGAGATCATATATTTGTCTGTATCAGCAGCTAAAACTGCGAGGGCGTGCTGTTCCGGGTATGGGAATCACCCGATGGGAAGATGCAGAGAGAACAGTTGGTACTTCCCCGGAGTAAGGTCCCGGAAGTCTTGGAAGAAGTGCACGCCGGTACTTCAGAAGGACACCTGGGAGCGAACCGAACGATTGACAAACTACGGCAGCGCTACTACTGGCTGAGACTCCGAGCAGATGCTGAGAGATGGTGCCATCAGTGTCACGTGTGCGCGGCGAGTCGCGGCCCCCAGACTAGGAGCCGGGGTCGCATGCAGCAGTACAACATCGAAGCGCCATTCGAACGGATCGCCGTTCACATTGCTGGACCGTTCCCAGTTTCCGACCGAGGCAACAAGTACCTAATGGTGGTCGTGGACTACTTCACCAAGTGGCCCGAGGTGTATGCCATCCCAAACCAAGAGGCAAAGACAATCACAGACTGCCTCGTGGAGCAAGTGTTCTGTCGATTTGGGGTGCCGTTAGAGCTACACAGTGACCAGGGTACCAATTTGAGTCCAACCTAATGAAGGAGGCACTACAAAGGCTTGGGGTGAACAAGACCCGCACGACGCCTCTACATCCCCAGTCGGATGGCATGGTCGAAAGATACATCAAGACCTTAGAGGAACACCTGAGGAAGGTCGTGGCCAGCTATCAGCGAGACTGGGACATTAAGGTGCCACTGTTCTTGCTGGCCTACCGCTCGTCTACACACGACACAACTGGGATGACGCCAGCAGGCTTAATGTTCGGCCAAGAGTTACGCCTCCCTTGTGACCTGGCTTTTGAAAGCCCTCCGGAAGCGAAACAGCAAGCGACCAAGTATGTGGAGAATTTGGTAGACCATCCCCACGACATGCACGAGATTGCTCGCCAGAACATCCAGAAGGTGAGCGACCGCATGAAGACCAGGTATGACAGGCAAGCCAACAGCCAAGGGTTCCAGCAAGGTGACCTGGTCTGGTTGTACCATCCTTCCCGGACCAAGGGATGCTGCCCGAAGCTCCAGCAGCCATGGCAAGGACCGTACCGGGTGGTGGAGAGGATTAACGACATGGTCTACCGCATCCAGAAGGTTCCCCGAGGGAAGATGTTGGTGGTACACCTGGATCGCCTGGCATGCTACAATGGTGCTGTTCGGAACGACCAGCTTTGAGGAGGGAGCAGTGTCACCCGAACGTCGGAACTCCCTATAGAACCCACCGGCAGCAGGAGACTGTAGACGTTCGCCACGCCCAGTCATTTGTCTTATAGCGGTAACGAGGGTTGGCTGGAAAAACATCACTGTGTCGTCTCTTTTCGCTCCACCTGAGTTCTCGAACTTACGGGATATTCATCTAATCCAGAACCTTCTAGAAAACAGTGATATTCCTCTAAAAAGGGGCTGCAATGAGTGAGGAGTCAGTCAGTCAGTCAGTCAGTCAGTTCTTGGCGAGCAGCTTAAGAGTGCAGTGCTAGTTTAAGACAAGAAGACTGTGTACGTGCATCGTAGGATCGTACGTAATTGCGAGAGCAAAGTGGAATAGTAACGGACGAACTGGTGAATCGTAATTGTGTGCATTACGTAATTCTGTGTAATTGTCAAGTGTTTAACAGTAAGTCGGTGGAAATAAAGAACATTTTTGAGTGGTGCAATTGGACTTTTCATTTCACAAACCCACAAAGTCACAATACTGATTCAAATGATACCTCGCATTTATTTGCTTTGTCCACAGCAAGATCATAGCCTGGATTATAATTAATAGATAATTAATATTCCTGTTTCCCCCTTTTGGTTTGAGTTCCTTGGTTTTTGAATAAAAATATTGAGAAAGTTTTTCAAATTGACAGATTGTCATTTCTTGCTTCATAATAAGCCAGATACAAAGTCATCAATAAAATAATCTTTAGTTTTGGCAGATCAGGTAGACCACTCCCATGCACATTACAATTTCCAAATTTGGTTTAATTTTGCTCTTCCCAACATGTATCTGGTTTATTCACCTGTGAAAGCTTTTCACATTTGACTCTGTAAATGCAAAAATTTGCCACCTACAGTATGATTAAAGATTAACCTTTTAACTGGCAACTTATTTTGCTACTTAAGGTGCTGCTACAGGGTTTGTGTCGAATCGTATTGATGGATGACGAATTATGCCCCTCGTTGAGGTGACCATTTGGAACAGGGTTGAAGTGGTTTGGGTAGATTCCCAACGTCAATGGGTGATGGAGTAATTATATCCCTCGATGTGGCGACATTTTGGTGGATGGAATAGATGGTTCTTGAAGTCCCAGCTTACCTCGGCGTGACTTCAGTTGGTTGAGCAAGATATCTTCTTTTACAGGGGTGGTACGGCGGAAGGAAATTTTACGTAGAATGAGTAATCATTTTTCTCTGTATTAAATAATGTAGAAACTTTTATTTCCTTACTTCAATCAACACCAGTTCGAACAAAATGTATGATTCAACATTTATAACACTATTCTTACACAAGATTCACTTGATGTGACGCGTTTATATCTGGATGCGTGCAAGAATCAAAAGTTTTATACGGTTGCTCACTACCGTGTATAATAATTAAATTGTGTGTCTTCTAGCGATGATATTTAATGTAAAGATTATCTAGTTATACTCGATGATTGTTATGAGAATAGACTTATATTCTTCCGCACACAACGGCGTTTAAGAAGAGAATTTTACATCCGTTCACGGTGACTGTTAGGAGAAGAAAAATCAGTTCATCTTCTTCTACACATTAGCATTTCGCTAATAGTTCGACCCCCCTAGAGGAATATTGAATATCCTCCATGGCAACGTAAAATCTTTTATATCTGATTGGTCCACGTTTTATGATATACGCGTCACATCAATCCCAAATAAGTTTGTTATTCAACACTTTTGTGACGTCATTTCCACTTACATAGCTTCTCTGTACATGACTCACTCTACTTAACCTCACATAATACAATATTTGAAACTCTTTGGGGACAACATAAAATAACTGTTTCAGATGCCCCTCTTCAGAATATATGGAAAATTAACTTAAATCTTCCAATAATATTGTTCCATATATTCTAAAGAATGCCCCAATAATTAAACATTATTACAACAATGAACAATTAATACAATTTAAAATAACAATATAAAATCAGAAATTATTCGAACACAATAATAATAAACAAAACATTTTTCAGTAATTCATAAACATATTATTTTTTTTTTATTTGTTCTGGTGAGTGTCAAGGCTTTTGAATGGTTTTAAAAGTGTTTTGTGATATCTTCCTATCATTTTATTATCATCGTCTCTTAATTCGTACGTATGATCCCCAAATTTTCTTACTATTTTATATGGACCTTTATATAACAAATTCATTCTCCAATAGGATTTGATTTTAGAACTGGAGATATTAAATGTCTTTACTAGAACTTTATCATTTATTTCAGGATTCCATTTCGCTCCTTTTCTTTGTATCTTTGATAATCTTTTCTTTGCTTTTCCTTTTATTCTTCGAAATGCTTCAGAACACTTTTCTTCTTCATTCAATTCCATTTCATCTACTTTTAAGGTTGTCGGTGCTTTTATTACTAGAGGTTCAGGTTGTAGTCCAGTCATTAATTCGATTGGTGAAAATTTGGTAGTAGAGTTTGGGGTATTGTTAATGATTTTCTCAATAATATGGCAGTGTTTGTACCAGCCTCGGTGGTTAGAATGACACAGAATTCTGAAATACAAGCCTAAATCACGCATCACTCTCTCGCAAGGATTTCCTTGGGGAAAATATGCTGAAGAGTAATACATCTTAATATTATTGTTCTTCATCTCTGAAGTAAACAATTTACTCCGGTGAACCGTTGCGTTGTCTGATAATATTGCCTTTATTGACCCATACTTTGGTATCCAATCTTTTAAAATTTTATTTACTCACGTTCTGCTTTTGATATTTTGTACAGGATAAATTTTTACGAATTTAGAAAAAATATCAAACATTACAAAAATGTATTTGCAATTGTGTTGACTAGCTGGCATTTCTCCATGAGCATCAATAGCAACTAGTTCGTTCTTTCTATCCCTGATGATAGTTTGAGGTTCAAAATCATATCTGACGTTTATTGGTTTAGCTTTCTGACACAATTCACATGTTGAAATTAATTTCATAACCTTCTTGTCAATATGTTTAATGTACAATTGTTCTTTTATAGTCATAGCAGTTTTTTCACATCCTGAATGTGCTAAATTTTGATGAAAAGAATTTATTACATTTTCTTCCAAACTACTCGGAACTATCACTTTCCATTTTCGTATTACATCCCCATGTAATTTGTAAAGAATACCATTTTTCTTTGCTATGTTACAATTTATATTTTCTCCAATTTCTGGAACTTGTTGTAGCAATAAAGACAATTTTGGATCATTTTGTTGGGTTTCCGAAATATTCTTAAACTTTTGGGTTAGGTTTCTATTCCACTTAAAATTTAATTCGAACAATTTAATCTCATGATGTGGATGTGATAACGTTTCTGGGATTTCCCCTTCCAATCTTAGTCTTGATAATAAATCACTAAATATGTTTTCTTTTCCTGGAATGTGCCTAATCTCAATATCATACGAAGTAATTTCATGAATATAACGAGATATTTTTGAGCTAGTTAATTTACATTTCTTTATAAATGACAAACTAATGTGATCTGTATACACAATAACTTTGGTATTGTATACATATTGCCGAAATTTTTGTAAAGCAAAATATATAGCTCCAATTTCCAATTCGGTTATGCAAGCATTAGCTTCTATTTTGTGCAATGCTCTGGAAGCAGTAGCAATTACGTGATTATTTCCAGATACATCAATCTGCGTTAGTACAGCTGCATAAGCTTGAATGCTAGCATCAGAATATATATTGAATGGTTGATTTTGAATGGGTCTTTCCAAAAGAATGGCATTTTTAAATAATTCTTTCACGTTTTGAAAAGCCTGTTGATGTTCTTCAGTCCATTTCCAAATTGAATTTTCCTTAAGAAGTTCCCTCAAAGGACTAAGCTCTTTGGCATAATTTATAACGAACCTACTCTCATATTGTAGTATTCCCATAAATCTTCTTAATTGCTTGATGTTCTTTGGTGGAGGGATAGCTTCAATCGATTTGATTCTTTCTGGATTCGGTGTCATGCCTTTTTCAGATATAATATAACCTAGAAATTCAATCTCTTTGGCAATAAATTGCGATTTATCCAGATTTATTGTCATACCACTTTCAGAAAATTTTGTAAATATATAATTTAAATGTGATATATGATCGTCGAAATTTTGATCAAAAATAAGAAAATCATCAATATATTGTAGAGCGAAATTTTCTATGGTATCTCCGAAAATATTATGTAACGCTCGAAGTAATGCACTTCCGCTAGTGGATAATCCAAAACCACATGTTTTGAATTGGTATATTTTTCCTCCAAAATTGAATCCTGTGTATTTTCGAACAGATTCATCTAGTGGTATCTGCCAATACGATGAGACCAAATCTAATTTTGAAAAATATTTTCCACGTCCTAATTTTGATAATACCTCATCAACTCCAAGAGGTCTGAAGTGATCGGGTTGTGTTAGTGAGTTTATCTTTCTAGCGTCAATCGTCATACGCAGTGTTCCGTTCGATTTATGTACCCAACACAAAGGATGTAGGTAAGGCAAATTAGAAATCTCTATAATTCCATTTTCTAGCATATCGTTTATTACTTCAGATGCTTGTTGTCTAATAGCGATAGGCACAGATCTACTTTTACGAGTATAAGGAGCAATGTCGTTCACCTTAAATGTATGTATGTACTTATTACACAATCCGGGTTTCGTACTAAAAACATTCCTGCTTTAGTATACATAACCTCAACTGTTCTCTTTGCGCGTGATTTAAGTTGTATGTTTTCCCTAACTTTTCTTTCAAAGTTCTTTGGAATATCATTTCTTCCTCTTCTTGTTTTCGCTCGGTGTCGGTATTTAATGTGTTTATTTGGCAACAATGATCTCCAAGGTCAAACGTATCATTTTCTTTATTATTTAAAAGTAAATTTTCTTTACCACTATCATCTTCTTCATTATTAATTATATCTTCTTCGTATAATATTATATTTTCTACAAAAAACCTATCATTATTTATACTATCCTTCTCATCCTCTTTTAATATAATTTCTTTTAACAAATTTATTCTTATTACTTCATTATCTCCTTTGACCTTCATTTCATGTTTTTCGAAATCTATCACACTTTGCCAACCATACAATACATCATTGCCAATAATAATATCACGAGCTAAGTTTGGTATTACCAATACGATAAAATTGAAATTCCTATCATCTATTCGCGCAGGAATTAACGCTTGATATTTAACTTTATCTTTCTTTTTCCCAATAGCTGTGCTACAGTATACATTACACACGTTTAAATATTCAATCCTAAACTTGGATAGTAATTCCTTGAATAAGTTCTCACTTATTACTGATGAACTAGCTCCTGTGTCTATCAATACTTTATATTCGCTATCGCCTATACGAAGGTTAATCTGAGGTGGATTTACTAATTCCCGATCTTTACTTCTGGAGAGAGTGAGCTTATCTTCTGGTAAATTTTGAATTTTGATTTTGCCCTGGGTCATTTCTACCGAACCACTTTCCAAGGCACAAAATGATTTGGTACTCAATTTTCCGCATTAGTGCGGTCGGTAGTTACACTAGCAGTTGGGTTGGTACTATCGTTATTTATTTCTCTTTCTATTCCCTGAGTCTGTGTCCTTTCTAGGTTATTGTCTGCCCTTTCAAACCTGGGACCCCCAAAATCTCTTAATGAAGAGTTTTCAATGCTAGTTCCTCTTCCTCTACTTTGATAACCTGTTCTTAGGTTATTTCCCCTGTAAAACCTCAGTTGATTCACCTGATTACTCCTCACATTTCCCACAGGTTGGTTATTATTATAATTCCTCCTAGGAGTATTTGGAATTCTCCTTCCTATACCTGGCACTACCGATTCATATGTCTTTCTGGGGTTGTACTCTCTTCGTTCATAGTTGTCTCTTGAACGTGCCCCGCCCCAATTTTGGTTAAAACTATTTTGGTTTTGGTTAGTATGGTTGTGATTTTCCCCGAATGTTGGTCTTACTTCCTGTCTATTTACTTGCTTTTCTTCTATATGAGTCTTGTCAGGATCAACTTGACTATGAGTAGAATCAGAATTAAGGTTATGAGCCTCAAATTCTGATAATAACTCAATCATATCCCTCGATGTGGCGACATTTTGGTGGATGGAATAGATGGTTCTTGAAGTCCCAGCTTACGTCGGCGTGACTTCAGTCGGTTGAGCAAGATATCTTCTTTTACAGGGGTGGTACGGCGGAAGGAAATTTTACGTAGAATGAGTAATCATTTTTCTCTGTATTAAATAATGTAGAAACTTTTATTTCCTTACTTCAATCAACACCAGTTCGAACAAAATGTAAGATTCAACATTTATAACACTATTCTTACACAAGATTCACTTGATGTGACGCGTTTATATCTGGATGCGTGCAAGAATCAAAAGTTTTATACGGTTGCTCACTACCGTGTATAATAATTAAATTGTGTGTCTTCTAGCGATGATATTTAATGTAAAGATTATCTAGTTATACTCGATGATTGTTATGAGAATAGACTTATATTCTTCCGCACACAACGGCGTTTAAGAAGAGAATTTTACATCCGTTCACGGTGACTGTTAGGAGAAGAAAAATCAGTTCATCTTCTTCTACACATTAGCATTTCGCTAATAGTTCGACCCCCCTAGAGGAATATTGAATATCCTCCATGGCAACGTAAAATCTTTTATATCTGATTGGTCCACGTTTTATGATATACGCGTCACACCAATCCCAAATAAGTTTGTTATTCAACACTTTTGTGACGTCATTTCCACTTACATAGCTTCTCTGTGCATGACTCACTCTACTTAACCTCACATAATACAATATTTGAAACTCTTTGGGGACAACATAAAATAACTGTTTCAGTGCTCAAATGAGCCAAAGGTCCTTAGGGCTTAGAGTTACCCAACATTCGTCTTTCAGGATAAAGGAAAATGTTTGAAGAAACATTTCCAAATAAAATTTAAACTTGGGACCTCTTAAACATATGGCAGACACGCTACCATCAAGGCTACAGGTGGCAGGCTAGCTTAACTATGCTTCACAATATGTGGCACAGGCACCATTTAAATTTACTACAATATGTAGGAAAAAACCTTGCTACGTATTAGGTGAGTTAAAATCAGAAAGCCTGGAAACAAGAACTAACTTACTACTAATAGCAATTTTCTTGTAATGTAAAGTAGTTGTTGAATTTTTGAATTTTGTTAGCATTCAAAAAGAGAAAGTGACACTTCTTTTGGCTCAGCAAACTGACAAAAAAAAAAAAAAAAAAAAACATTTACAGTAGTTGCAAAATTGAGTTTCTCTTTGATTAAAAGCACTTCATACATAAGGTGATAAGTTTTTACCCAAAATAAAACAGCTGCTTCTAAAAGCTTGGTGCAACTGAATATATCTAATATTTTGTATAATGAAGGTCCAGGATCATCCAGTAGGGTATAAAAACAGGCAATGGTGTAATGCTTTATGACAGAGTTTCCTTACGTCCTCAAATCAGTTATTTTCCTTCAGCCTTATTTGCTATTAATTTTAAAGTGTGCCTGATTGTAAGGTTCTACAATTTCACAGGACATATTGTGATTTTAACAAACTGCCCTCAATTTCTACAAAACTTACCTTAATGTCATCACAAAAAGATGAAGTTTCTATTTCCTGGTACCAAGGCTCTTCTTTAATTTCTATCTTGTACTCCATTTCATGTCTGCTTTCATATTTCCCATCCTCTTTTTGTGGATGTAAGTCTGACACCAGAGTCTGTTGTTCAGTTTCTGTTTTGCAATACATCACCCAGTTGTTGCCAGTTTCAGACATATTTTCGTTTACAAGATGTTTGGTACAAGGTGTCTCTGATATAATTTCTGTTTTAATTGGCACATCATCACTGTTTGTGTTGATAGTAACAACCTCGTGGAGTGAGGCTATGTCATCTGAGAGAATATACTCTTCTTTGATTATTACTTTCTTATCCATTTCACAAATGTTGATGTTCTTAATTCCACAAAGAAATCTGTGGAGAGAGAAACATTATGAATATCGTAAAATATGTGTACATGTTGAATCCATCAACTACTGCTCAAGGCACACCATACACCTTCACTGTTCTCTCATAAACAAACATATTCTTGGAAAGTTGAATTAGACTTGAGAGATTCCAATCTTTTGTATTCTAACTACAGATCCTTGTCTCTCTATGCCTAAGCTATTATCACGGTGGTACAAACATTAAACCTCTTCATCTGCTTAAAACATGAATAAACATATAAGCAATCTCTGATATTAGTACCTAATAAGTGCCTAATTGTAGTGTGCAAGCTTTCACGGCCGGAGTCATTTGGTAGATAATGATTATCCAGGCTTGTAGGCCATGGTCTAGTGGAAAATCTTCCAGACGATTCGTTCGAAACTGTGCCGAACATCCTTAGTGGCATGGTCATAACACTCTCATTGTACTCTCGGCTGTGACTGATATGGAGCCTCTAAATTTCATGGGATTTTTATATGCCTACTGAGTATGCGGAGCCATCTTCCGGCTGGTGCCCTCCTTCATGATAGGTTCGGCCGCTGCATGGGCTGGACTATGGAGGGGGCTGTTTTTATTAAAAGTGGTTGGTGCCAATGAGTGGTTGTTTATTGTAACTGCTGCTGTTGGTGATGTACGAGCCTCGTTTTGTGTCCGGTTGGGTTTTGTACATGTATTCCTTAAAGCTGGATACCAAGCTTTATTTAACCCCTTGGTTTCTTCTTTGCTGTTAAAGTTATTTTGGTGTTTATAAATTTCTATGGCTTCCTGGCTTAAACGAGCAAAGTAATGGACATCAGAGGACAAACAGTCGTATCAGCGTATTGCATGATGTGTTCCCCTGGAGCATGTAATGTTCCGTCCTCCGATGTGCATTACTTTGCTCGTTTAAGCCGGGAAGCTATAGAAATTTATAAACACCAAAATAACTTCAAGAGGAAAGAAGAAACCAAGTGGTTAAATAAAGCTTGGTATCCAGATTTAAGGAACACACGTACGAAACCCGACCGGACACAAACCAGGCTCTTACGTCACCAACAGCAGTAGTTACAATAAACAATGACTTTTGATAAAAGCAACCCCCTCCATAGTCCAGCCCACGCAGCGGCCGAACCTATCACAAAGGAGCGCACCAGCCGGAAGATGGCTCCGCCCACTCATAAGGTATATAAAACTCCTGTGAAATCAAGAGGCTCCGTATCAGTCGCAGCCAGGAGTACGAGTATTATGGCCACGCCACTAAGGCTGTTAGACACGGTTTCGAACGAAACGTCTGGAAGATTTTGCACTAGCCATGGCCTACAAGTCTGGATAATCATTATCTACCAAGTGCCTAATTGTTAAAATATCTCTTACCTTAGCTGACTATGCCTGTCAGTTATATGTTTAATCATTCTCTTTTGCCAGAGATATTTCCAGAAAACATTAAACAATTGCCAAGCTTTAAGCAAAAAAGAATATAAAAGCCTTGATTTCGAAATAGTCTTATCTCGCACCTCACCATCTTTTCTAAAATAGTGTAAAGAGTAACATGCCATTGGGTTATAAGATGCATGGGGTTAAATAATATTTTCATTTCATCCCAGTTTGGTTTTAGAAAAGGAATGTTTACTGTAAAGAGGACACACATGGCGACATCAGAATTAGTAACAACTACCATTAGGAATAGTTTCTGATTTAGCTGTATAGATCATAATTTCTTACTACAACAGTTAGAATTTTATGGCTTCAGTGAGACCACTATAAATTAGTTGAAATTACTTGGATCTATGTGTTTTTACTAAAGGTTTCCCACAAGGCCAAATACTTGAGCTATTTTTAGTCTTTATATTTATACATGAATTTCATTTAATCTCAGCAAGGAAACAACAGCTGTACCATTTGCACTTGATACAAAAGCACTTATATCTGGAAATTCGCATCAGCAGTTAAGACTGTCAATAAAGCATTTAAACAGCCCAACATTTGGTTTAAACTAAATAAGTTATCATTAAACTATGATAAAAGAAATCTTCAATTTATAACAAAGCATAAGTTGGGAATGAAATTATCAAAGAGTATAACGGTCACACTTTAAGTATTTTGTACATCTTTGTCCTCCAAATAGATGAAATGCTCTTTTAGAGAAAAATGATGCTACCAAAGTATACATGTGCTTGATTTTCACTAAAAAATTTAAACCAAAATTTATTACAAACAGCATAATTTGCCTGCTTTTCACTTGCTGTTATGATTTGGAATTATTTGCTGGGACAGTGCAACACACAGTAAGTAAATGTTTATAATGCAAATTAGCATGATATGGTTTACTTCTGGTATTGGGTCCCATCTTAATAGGAACTTATATTGGGCAGGATATTCTTGATGTACAGGGAAGACTAAATCAGAAAGATTCATGGCTAAATAAGATAAAGGAAATGATGTTAGAAATAGGATTTGGTGTCATGTGGAGGGAGTTGCAAAGTGCATTTTGGAAAGACCTTAGGTTAAGAATGGAAGATAATGAAAAGCAAGAAATGTTAGGAAGCTTCAACTTGAAAAGCTCATTGGAAATTTATAGAGATGAAAGTGATGTGGAACAGAGAAAAATACATTGATATTTGTGATAAAGCAGCAAGAGAAGACTTTGTATGGGCCAGAACAGGGAGGGATCTGTGTCACCAAAGGGGAAAACAAAAAAACAAAGGGATAAAGAATGGCATTTGCTTTTAGAATATTGTCACCCAATTATCGGAAAGCACGACCAACGACAGCTGAGTAAGGGACCAGAGGCATCCGGGTCACACCCACCCATTAATCTCAGTCACTGACGGGATGATTAGGGAAGTGTCACTTGTCGCTGGCCGCCTCTTCCCCCTTCCCCTGCCGTCTGGAACCTTCGCGGTGATTCACTGAAACGAGAGACTTCTAGAAAACAGTGATATTCCTATAAAAAGGGCTGCAATGAGTGAGTTCAGTCAGTTCCTGGAGAGCAGCGAAGCAGCGCCGTGCTAGTGTACGGACGAGAAGACTGTGTACGTGCATTGGAAGAGTGTGCGTAACTGTGAGCGTGCAGTGGAACTGTAACGGATGAACTGGTGAAACGTAATTGTGTGCATTACGTACTTCTGTGTAATTGGCCAGTGTTCAACAGTAAGTCGGTGGAAATAAAGAACATTTTGAGTTTGTGCAATTGGACATTTAATTTCAAGAACCCACAAAGTCACAACTGGCGTCAGGAAGTGGGATAACGGCCATGGAATCGGCATTGGAAAAGCTTTTGGAGAAGATGGAAGAAATGAAGGCCGAATTAACAGCGAAGACGGAGGCGGCAAATAACAACCTGGCCGCAGAGTTGAAACAAATGAAGACGGCCAACAACATCACCGAAAAGATGGAAGAAATGAAGGCCGAATTAACAGCGAAGACGGAGGCGCCAAATAACAACCTGGCCGCAGAGTTGAAACAAATGAAGACGGCCAACGACAACACCGAGAAGATGGAATGAAGGCCGAATTAACAGCAAAGACGGAAACGGCAAACAACTTGACCACGACAACGACCGCAAAGGTGGCCGAACTGACCACCGAATTGAAGGTGGCGAACGAAGCTCTCGCCGCCAAATTTGAAGAACAGTTGGCCGGCGTGAGGGATGACGTGACGGAGCTGGGCAAGCGGATGGGCCAAGTGGACGAGCGCGTCGAGGACCTGGCGAACCGCTTCAATGACCTAGAGGAAAAGGCCGACAGTAGCGCCAAGTCCCTGAACGCCATGGCGGAAGCCGTCGAGGACATTGCTAACCGCGTTAACAACCTGGAAGGAAAGGCCGACAGCAGCGACAAGTCCCTGAGCGCCATGGTGGAGGACGTCGTCGGCAGGAGGTTGAAGGATTTGAAGGCCGACGCACCGGGACGCGACACAACATCGGCACGCGTCAAACCTCCGAAATATGAAGGCGCGTCAACGTTTGAGGTCTTCCGCCGCCTATTCGACGCAGTGGCCAAGCACAACAAATGGTCACCAGAGGAGGAGGCCACACAGTTAATAGCCAGCCTCCAGGGACGGGCCGCGGAAGTCCTAAACGCGGTGCAGACAACGGCGGCGCCCCAGAACATCTGGGAGGCCCTGGAGAAACGTTTCGGAAACCACCGCTTAGCCGCAGCGTACCGCAGCCAGCTAAAGGCAAGGTCACAGCAGCCAGGGGAGACGCTGCAGGAGTTCGCCCTGGCAGTTGAACAACTGGCTAGCAAGGACCTAGTCGATCTCCCACCAGAGTTAGTATCCCGGGAAGCTGCCTACACATTCGTGGACGGGGTACGAGATACGGAGATTCGTCAGCGCCTAATGTTCGCCGATTATAAAACCATCCACGAGGCGCTAACGGCAACATTAAGGATGTAGGCGGCCAAGGTAACATCTATCCCGACGTCGAGGACGAGGAGTGTCCGCTACGTCGAAGACAGAAGACCAGCCGAGGGACGCCGGCGAACACCTAGTGGCCTGTGTTGGGGGTGTGGACAGCCCGGGCACCTGCAGAGAGACTGCCCACACCAGGAAGAGCGGCCGGAAGAACGAGTAAGGCCCGGCGTGGAGAGGGGCACGTCGGCGCCATTACCACCATCCCCTCGAGTGACAATCCGCGCCGTCAGCCGACGGATGGATGACAACCTCATCGCGGACGGCTGGGTAAGAGGAAAGCCGTGTCGCGTGCTGGTGGACACTGGGGCAGCCGTGACCATCATCAGACCTGACGTGGCGAGTGGTTTGCCGACGAGGAAGCCGGGCCGACCATACCAGCTTGTGTTGGCATCGGGCGACACCATGCCTGTGGAGGAGGCCCTGCTGGAGCTGACCTTGGGACGGAGTGCCATGCGTCTGTGGGTGTTCGTCGCGAAGGTGGCTGTGGAGGTGGTTCTGGGACTGAATGCCCTCAGGAGCCACGAGGCGACGGTCGACGTCGGCAGGAAGGTCCTGCGGCTCAACGGAGAAGAGGTTATACTCTGTCAACCAGAAGAGCGCCTTGGAATCTGCAGGGTCGTCTTGAACGAAGACGTGGTTGTCCCCGCGAGGAGCGAGGTGATGGTGACGGCGCGACCGGAAGGCCAGACAGCAGGTTGGGTTCAGAGGCTGCAGGAGTACTTCACCTCGGAACATCGCAGAGGGAAGAGCCACGGTAACGCGGACGCTATGTCCCGAAGACCCTGTCCAGAAGAGTGCGGCCAATGCACAAGAGTGGACGAGAAGGAGCGTGCCGCAGCAGTTCGAGTAGTCACGACAGTGTCTGCGGATGGCTGGGATAGCGCAGGCCTGAGGAGGGAGCAGCTGGCGGATGCAGACTTGGGGCCACTCTTGAGGGAAGTGAAACAGCCAGCGACCGAGTATGTGGAGAACCTGGTGGACCACCTCCACGATATGGCTCGCCAGAACAGTGAGTGAGTGTGTGGTGTTTTAGGGCCCGTCGACAACAAGGTCATTTGGGCCCTAGTATTCATAAGCTCCTGAGGTATTCATAAGCTCCTGAGAGCCACCCTGTACCATCGGACCTCCCCTCGCCAGAACATCCAGAAGGCGAGCGACCGCATGAAAACCCGATACGACAGGCAAGCCAACAGCCAAGGGTTCCAGCAAGGTGACCTGGTCTGCTTGTACCGCCCGACCTGGACCAAGGGACGCTGTCCGAAGCTTCAGCAGCCATGGCAAGGACCGTACCGTGTGGTGAAGAGGATTAACGACGTGGTCTACCGCATCCAGAAGGTGCCCCGAGGAAAGATGTTGGCGGTACACCTGGATCGCCTGGCCCGCTACGAAGGCGCTGTTCGGGACGACCAGCCTTGAGGAGGGAGCAGTGTTACCCTGGCGGCAGACTCGCGATGCCGATCAATAAATGATGGCCGGTGGAGATTCGGGAAACTTCGGGGCCGATCGTTACCGGAAGCGACAGACAGTTGAGCGAAGTTTTTTTAAAATAAAGTTTTAGGTTATCTAGCAAATTGTAATTGTGAAGAGTGTATTGCTACGAGAATAAAGTGCAGTTTTTGTGTTTGTAACCTCGACTTTTTATTTCACGAACCGACAAAGTCACACTATTGTAAACCATTTTCTGTGGTAATATATACATACAGTACGCAGAGCGCTGCATTTACGGGGTAGTGCGGGCAGAGGGGAAGTTGCGAGAGCTAACACTCTCTTGTTTCAGCAGTGTGGTCAACCTTGAAAAACACAGTTCAGCAAAATAGTGTGTAAGATAAGCGAAGATATGCGCCGCAAGTGTGAGATCTGTGGACAAACATTACATTGAACTCAATCCTATAAGCTGCATATTTATGAAACATATAAAAACAGTAAACAAATATGACAGTCATAAATACTCACTCATTCGCTTTGTGATTCTTCGATTTCTGAGTCCCCTGCATCAGTTACATCGCTAATATCCTCTGATCTGTTGATAATTTCATCAATCGCGTTTTCAATTACACCATTATTTCTCCAATTCTTGTAGGTAGTATCCTTTCCAATCCGTCGTAGTTACAGAAGTTTCTGCAAGTTTAGCAACTTTCTGCAGATTTGTGTGTCAATGTGATTTTTAACCCGCCTCGGTAGCGTGGTGGTAGCATGTCTGCCTCACGTAAGTCCCGAGTTCGAATCTCGGTCAGGGTGAGTTACTTGGATAAGGTTTTTTCCGGAGTTTTCCCTTATCCTGAACGACGAATGTTGGGTAACTCTAAGCTCTATGGACCCTGGGCTCATCGCTCATTGCACCCATTTCATTCATCGTCCGATATGACTTAACGTTGGAGGACGTAAATTTAAAAAAATAAATAAATAAATAAATGCAGATTTGTGGCTGACATATCACCAGTAACGTGTCTTCTGAAAACCTTCTTTATTTTTGCCCACGCCAGTTCAATTGCATTCAGATCACAGTTATAAGGAGGTAAACGAATAATAGTGTGTCCACTTTCGAGAACCATAACATCCACAACATAGGTAAGTCTTGCTCCTAGGTTTGTTGGCCTCTATTAAATACCGGTGTAACTTTGGTAATGGAGGGAAACAGAAAGCTATGTAGAAATATACAAAGGGCTCAGAGCAAGAGAAAAAGAGAGATAAAAGAGAAAGATATAAGGAAAAGGAGGAAGCCAAAAAGGAAAGGATTGAAGGGAAAAGAAGAAAGAAAACATCACTATTAGTCATTACCGTACACAGATCACAGCCTTACCTGCTTTTTCCTGGTGTTTTTGGAGATTCATTGGGATGAGATGTACAAAACAATTTAATATGCCTGACAGTGCTGATGCTTTTTCCTGTGTAAGCAGCAGCTCGTTCTATTGATTTGCTGAGTGGGAACATTAGCTGGTTGTTATCCTTTTCTATATCTCAACTTTCGCTATTATTTTGCGGCCATCACTATGCACGACTGTTCGTTCATGTTTCCGAGTTGGAGTTTGTTGCTCGGAAGGTACATATGATGATGAGTTTGGTGTGCCCTCAGCCATAATTACAAACTGGTTAACCTATAGTAATTAACCTTAAACTTGCACAAAACAAATGCACACAGAAAACAAAGAGCGTGTGTAAAAGCTTAGCATATTAGTCACTAGATGTCAGAGTGTACTAGTTTAGTGTACTAGTATAGCGCATTTCATGTTTCTAAGTTGTCATCTGTGTTTATGGAGTTAGCCGAAACCTACCGAGTGAGGACCTGGGAGACGAACGCTCAAGATAAATTGCGCATACTGTATATATATAAAAAACTGATGCATGTACCATAAATATAAGACATGTTCAATGCCTCTCACCTTGCTCTCTGTGGAATCCGAAAAACAAACAACAAACTGGACATTGCAATTCCTTTCTTGGAAGTGTTGAAAACAGTGTTGTTATGACAAATTAACTTTAAAGAGAGTCAATTAATGACACTAAAGTGTCATTAAATTAAGTGTTGTTTAGTGTCATTAATCGACTCTCTTTAAAGTTAATTAAATTGGACATTGTTTAACCCTTTAACTTGCGGGATGTGGTCTCCCATACCAATAGATAATTCTAAAGTTTTATGTTGCACCTTGTCCTGTGTTTGGTAGCCCAACTTCTCTGTACCTTATGCACTAATGTCCTTGAGCATACCAGAGGTTTCAGTTTATCTGCAACTGTAGCGAGTGAAGCAGAGTTGTTATTAGAACGAGCGGTCTGTGTGATGTACCTCACAACTTACGCAATGTCCAGTGAAGGTAAGCCCATGCGTAGGAGTGTTCGTCCAAGTGATCCAGACTGTGATTCTGTGATACAATCGTAGCTAAATAATGCAAGTGATGTTGAAGAGTGTGAGGAAGACTTCTGCATGGAGGTATGTGATGATAATTCTTATTCAGAAATTTCTGGGGACGATACGGAAGATGTTACAGAAAGCAATGTTCATGGTAACTTTTATTATGGGAAAATCCGATTCAGGTGGTCTTCTGAACCTTTCGTCTCAAGCAGTAGGACACAAAAACATAGCATTGCTCTGCAACTGCCAGGTATAAAGAGTCAGGCATGTGCACTAGGAAATTCAGCTGAACCTGAGGTGGTATGGAATGTTTTCTTTTCAGAAGAAATGCTAAAACTGTAGCTTGGACTAATGTGAAAATGGGAATAGAAAGGCAGAAGTATAAAGATCCACACTGCACTGATAAGTGTGACAGACATTACTGAGCTCTGGCATTGTTTGGACTTTTATTGTACTCTGCAGCATTCAAGTTGAATCATGAGAGCATTAGGGCAATTTTTGCAACTGATGGTTCTGGCAGACATTTTTTGATGTGTCATGAGTGAACATATATTCAATATACTTCTTTCGATGCTATGATTTGACAATGCCACCAAAATTAAAACTAGCACCCCAAAACAAATTCAGTCTGAAGAATCTGCTAAATAAACCACTAAAAAAATACAATCTCCAACACTTTGAAATCGGAAATTTATCAGATAAACTGTGAAATCTGTGATAAAAGCTACATAGGAAAAACTAAGAGAAACTTGTTAACCAGCAAAAAGAACACCAGAGGAACATAAAGTTGAAACAAACAGAAAAATCTGCAGTTTCACACCATTTTTGGACAAAAAACCACAACATTGGCCACAATATTAAACTGTTAAAATGTTTAAGTACACCCACAGAATTGGATATTTGGGAAAAAATATTCATAACCAAAAACCGTGATAAAATTATACATTTTGATATCCCGGCATTAAATGAAGTATTAAAACTTAGTGCCCCTAACACCAGATGGCAGAGGGATCGGAGCACCGTAGTAGTGGAGGAAGAAGAATGTTGATTTAGTCACCAAACAGCTGAGGATGAGATCGAAGGATCTTGAAAACGTTTCTATTATACAACATAGTAAGTGAAGTTGAGTGTAAACATAGTGACTCATTAACCAAACTCAAAAATGAAGAATACTTCACTGTTAATAATGCTTCTGCTTTTAATATTTAAATTCCTGTCTATTTGGATTTACAAAAGACAAAACTATACTCTCGTACGTGCCGAAAAAGAACAAGGCAGTGATTGTTTTATCTTCTATGCACCATGAAGTATCTGTTGACACCACCACCCAAAAACCGGAGATGATAGAATTTTATAACCTAACCAAGGGAGCAGTGGATTCTCTGGATGAGAAATGTGCCAACTACAGTAGTGGTCGACGTACTATACGATGGCCTATGGCAATATTTTACCTGATTTTGGACATTGGTGCTGTGAATTCATTTATAGTATACAGCTCCTTCAAACATAACCGCCCGCCTTGGTAGCGTAGATGGTAGCGTGTCTGCCTCAGGTTCAAGAGGCCCCGAGTTTGAATCTTGTTTACGGCAAGTTACCTGGATAAAGTTTTTTCCAGGGTTTTTCCTTATCCTGATAAACAAGTGTCAGGTAACTCTCAGCCCTATGGACCGCAGACTAAGTTGAGCATCACTTCACCGATTTCAATCATCATCTGATATGACTTAACGTTGGAGGATGTAAATTACAAAAAAAAAAGTATAATCCACAGATAAATAAGCTTTATTACATGAAGAACCAGGCCAAAGCTCTTGTCAAGCCACAACTAGAAAGGAGACTGAATGATACCAAAATAAATCATGAACTAAGAGCTTGCACTCAAAGAGTGCTGGGGGTATCAGAAAAGATGGTTACCTACACAGCAGAAGAAAAGCTGGAGAAGAGTAAGACCTGGTCTTTGTGTGAAGCTGATAAAAAGAGGAAGACATCTTATATTTGCTTTGTGTGTAAAAATCTAGTGTGTCTTGAATGCATTAAAAAGCTTTGCAAATAATGTGCAAAATAGTTGTGAAGTTCAAGCAGTTTTCTGTGTTCCCAAATTATACATCGTTTTGACCACAAATAATAGTGTGTTGTATGAGTTATTTGCTATATGTACTCATAAGCATACTTTTATGCTTCCTTTATATCAGAATGATAGGTTTGAATAATATATGCATGTTTATATTTCTTCTTTACAAAGCATTGTATTAGTGCATTATCAAAAGCAAATATATGCAGTATTGTAAAAATGTAAAAACCAAATATATTATCGTTTATCCTGTTTTTAACGATTCACTTGAATCCATTTATCTCTAAACATGCCATGAATTACGAAGTATCTTCACTAATTTAGTTAGTACAATAATTAGAATCAATACCAGTAACTTTCTCTTAATTTGTTTAGTTGAATTAAGGCATAGAGTATAATGTGTACATGTATAAGGCTTTGTCAACATATAGTAATTTACTAGTTTCTATTAATTACTAAACACTATCCAATACAATCAGCATATCAGATTTGACATTTCTATATATCTGAGAAAAAAATGCAGCAAAGTGTCCTGGTAGACCTCACCTTACAAACTATGTCTCAATATAAGTACCTCACAAGTTAAGGGTTAAATTAGAAATGGAAAGTACCAATGACATGCCCTTTTACACATTTATTACACTCGTCTACTATAAATCTAGTTATTCACCTAAGTAAGAAGAAAAAATATAATAAAAATGCTGACCAGAAATAAAAGATAGTAACATTAACAAATTACCTGTCACTTTGGAATCCTGCAACTCACACACCCGTTCACACCCGTCTTATAAAAGATCAACTTTTCGAAGAAAAATGTGGAGGAGCTAAACGTATTTGTAGGATCTTGCAGCTGCAATTGCCTCTCGATAGCAAACAAGAAGCCACCAAGAGACTAATTTCTAATATGGCAAAAGAGTTACAACATAAATATATAACTTGAACAGCATTCCTGAGCTTTGCTCACGGCTGTTATCCAATGCATGAACCGGACAAACGCACACGAAATCTTTGCATGTGTACACCATTTGACTAATACCAACTCAGACATTCAGATTTCGAGAATCGAATGAATCGATTTTTTGTATTCGAGTTCACCAAACACTACGAGTACGCTATATTTCTGTACACATGTTCTGTATGATACTGTGGTGGTTCTGTGATAGCTACTGAATATAGTGTGATGTGCACACTTTAACTGCAAGAAACAAGTTGGCAGTGATATGTTCTATATTGTCTACTGTTAAGGTTAGAACAACATTTAAAGTAAATAGTAATGTGCATATTATTGATATAAAACTAACACTTTAT
Organism: Mantis religiosa; assembly: GCA_030765055.1. Lineage (NCBI taxonomy): Eukaryota > Metazoa > Arthropoda > Insecta > Mantodea > Mantidae > Mantis > Mantis religiosa. The sequence continues at coordinate 450,468,143 of CM060950.1, forward strand.
TGTTTAGACATTCTTTGTTATTTGGGATCAGTTGTACTGTTAACCTTGAACAGTGTTAATTCTGAGTCACGCGCGATCACAAGTGACTCCAACCCCAATCATTAAAACTAATAACCAGGCGCTTGATAGCTACCGTTATTTACGGTAGTGGTCATTTTTGACCGTTCACATTCTCTTTGTCTTTTCCGCGTTCATTTTACAACTTATTTCTTATCAATTTCATGTTATTAGGTAACTAGGCACAATACATTATCACTGTGTATGTATAAATTAATAGAAAATTACCTGGTAAAAAGTGCAGAATGAGTGCGCAGACTTATGTTGGTATGGAGTGACGGCACGAAAACAACTTGTTGGCAACTGCGGCGCTCCGATATAGGCGAAAACAGCGGAGCGTTGCCAACACATTTTGTTTTTCTTCTAAACTAGCGATACTGTATGTACACAAATACAGAGGAACGTTGCCAAACACATTTTCTTTTTCTTATTATAAACTAGCGATAGTAATGGGAATACTGCGTAGTAAGCTTTGTTTATTATTATTATTATTATTATTATTATTATTATTATTATTATTATTATTATTATTATTATTATTATTATTATTATTATTATTATTATTATTATTATTATCATCATCATCATCATCATCATCATCATCATCATCATCATCATCATCATCATTATTATTATTATTTATGTTATTATTATTATTATTATTATTATTATTATTATTAATAATTATCATCATCATTATCATTATCATCATTATCATTATCGTCGTCGTCATCATCATCGTCATTATCATTATCATCATTATTATCATTATCGTTATTTGTATTATTACTATTATTAGTAGTATTAGTATTAGTATTGACTATTAAAAACTTGATGCTAAATTTGTTTAAGTTTGTAACTAATTATGATAATAATAGTGAGAATATCAGAATATATAATAATGATAATAGCTCTGACAATGATCCACTAATCCTTACGTCAGTTTATTTGGGTGTTATATTATCGCTGATGGTGATTACCATAAAGAAAATGTGTTTGGGAACGTTCCTCTGTATTTCCGTATATACAGTATGGCTAGTTTATTGTGACTTTTGCGTTCGTGAAATTAAGTCACAAGAAGAAAATGAGTTGGCAACGCTCCGCTGTTTTCGGGTATATCGGAGCGCTGCAGTTGGCCACAACTTGTTTTCGTGACGTTATTCCGTACCACATAACTCTGCGCACCATTACCATAATTAGCTTATATTGGCAGAAAGTTGGAATATAGTTTAATATATCAACTAAGCATATTTGGGATTATGAACATGAGAACTTTAACTTTATGTATAATAGAACAAGGGTTGACGTCATTGCTTGAGCGTTGCCAACTTCCAGAGCGTGCTATCGCGGAAAATACCAAGATTAAGTACAAACCAGTGACTATGTGATTCATAAAGAAACTGTAGCACCGCTAATGGATCAATGACATAGCTATGATTCTTCAAGATATTCTCGGGAGATAATCCATTGGAGATAATCGGCTTATTTACCGATAATATCTTGAAAATATTCATTGCCAGGAAACCTTCAGTTCTTCTTCTTCTTCTTCTCTTCTTCTTCTTCTTCTTCTTCTTCTTCTTCTTCTTCTTCTTCTTCTTCTTCTTCTTCTTCTTCTTCTTCTTCTTCTTCTTCTTCTTCTTCTTCTTCTTCTTCTTCTTCTTCTTCTTCTTCTTCTTCTTCTTCTTCTTCTTCTTCTTCTTCTTCTTCTTCTTCTTCTTCTTCTTCTTCTTCTTCTTCTTCTTCTTCTTCTTCTTCTTCTTCTTCTTCTTCTTCTTCTTCTTCTTCTTCTTCTTCTTCTTCTTCTTCTTCTTCTTCTTCTTCTTCTTCTTCTTCTTCTTCTTCTTCTTCTTCTTCTTCTTCTTCTTCTTCTTCTTCTTCTTCTTCTTCTTCTTCTTCTTCTTCTTCTTCTTCTTCTTCTTCTTCTTCTTCTTCGTCTTCGTCTTCGTCTTCGTCTTCGTCTTCGTCTTCGTCTTCGTCTTCGTCTTCGTCTTCGTCTTCGTCTTCGTCTTCGTCTTCGTCTTCGTCTTCGTCTTCGTCTTCGTCTTCGGCTTCGTCTTCGTCTTCGTCTTCGTCTTCGTCTTCGTCTTCGTCTTCGTCTTCGTCTTCGTCTTCGTCTTCGTCTTCGTCTTCGTCTTCGTCTTCGTCTTCGTCTTCGTCTTCGTCTTCGTCTTCGTCTTCGTCTTCGTCTTCTTCTTCTTCTTCTTCTTCTTCTTCTTCTTCTTCTTCTTCTTCCTCTTCTTCCTCTTCTTCCTCTTCTTCCTCTTCTTCCTCTTCTTCCTCTTCTTCCTCCTCTTCCTCCTCTTCTTCCTCTTCTTCCTCTTCTTCCTCTTGTTCCTCTTCTTCTTCCTCTTCCTCTTCATCTTCTTCTTCTTCTTCTTCTTCTTCTGCTTCATGATCTTCTTCATGTTCCTCTTCTTCATCCGCTTCATCTTCTTCTTCATCTTCTTCTTCTTCTTAATGGATCAATGACATAGCTATGATTCTTCAAGATATTCTCGCGAGATAATCCATTGGAGACATCGGCTTGTTTACCGATAATATCTTGAAAATATTCATTGCCAGGAAACCTTCAGTTCTTCTTCTTCTTCTTCTTGTTGTTGTTCTTCTTCTTCTTCTTCTTCTTCTTCTTCTTCATCTTCATCTTCTTCTTCTTGTTGTTCTTGTTGTTCTTGTTCTTCTTCTTCCTCTTCTTCCTTTCCGTCTTCCTCTTCTTCCTCTTCCTCTTGCTCTTCCTCTTCCTCCTCCTCCTCTTCCTCCTCCACCTCTTCCTCCTCTTCTTCTTCCTCCTCCTCCTCTTCCTCTTCTTCTTCTTCTCAGTTAATAATACATAAGCTTACTATGCACTATTCGTATTATGGTATTGCTAGATTATAAGAAAAAGAAAATGTGTTGCCAACATTTCTCTGTATTTGGATATATCAGAGGTTTGCAGTTGGCAACAACTTGTTTCCGAGACGTCATTCCATACCAATATAAGTACGCTGTCATAATGCATCTTTACCAGAACAAGTAATATTCCATCACACATCTTTATATTAGTAAAACAATTACAGTATGACCACAATGGTGGTGCTTACAAAGAAAGTTCCTTTCATTATTATGAACATTCACTCATGCTTTGCATTTTATACACGTATGAACTTTTCTAACTTCTGCTGTGCATTTTTCACATATTGGTTTCTTGCACATATGACAGGAATTGCTTGCTTTGTTCTGTCTGCAGTTATGACCTATTCAGCACTTCTGTCGGTGATTAGGGGTTGGAGTAGTCTGCATACAACATTGTCTAGTTCCCAAGTAGATTTCTCCTAACTCATCTGTGTTTTGAAGGTTAATCTGCAGCGTGAAAGTTTCTTGCCTGTTATTTCTCAAAAGACTATCCAAGTATTGAAGGCAGCTTGGTCCAATATGTTGTAAAAAACATGCATTGGCCATCTGCAGGTACCAGCAGAAACAGAAGACAATCGTGATTTTTCATCAATTACATCCACTCCATATTTAATCTTGTAAAACTCTACTGTTTCAGGAAGTTACTTGGAGCCTACAGATATTGCACATGAGTTGTGAAGAATACTCATTATAATTACAATCTTCTCTGGCTTTCCTTGGGGGCAGGTTAGCAAAATACCATCATTTGTTTTCACAAGAAAGGTATCGAAGTGGAGCTCTGGAATTTCGTAGGTGACCAGGAACTTCTCATCTCGATCTGTTCACAGTTCATACGATACTACTGCCCGACTCCTTTGGTCCTTTAGCTAGTGATAGTAAACTAGTTGTCAGTGGTGAAGTTTTGTCCCTTTATTACAGAAGGATTTGTTACAGATACCGCAACATGAGGCCACTGGTTATCCTTCGCCAGGTATGGGATAGCGTTGCAAAAATCCAACAACAATGCGAGCAAAAGCCTATCAAAATTGTAATGGTCAAAAATGTCTGTTTTCAAGATTCATGGCTAAACATGAAAAAACATCCATGTAAATGATGGCATGCCAAAAATTATTTTACTGTAAAAACTAGAGGTTATATCAGGAAAAGTCGTGAAAAACTGAGCTTCGTTTTAAAAAACTGCCAAAGCTAAATTATTTAAATATCAAGAACGGTCAAAATGACTGCTACCGGGGTTCTAGTGTTAAATGATGTGTGATTGGGGAGAAAGGGGAACACATTTAACTGTATTGTAGTTGACTTATCTAACATAAATAACATTTTTTAGTTTGAATTCAAACTCAAAAATGAAGAATACTTCACTGTTAATAGTGCTTCTGCTTTTAATATTTATAAATAACATTGTTTATTTCTCCTACATTACACTTTACTCAATTCTTTTCTGTTGCATTCTTTAAAATACGAGGGTAATCCCAAAAGTAAGGTCTTCAATTTGTTTAAAATTTAAATAAACGTTTATTTTCAACAAATGGTATATAGAATGAAAGCTTGAACATTTTTCTATTTTTCCACATAATTGCCATTTCGATCAATGCATTTTTGTAAACATTATGGCAGTTTTTGTATTCTCATGTTATACCAGTCCACTGCCAGGCCCTTGAGGAAGCGTTGGACCTCATCTTTCACCTTGTTGTCGTCACTAAAGCACCTTCCAGCCAAGCGTTCTTTCAATTTGGGAAAAAAGTGATAGTCAACTTGGAAGGCCCAAGTTTCATCACCAGAGACTATTGAATCCAAAAGGTCCTTTTCGTCAGCGCATTGAAGAAATTGGCAGGAACTTTCAGCGCATTGCCTTTTGTGATCTTCTGTCAGCATTCTTGGGATCCATCTGGCACACACCTTCCGAAATTTCAACTCTTCAGTCAAAGTCCGGTGAATGGTGCTTCAAGAAATCTCAGGAACAACAATGCACAGCTCAGTGAGAGTAGTGTGTCGATCTTGAAGCAGGATTTGTTCACTCAAAGTATAAAATTGAAAGAAGCATAGAGACAGTGAAGCACTACTTAATTTTCACTTTTGTGCTAAGGATTTGTTCAAACTTTTGTGAATGTTTCGTCAGGAATTGACAGTCTCCCACTTCTTTCCTCATCGTGAATTTCTGTGCGACCATATGCAAACTCTCTGCATCACTTGCGGATGTTTTTGACATCCGTATAAGACTCTCCATACACTTCCACCAACTGTCGATGTATTTCAATTGGTTTAACTCCTTTTGCACTCAAAAACCGAATAACTGTGCGAACTTTGCATCTGGCAATAGTCACTAACAGGTGTTCCATTACAACTGGCTGCCAAGCCAAGACTGTGAGCCCTCTTGAGAGTGGAGGGGGGAAGGAAAGAAGCAGTATGGCCAATATCAACACTAACAGTTTCCTTGAGACCCCAGCACTTTGGAGACCTTAGTTTTTGGATTACCCTCGTATATAGGATGAAAGAAGAACATTTGACATAATGTAAAACTACCACATTTTGCTCCATCCTACCACTATCAATATGTATGTACAGTATTCCAAATGTTCCTTCTTTTGCTGTGCTTACTCAATATGTTTGTTATCTCTGAAACATTGTAGCAAACAAAACCTCCTAAATTGTGAGAATGGATACAGCACAAAATTCTCAGTACTTTAATTGCATTTTTTAAGTGTAAAAGTGAAGTGTGGGTTTGATCCCAGGTAGTACTGAATGTTCGTGGTAGATGTTACTGAAGGCTGTAACATTGTGTTTGACACTTGTTAAATAATTTAACAAGGAGAATGTCCTAGACAAAAGCAGGTGTGTCTCTCAACAAACTTGTCAATTTTATATCAACTGTGCAAGTACAGAGAGACTTTTAGTTAATTGATGAAAATTAATCATTTCTTCACACTAGCCGTATATAGGCTAAGGTTTTTGATAGATAGAGTCAACATGAAAAATCCAATGCAATGGCCGGGATTTGAACCACGGATCTCCTGGTTTCCATTTAGTCGCTCTAACCCATTGAGCTACCATGGTCAATGTTCTGTCCTGACATTAAATTCTCCATTTGACTTGTATATTTCCCCAGTAAACCACTAGGGGTTCTCAAATTCGAGATACACCGTTTGTGGCAACTTACTATCGTCAGCACTTGAGTCCCAGGCTTCATCCTTTAAAGGATGACGTAGACCATGGTAGCTCAATAGGTAGCTCAACTGGATGGAAACCAGGAGATCCCGGCCAGGGCATTGAATTTTTCATGTTGACTCTATCTATTAAAAACCTTAGCCTATATATGGCTAGTGTGAAGAAGTGATTAATTTCCATCAATTAACTAAAATAGTAAGAATTACAGGATGAAGTCTGGAATTCAAGTACTTAAGATAGTAAGTCGCCACAAACAGTGTTTCTCGAATGCGAGAACCCCTAGTGGTTTACAGGGAAATATACGAGTCAAATGGAGAATTGAATGTCAGGACGGCACATTGAACATGGTAGCTCAATGGGTTAGAGCAACTGGTTGGAAATCAGAAGATCTTTGGTTCAAAACCCAGCCATGGCATTGGATTTTTCATGTTGACTCTAACTACAGAGAGAAGTATTTAAAATACGATATAATAATTTGTTACAACTTTACTTACCTGTTTAAGAAAGTATAAATTCTTAACAGAACACAAGACTAGTTTTGCAAATATATAATCTGCATCTTCAGCTTGTGTTTATATCTGTTGTCATTGTTACTTCCTCTAGGTGACGTATTACTTTTGTATTTATTACCAACCTCTGAAAGTAAACCAAACACTGTCAGAATTGAATGGAGGTATTTTAAATATATCATATATTTGTATTTTTTGAGATGAATATGTTAGATAGATAGATAGTTTTATTCACCTAAGGAATATACAATATTCATGGCTTCGTCAAATTTGTACCCATAAGAATAATACATTTCTTATGAGTAATACAATTATGAATAATACAATAGTTAAATAATACAATAGTGATTAAAGTAATGCAGTAGTAATTAACAGAATAATAATACAAATAGTAATTAAGAATAATGACGTACCATTATGGTTATCCCTAACCATTAAATTTATTGGTCCATTTGATTGTTTTATTAATTTAACTTCTGGTTAATTTTATGTTTGAATGACCAGAAATAATTTGACACAGCTGATTTATCAATCTGTTTATAACTAATATTTCTAAAATGTTACTTCATTCTGGTTTCCAAATTATGTTTGGTCCTTCTTTTAGTTTTTAACTATTATGTAAAGAAGTGTGAACACATAATTATTAGTGGAATGAGTAAATAAAAGCAATCCACGGGTTAACAGCCCCCAAATGAGCCTGAGCCTGCCAAATCAACAACCAGCTTCACAAGGCCAAGGAGGGCGATCTTCCGACCAGTGTGGAGAGATGTGGTCAGTATTGTCGCGAACCCCTAGCTGGAGAATTGGCATTCTTCTGTTGCAGCTCCTCATTTTCCGTATGATGCCGAGTGGTCATCCATTCTATACTTGGGACTTAAAATCCTCGCTCGCCCCTTCCCCCAAGAGTGGGATCAAACTGAGTGCATTCATTGGCAGGGAACCACAGCAGAAAACACCAGCGCACTATGCTATGGTTCAGGACATTGAAATGAGTAAAAACTGCAATTCTGTTTATTTTTACTTTTTTACAGATCCTACGATTACCCTTCGTCCCTAGCTTGGGATCCTCGGATGTTGACAACTTTCATGATAAACAACATAGCCACCAATTTTCCTCTTTCAGCTGAAGCATTTTGGAAACAAAGTTAGTGTTCCAGGGTACATTGTTGTTCAATCAGTTGTTAATGAAATAAGATGTTGATGGAATGTTATTGTTACTGAGCTCTTTAAATCAGAGAGTATATGTAACAATTCACATGAATACCAGCATTTGTTGTTATGGTGCAGCAGCAATCTTCAATGGATTGCTACACATAAGCTCAGGTTTTGTGAACTAGAATGAAGGATCAGTAAATCTATAATGATAATAATAGTAGTGGCAGCAGTTAGAAATATTCTCATAGTCCTTAAATGCTATTGAAATTGGCACCTAAACTTAAAGGATACAGTCAAGATTCCATATTTTTTCTTCCTGTATAGTAATGATAATGATCTTAATAAATGGATCCAGTTTATCAGAAAAAGAATACAGGTTAGAACAACATGGCTGCCGCGGTAATGCAAACACGATCAGGCAAGCAGGTTTTTCAGTCGAATAGCAAGATAAACGCTAGTGAATCAATCAAACAAGTGAACGAGGAAGGTAAAAACATGTCATACTCAAGTGGAAATAAAGGCAACAAAATCCAAAATGGGAATATGGAAATTTCCGGCACGGAAGATACACACGTGGCACAGCAAGCCAAGAGGGACGCGGAGACCATAGCATCATTGCATATGGTCATAAACTTATTAAATAGGGACCTAATAAAAGCCCAAAGTGAAACAAGTGTGCTAAAAAAGGAAATTGACGACCTCAGGAAGAAGAAATTGTGTGATTGTATGGATCCAACGTACTCCACGGCAGGAAAAAAAGGACAGTCGGGAACCGGAACAAAGCAGTGTAGTAGTGCTCAAAATGTATCAACTGCAAATCGTTTTGAGGTTCTGAACGAAGAGGAAGACGATGGCGAGGGAGATGAAAAGCGAAATTCAAGGGCGAAAAGCAAAGAAGAAGTCTCAAACAAGAGGAAAGTACTCATAGTGGGTGATTCCATATTAAAATTCGCAGGTGAAGCATGTAAGGAAAAGGGATACGATGTGCACTGTTTCCCAGGCATTTGGCTGCGGGAAATGCGAGAACAAGTGGAAAAGATGCCATTAACAGAAGAAAAGCCGGAGATCGTGGCCCTTCACGCAGGAACAAACAGCATTAGTCCTGGTGTAAGGGCTGAGATGATAATGGGGGAAACGATGGATGTGATAAAAAGCATCAGGTCACAAGTGCCAGAAGCAAAAATCGTGTTAAGTGGAGTTCTTCGCAGACGTGATGTTACGAACAGGAGAATTATGAGAATAAACAGTGAACTAGATTTGTTGTGTACTAAACAGAGGTGTTTAATGGTAGATGGCAATTTCTGGCTTTGGAATAGTGATTTTGCCAGGGATGGGGTCCATTTAAATAGGAGGGGATCTAGCAAATTTGGCAGGCTGTTAAATAATGTAATAGCATCAATGTTTAAGGGAAACTAGGATCTGAAGTGGTGGCTGTAAACTCAAATGATATCTGTTCAGAGGCCAAGCATAGTAGGAAGACAGACAAAACAAATTTGTATGAGCCAACCAAATCAGGTAAAATAGGAATGACCAAAGAAAATAGTCAATTAGTTATAAATCAAATCCTTTCATGAAAGTGTTGAAAACAGTGTTGTTGTATAAATTAAATTAATTGGGAGTCGATTAATGACACAAAACAACACTTAGTTTTAAATTTTCCCGGAACCAGTTACTGAGGCCTTCCCTCTATCTTCAGCCGGACATCGACTTGTTCTCATTGGTGTAGCTGGCAATATTTTGTCATCGGTCTCCTCTGGTGGCGGTTCGAGGAACTTGCTGAACAAATCTTTCTGGGGGATGTCGAAATTGAATACTTTGTTCCTATTTTTTGAAATAAAGATTTGTTTCCATGTGGACAGTTCTTGTTTTCCTGTTGTATGTTTTAGTAATTTTGGTTCTGGATTTATCTTGTGGTTTTTTTCCCAAAAATGCGTGGCAACTGCTGATTTTTCTAATTGTTTGTATTTTATGTTCCTAAAGTGTTCCTTTGCTCTTGTTTCTAAATTTCTTTTGGTTTTTCCAATATAAATTTGACTACAGTCACAGCATTCAATTTGATATATAACAGATTTTTTGTTAGGTGGAATGGCATCTTTGATGTTTGAGCAAATTAGATTTTATAAGGAGTAATGGTTCACTGGAGCTAGTTGAATGTTTTGTTTTTTGAAGACTTTTTTGAATTTATCAAAGGCCCATGGATGGTAAGTGAATTTTTTGAAGATCATTTTAGTTTCTGTAGCTGAGAGGGTTGTGGTTTCCTTTAGTAGTTTCTTCTTTTTTGCTAAGTTCACTTTTTTTGTCTACTAGTGATTTGGGAAAGTCATTTTTCTGTGCTATTTCAGCAATTTTGTTGTATTCTATTTTGTATTCTTCTGCTGTGAGAGGGATGTTGACCAGTCTGTGTGCTAAACTATTAAAGATTGCCTGTTTGTGGGATCTTGGATTGTAGCCATTAGCTTTTATATAGTTGTCTAATGGCTACAATCCAAGATCCCACAAACAGGCAATCTTTAATAGTTTAGCACACAGAATGGTCAACATCCCTCTCACAGCAGAAGAATACAAATTAGAATACAACAAAATTATAGAAATAGCACAGAAAAATGACTTTCCCAAATCACTAGTAGACAAAAAAGTGAACTTAGCAAAAAAGAAGAAACTACTAAAGGAAACCACAACCCTCTCAGCTACAGAAACTAAAATGATCTTCAAAAAATTCACTTACCATCCATGGGCCTTTGATAAATTCAAAAAAGTCTTCAAAAAACAAAATATTCAACTAGCTCCAGTGAACCATTACTCCTTAAAAAACCTAATTTGGTCAAACATCAAAGATGCCATTCCATCTAACAAAAAATCTGGTATATATCAAATTGAATGCTGTGACTGTAGTCAAATTTATATTGGAAAAACCAAAAGAAATTTAGAAACAAGAGCAAAGGAACACTTTAGGAACATAAAATACAAACAATTAGAAAAATCAGCAGTTGCCACACATTTTTGGGAAAAAAACCACAACATAAATCCAGAACCAAAATTAATAAAACATACAACAGGAAAACAAGAACTGTCCACATGGGAACAAATCTTTATTTCAAAAAATAGGAACAAAGTATTCAATTTCGACATCCTCCAGAAAGATTTGTTCAGCAAGTTCCTCGAACCGCCACCAGAGGAGACCGATGACAAATTATTGCCAGCTACACCAATGAGAACAAGTCGATGTCCGGCTGAAGATAGAGGGAAGGCCTCAGAAACTGGTTCCGGGAAAATTTAAAAGTAAGTGTTGTTTTGTGTCATTAATCGACTCCCAATTAATTTAATTTAGTTATAAGTCATTTAAACATTCAAAGTTTATTTAATAATGTAGCTGAATTAGATGTGTTGCTAGATTCAGATTTAAAGGAGGTAGATATTCTCTGCATAACAGAACACTGGCTAAACAAACACTGTGCAGAAAATGTAAAAAAATAAAATTTTAAACTTGCATGAGTATTCTGCAGAAGTACAAGCATGCATGGAGGGTCAGGAATATTTGTAAAAGAGGGTCTGGAGGGAAAAGATGTAAAGCATGTACAAAACTTAAGGTTAGAAAAGCATTTCGAACCATCAGTGATAGAGGTACCTGTGGGGAAGTGGTAATAGCATGTATATACAGAACTCCAGACAGTGATTTCAATATATTCATTAACAATCTAGAGCAGCTTCTCAGAGAGTTAACCTCAAAATACAAAAATGTAGTTGTCTGTGGGGACTGGAATATTAATTTGTTACAAAATAATCTAAAGGGAATGGAAGTACAAAATTTATGTAGAATGTATAATATGAAAAATACAGTTCAAATCCCAACCAGAATATCAAAATATTCTGAGTCACTTCTTGATGTGATAGTAACAAATATGGAATATTTAAAACAATCTCAAGTAATTGAAACAGGGTTATCTGACCACAAGGCACAAATACTAACAACCACATTAAATAAACCTAAACAAGACAGTATAAAGACCACTAAACAGTGCTACAATGAAACCAATTTAGACAATTTCAAACTTCTACTAAGAAGGGAACACTGGAACGAGGTATACACAGAAAATACAGTGGATTCAAAATTTACTAAGCTAATTCATACTTTTCTACACAACTTTGAAATTGCATTTCCAATAAAAAAGAGTATTGGAGGATACAGAGGGAAAAATAACTGGGTAACTAAAGGGATTAGGATATCATCAAAGAGATTTAAGGTTTTTAAGTGAGGTAGAAAAACGGAGAGGTGCGTCAAATGAAACAAGAGAGTATATAAATACTTATAGGAAGATCTATAAGAAAGTCATTAGAGCAGCAAAAAAACTAGAAAATGATAGCTTTATATTAGGGTCGGTAAATAAAAATAAGGCAATGTGGCAAGTGATAAAGAAGGAAACTGGTAAAACAAAACAAAAGGAAACCCAACTTGAACTAATAGAAAATGGTAATAAATTAAAAGACCCAGTACATGTGGCAGAACTATTTAATAGACATTTCACGGAAATAGCAAACAAAATCTTGTATAACAAATATGGGTTACTAAATGGTCAACACAGTTACAGTAACAAAATACAGATATGCATAAATTCATTTTTTATTAGGCCAATAAGTATAGAAAAGATAAAAAGAGTAACAAAGGGAAAGAAAAACAAGTTTTCATCAGGGGCAGATGATATACCTGTGATGATGATGAATATAAGGGCGCTCAACTGCAGAGGTCATCAGCGCTCTTTTTAAAAGAAACTGGTCATGGCAAAAGCCAGAATAAATTCCTCTAAAACACTATAAATATGTCAATAGAATGACAAAAAATACATACGCATTAAAAAAAATAAAAACAATAGAAATGTCATCTAAAAAGCCATAAATTCTATTTGCTAAATCCTAAAATCTAATCTCGAAAAGAATCTAAAAACCTTCTCCACTACTGCGTTATCGTCCGCTAGCATTTCTGCAAAGCTGACCGGCAGCTGCAGAGACGTCCTAAGGTCTGCTAGGTGAAAACACTCTAGCAGCACGTGTCGTACAGACAACGCTTCATTGCAAAACGGACACAGTGGAGAAGGCTCCTATTTAAAAAGAAAACTATGAGTAAAAAAGCGGTTACCAATTCGTAACTGAGCCAAACTCACCTCCTCGCGACGAGATGACCGACAGGAGGTAACCCAGGGAATCGGAAGTTCTTTGAAAGTTCTAAGTTTATTATTGCGGAGAGCGGACCACTCTTCCTGCCAGCAGGTTTGTACAGCTCTCCGCAATACGGCCCTAAAGTCTTCCGATGTCACAGATGGTATTCGAACCCTGGGCTTCATGATAGCCGTCTTGGCTGCTGAATCCGCCATTTCATTCCCCCGCAAGCCTATGTGACCAGGGATCCATGCACACACCACTTTAACGCCAGAAGCGTGTAAAACGTGGAGGGCATCCTGTATACGCTGCACAATAGGGTGGTAGTTGTACAGCTGCCGTAGGCTTTGAAGTGCACTGAGGGAATCACTCAGGATTAAGCAGTCCCCCAACTTTCGTCGACGTATGTGTAAAATGGCCCGGTATATTGCCTAAAGCTCTGCAGTAAAAATGGAAGTGCTGGTGTGGAATCCGAATGTATACGGTTCGGTTCCACACACGTAAGCACAACCAACACCATTTGAGTTCTTGGAGCCATCAGTATAAATTACAAAATGAATCTCATATCGCGATAAAAATTCTAAAAAACATGTGCAGATACTAGACATAGACATGGTAGATTTATCATATTTAGTCATGCCCAGATCAACCGGGGATGCTCTGCACAACCAAGGAAGGTATGTCCTCTCTCCCCTAGGATACATCTTGGACATTTCAGTATCAAGATGTCTAAGGAGCTCCCGGAAATGAAAACCAGGTGGCTTTGGTTTAATAGAAGTGTTCCTATAACGCACGTCCATGAAGGTATTAAAGAACGGCGTAAACGATAGATGTGTGGGCAAGCAATTAAGTCCACAGCCATAATTGGCTAATAACATGTTGCGCCTGTACTGCAGAGCAGGTTCTGCAGACTCAGCATACAGGCTTATAACTCGGCTCGTTGGAAATGCCCCAACTGCTATACGCATGCCACAATTATGGACTGTGTCTAATCTGTTCAGCACAGATGGTCGTGCTGAGCCATAAACGATACTACCATAACCTAATTTGGAACGGATGAGTGCCCGATAAAGTCGCAATAACACTGTACGATCCGCTCCCCACGATTTTCCACTTAGTACCCGCAAGATATTTAAAGAGCGGTCACATCGTGCTTTCAGTTGTGCTATATGCAACGACCAACTAAGTTTTCTATCAAATATCAATCCAAGGAACCTCGTCTCATCTGCAAAAGGTAGTAGATCAGCGCCTAGCCGGAGCCTTGGAGGTAGTTGACTCTGCTGACGCCAGAAGTTAACACAGATGGTTTTCTCAGCGGAGAATCAGAAGCCGTTTTTAAACTCCAACTCTTAAGGTTGTCCAAGGTGGTCTGAAGACGGCGCTCTAAAAACGGAGTGCGCTGAGATGTACAGTAGAGGGCAAAGTCATATACAAATAGGCATGACGAGACGCTTGGAGGTACACATTTCGAGATAGAATTAATCGCAATAGCAAACAACGTAACACTTAGTACTAATCCCTGTGGTACACCGCTTTCTTGAACAAAAAGGTTCGAAAAAACCGAGGCAACCCTTACTCGGAATATGCGATCTTTCAGGAATTCCTGAAGGTAGAGTGGTAGGCGTCCACGTATATTCCAGGTGTGCAGAGTACGTAGCAACCCTGCCCGCCAACATGTATCATAAGCCTTTTCAAGGTCAAAAAATATGCCAAATGTTTGACAGTTCTTAAGAAATCTATTCATAATCTGTTTCGACATGGACACAAGATGATCCACTGTTGAACGGCGTCGTCGAAAACCGCACTGGATGTTATTCAGTAGGTTGTGCGTTTCCAGTCACAATACCAACTGCCCATTTATCATGCGTTCCATCACCTTGCATACGCAACTGGTGAGGGAAATAGGACGGTAGCTAGAAGGGAGGTGACGGTCCTTGCCTGCTTTTAAGATAGGTTTAATGGTGGCTTCTCGCCACTTGTCCGGAAACGTGACATCAACCCAAACACGGTTATAGACCTCAAGCAGAAATGCCTTACCTTCAGGTGAGAGATGTTGTAACATTTGAACGTGGATTCCGTCCGGTCCTGGTGCTGTCAGTCGCGATGATGAAAGAGCGTGTTCTAACTCTGCCAAGGTGAAGAGGCGGTTATAATCTTCAAGGTTTCTGGAACTAAACACGAAACCTTCAGATTCTACCTGAGTCTTAATGAAGATAAACTCAGGAGCATAATTGCTTGAGCTAGAAACCTGAGCAAAAGCACAGCCGAAGGTGTTAGCCACAACAAACGGATCAACAACTCCTGCAGTTGTTTTCAGACCAGCGATTGGCAGATGGGTTGATTTCCTGGCCACACGCCTTAATTTATCCCATACAACAGATGAAGATGTATATCTGTTAAAAGATGATACAAATTTGTTCCATGAGGTCTTTTTGCTATCCTTAATTATTTGCCTAGACTTTGCACGCGCTTTCTTGTACTCAATTAGATTACTTAGGGTAGGGTGTCATTGGAATACCCTCAGAGCACGTCTACGAGCACGAATAGCATTCCGGCAGTCGTTGGTCCACCATGGGACAAGAAATCAACCGGGTTGGGTAGCCAAACGTGGAATAGACTGTTCTGCAGCGGAAAGCATTTTCTCTGTGAGATGATCAACTAAATCATTCACAGAATCGTGCTCGTTTTATTCAAAGACAGACAACTGGGTGTAAAGGTTCCAATTGGCACGATCAAAGCTCCATCTAGGGATACGTGAAGGAGACACATCTTGTGCTAAGAGACTAAGAAGACATGGAAAGTGGTCGCTGGAATGTAAATCAGAGATGACATTCCACTGTAATAAGACAGCTAACTGGGATGTACACACTGCCAAATCGATGTGCGAATAGGTGTTAAACGCGTCTGAGAGGAACGTTGGCTCTCCGGTATTCAGGAGAACCAAGATATTGCTCTCCAGGAATTTTGCAATGAGGTTGCCTCTCGAACATGCCCGATTTGAGCCCCAAAGTGGGTGATGGGCATTAAAGACTCCCACTATTAGAAATGGTGTTGAGAGTTGGGAAAAAAGATCTTTAAGGTCAATTAGCGAGAGGTCATCTGATGGCGGTACATATACATTGCAAATGCAAAATTCGATTAATGGCAGCTTAATCCTTACAGCTACAGATTGTATGTCAGATTGTAGCTGTAACGGATCCACAAATATGTCATCCCTGAGGAGCATCATAGTGCCCCCGTGCGCAGGAATGCCCTCTTCTGTTTCAATATCACACCTCAGTGGTGTGTAGCGTCTGATTTTAAAGTCGTCTTGTGGTCGTAGCTTAGTCTCTTGTAAGCATACCAACAAGGGGTTATGCTTACTGAGCAAAAGTTCCAGTTCTGGTCGATGTGCTCTTCAGCCTCGTATGTTCCATTGAAGGATAGCCATGGCGATAGTAATGGGATATATCAAATAAGTACACACATTACGTAGGTTTCAGCGGTGGTCGGATCAATTTGCACTTTTTCTTTGGTGTTGGGCTAGATTCTGCACGTTTATCCTGCCTCTTCTTTGCTGCAGATGCAGCAGCGTGGTCAGATGTTTCCTGCTCCATATCCACTATGGAAGAGGATGGTTTTCCTTCTACAACTTTCACTTCGAGGGGCTCGAAGCGATTGGAAATTCCGACCGACGTAGATGACGGTCGTCAGTCAGAGTCCTCCCCAGAAGATGACTCCGACGATGATCTCGGAGGATGCTCTAGGGCTACGTTTCTTGGACTTTTCTGGAGCAGACTTTGTGCTTTCTTTCAGGAAGGCAGTTCTATCATACTGCGTCTTGAACTTGATCTCTGGTGCTTGGTACACAATGGGCAATTTCGTCCTGTTGTTAGACGTCGATGCTTTGTCAGGCTTCTTCACTGACTTGTTATTTTCAGTAGTCTTAAGTGTTGTTCTCGGAGTTTTAGATGGTGTTACTGATGCTCTTGGTTGCGATCTAGGCACTAGAACTTTCTCTGATATTGTTGCCCCATTTATATCAGATGTTTGGGTACCAGCCTCCCGTTTCGGTGACGGAGTAGCCGCCACAGAGCTATAGGAACGGGAGTTGATTGAACAGGGCTTGAGGATACAAAGAAGTTTCCGGGCTTCCGAAAAGGATACCTTTTCTTTAACCCGGATCTCCTGAATAGCTCGCTCTTCAATATAACGGGGGCCTTCTCGTGAACTTGATGGATGTTCCGCTACAATTTACACATGCTGGAGGTGATGTACATGCATTTTCATGCATGCCGGCTCCACAGCTGACACATGTAGGTGCGCCTTTACAGAATGCACTAGTGTGACCGAACCGCTGACATTGGTAGCATCTCAGAGGGTTAGGTATGTATGGTCTAACCTCAATCACTTCATATCCTGCCCTGATCCTTTGAGGGAGATCTACCCGATCAAAGGTCAGGAACAGGGTACGAGTAGGAACCATATCCCCTCGTTCTCTCCTTTGGACACGATAGACTGCAGTTACGCCTTGTTCCTGGAGGTTCTCCTGAATATCCTCGTTGGACATTCCATCCAACGTGCTAGTGTTTACAACACCGCGCGAGGAATTCAGGGTCCTATGCATCTCCACTTTGACTGGATAACTGCCCAGCATGTTGGGTTTCAGTATCTTAGCTGCCTGGGATGCTGTAGTTGCTTCCACCAGCAGCATGCCATTTCTAGATTTTGTACATGATTTAACAGCACCAGCTATTTTGTCAAGAACTTTCTGTATAATAAATGGATTAACCATTGAAAACGTTCTACCTCCCTCTGTTCGATTAATAACTAAGTAGCGAGGACCACACTCAACTACCTGATTAACACTGTTTTCAAACAAATCTTTACCACGTTTAATGTTTTTTGGGGGGTGTAGGTTAACCATAATAGTTGGCCTAAATTTCATCCCCCAGTGCTCCCCACCACCCACGGAGTCCAACAAGGGTCATCCCACTGGGATGACAGGGCTACACAGGGGATATAGCGAGCTCGCCATCCCACTCACCCTGGAGGTCGGTACAATACCTAGTCCTGGCCGATTGATTAGGGGTGGGTTAGTCCCTAACCTCCCGTTTAGGCGAAGCAGAAGCCAAAGTAGTGTATTAGAAATGCGCACCCTCCCCGAATTCAGAAAAACACTGTTACGAGCTCAGATACGCATCCCTCAACCACCAGGACAAACCTTTCCACCGACACGGGTCTCCACGCACGGCCTACACGTGGGTGGGCCTGTTGACTGTCTCCCTCAACCACGAAGAGGAGCCCACACGAGGGAGACTGTTGGCTCGGGACCCCGGGTTCGCCAAACTCATACCTACTGAAGTAGGCCCTTGGGGGGGATGATATACCTGATTACATAGTGAAAGAGTGCATAGAAGAAATATCAGAACCTTTATTGCATGTGTATAATGCATCTTTTGAGACAGGGGTATTTCCAGAAAAACTTAAGGTAGCTAAAGTTAAGCCACTATACAAAAAAGGACCAACACTTGATATTCAAAATTACAGACCATTATCAATGTTATCAGTTTTTTCAAAAATTTTAGAAAAACTCATGTACAATAGAATCATTAGCTTCAAAGAGAAAAACAACATTTTAACAGACTCCCAACATGGGTTTAGACACAAAAGATCAACAGAAAGAGCTGTTTACTCTGTATTAATGCAAATAATAGAGGTATTAGAGAAGAAACATAAGGCAGTAGGACTATTTATGGACCTCACAAAAGCTTATGACGTAATAAACCGCAAAATATTGCTCGAAAAATTAAGTATATATGGAATAAGGGGGATAGCATATACATGGTTTGAATCATATATATATCTCATAGAACTCAGATAGTAGAAATTAGCCAAGTAAATAAACAACAGTGTAAAATAGTGAAATGTAAGTCAACACTTAAAAAAGTGGAGCATGGGGTACCTCAGGGATCAATTCTAGGCCCACTTCTCTTTTTACTAGACATAAATGATATGCCACTAAATGTCCAAAATGCAGAGGTAATATTATTTGCAGATGATACAAACGTTCTGGTAAAAGCAAAATGTGACACGGAACTTCAAGAAGAAATAGACAATAACACAACAAAACTAGAATCCTGGTTTAAATCCAACAGACTTTTAGTAAATACAGATAAAACAGTGGGTATGAGTTTTCATATGAACCAAAATAGAAGTGACACAACAAACCCACCAATAAAACTAGAGGGAGAGATGATAAAGTATCAAGGGAAATCGCAGTTTCTGGGAATAATGATAAGTGAAGATCTAAAATGGGAAGCACATATGAACAAACTAATCAAAAAACTTAGCATGGGATGTTACATGATAAATGCACTAAAAAACAGCACAAGCCCACAGGTTCTAAGAACTGTATATTTTGCACAAGTCCATAGCCATATTCGATATGGAATAATATTCTGGGTTGTTGCAACCAAATGGGAAGAGGTTTTCAAAATGCAGAAGCAAGCAATAAGAATAATGATGGGCAACACAAGTAGAACATCTTGCAGAGAGTTATTAAAAAAATTAAAGATTATGCCTGTAGCCTGTACATACATGCTAGAAGTAATTTATTATGTTCAACAACACAAACATACATTAATCAAAAACAGTCAGTTACATGATCATCAAACAAGACATAGGGAAAACTTACACATTCAACAATATAGAACTAATTTAGCAAAGAATAGTGCACTCCACAATGGTATAAAACTATACAACAAATTACCATCAAATATAAAAATTATCAAAGATAATAAAGTATTTAAAAAACAGCTTGGGTCATTCCTATTACATAACTCATTTTATTCAGTGACTGAATTCCTAGACATGTAATGTACAGTTATTAGTTTCATTATCTATTGTCCTATATTTTGAATCTTTAACCAAATCATGTAAATAAGATTAGGTGTTGTAAACATTAGTTGTCAGGAATCTTAATTTTAAATGTATTTTAGTAAATTGTATATTTATCAGTTTAGTAAATTGTATATCAACTTGACGAAGCCATGAAAATGTAAAAATGTTTTTCAAACGGTGAATAAAGAATACAATACAATACATTTTGCTTTCTTGTCATATTTCAGAACTGCTTACCCGCCATTTTTACTGGATTTTGTCTACATTTTGTTTTACAACTGCTCCACTCTTTATAAAAACTTCTATGTTTGTGGCTTAGGGCCCTCATATTTTGCAATATGTGTCAATTTCATGTATACTTTGTAAGTGTACAATTACAGGTAGTAAATTGACAAGGACCAGTCAATTTGAGCTCCCTTCCAAAAAAGTTTGTGAACTAACATGGTCCCAGGACCACTGGTCAACTCCATTCTGATCACTGCAATCACATCAGCCCACTTAGTGACTCAGGTCAGATTCCCTACTCCAACATTATTATGTTCGTTCATGTGTGAATCAAAGGGAGCTGAGACGATAATTTGTATGGAAAGTAATACAGGTTAATTATAGTTGAAAGCCAACAAATTCACATCATTTGAGAATTAACAAGGCTCCTAGCCACAACACAGCTACCCTTTGATCATACATACGGTAATAACATGAAACAATGAATTGTTCAGTTTATTATATATACAATATAAGGAACGTACATTAAGTGCAGGTCAGCACTCAGAAACTAAGAAATAAAAACATAGCAAAGGGACTATAGGTACACTGCGAACAAAATGCAGCTAGAAGAGTGATTTACCAAAACTGAAGCTCTCCAGCTTTCCCCCTCTACCATCATTTTAGGCTGCCTCTCCTCTCCTACATAGTGCAAGCTGCACTGCACTGGTCAACGTATGGAGGGGAGGCAGTCATGTAATGCTTGGATGTTGAGCAGGGGAGACGACTGTGCTTGCGCATGCGCACACCGACCACACTTCATGGTCTATCTGTTGAGGTGTTCAGATTGTCTTGAATTATAATGGATGTTTGAAAATAGCACTGCATTGTTAAGGTCAGATTTATCACATTATTGATTTACATCTGTGTAAATTTGTAGTATAGCATAAATACTTATTGTGACTGGGGTTTGTAAAATTAAAAGTGCAGGTTGCAGAAATTCAAAAATGCTCTTTATTTCCGTAGAAAGACGCTTGTACAATTCTGATATCAGTAGAATGACGTAACACACAGGAATGCAATCTTCAAGTCGGTTCACCCTGCACAATTGCAACTCACTGACTGGTTCTCTGCACATCTCCCTTGACTTCCTGCCGAACTCTTATTTATACATGAGTAGCTGTTTCTTGAGGTTTCTCGAAATATGACGAAGCCGCACAAAAGCTACGGAATTAGCAGGATCTTTCGTGATGTAACAAGAACACCATGGAACTGTCGCTGCCTCTTTCTCCCTCTGTTGCTCTCTCTCTCTCTCTCTCTCTCTCTCTCTCTGGACTGGCTTGGGCACTATCTGTCTCTTTCACTCCCTGCTTCTCTGTCACTCAGCATTTACTTACGAGTGGCAAATCAGTGCCTCGTGACAATATATATAGTATAATATAAATGTAGTATATAGTATAAATAGTAGTAAAATATTGACGCGGCAATGCACACAAAAGGTTCGGTGCAGAGAGTTAAGGGACGGATAGTGTATCACGGAGATAAACAGCCTGCCTAAGCAGATAAACATAGTGCAAAGATAAAAGGCTGGCTGACACAGATAAGGTTACGCGTCTAGAACATTCGTGCTTTATCTGGCGACATGTGACAGAACATTCGATTTCTTGATTGTTACAGAACAATCTTGAATTATCAATGATATATATAAGAGATTGTGACATGCTAGCGGACAGTAGTAAACACAGCATAGTTGTAAACAGTATAATTGAAGCTGGTATATGATGAAACTGAACTGTTTGTTGTGGTCAACAACCTTCGTAGATTGTAATTGTGTATGTGACGTATTCTGCTATTGTAAGAATTGAACAGGGTGTATTTCTACGGAAATAAAGAACATTTAGAATTTCTGCAAATTGGACTTTTAATTCTAAAAACTCACAAAGTCATAGTATAAATAAATTAACTCTGTGATAAATTTATCAGTTCACTGCTGTGCTACAGGGACATGCTAGTAGACAATAGACAAAGTAATTACGTTTGCAGGGTATTTGTTGTTCAATTTTTTAGTTTAAAACATGTATATGGAATATTATTCTTGTAAAATGGATATTTATATAATTTGGATTTTATTATTATTTGATTGTTCTAAAGATCCAAATAGCATGACTAGAGGGAAGTTCCATGCTAGTGTACAGTTAATCCAAATTTGTTGCTTTTAAAATATAACTAAATTAACATTTAGTCCTTGATAGATGGAGTCAACATGAAAAATTCAGTGACATGGCTGGGGTTTGAACAACGGATCTCCTAGTTTCCGTCCAGTAAAGAGCTAAATGATGAAGCCTGGGACTGAAGTACTTACTATAGTAAGTCGCCACAAACGTGTGTCTCGAATGCAAGAGCCCAATTGGTTTACCAGGGAAATATGGAGGCTCTTCCTGTTGACTCTATGGGTAATGTATGTGCTCTCAAGGAAAACAATTTGCAAATGTCGGAAAATCCCCAGCACTGGAGAAAACAGGATCCCATTTATGGCCGTGTGCACCAACCTCGTTAAGCAAATCCACAAGAGACGTTTGCCTAAACGCAGTTAAAAGTTGATCGCGGTAAAGCTTACATCATGGTGCACCATTGCCAATCGCCGGTTAGTTGGCAGTGATTATCTGGCAGGCGCTCGGTGCCGTAGAGCGCACCGCTCGTTTCAAATGTAACTGTTAAGAAGGCTACCGAACACACCCGGAAGTTCATCGCTTTGTGTTCGTCATTTGTCGTTTGTTTTTCGCTTAGCATTTGTCCAAGCAGAAGCACGTGCTTAAAGAGCTATAGCAGAATATAACCATAATGGAAACAACTAGCAACAGGACTCCAAACTTTTCTGTTTTGAAGTAGACATTTTGTTAGATTTGGTGTCTCACTATAAAGAAGTTATGGAAAATAAAAGAACTGACGGAGTTACGATAAAACAGAAGGAGGCCACGTGGGAGCAGCTGGCCGTACAATTTAACAGCAGTCCAGGTAAGTGAAAAATGTTACATTATTCCAAAATTATGATTTTGGCTGAAGTCTTTTAATAGTCTGTTGTTTTTAGAAGATGATTTTCGGCAACTAACCTCTGGTTAAAGTTATAATTATTTATCAAGAGTTCGTGAAATACTACCTATATATTGCGTGTACAAAGAGCCTTGTGGAATAAAATTCTAGTGCACCGACAATGCTGATACATTGTGGCAATTGATATAGTTAATAAACAAAATAATATTTAATTTTTAACTTAAGGATTTGTGATTATTGATGCAAAAGCAAACTTGCTCTTGCCAAACCGGAAGAAAGGGTTATCAACTTCATCTTCTCAACAACAATTTGTAACTTATATCCATTATTATACAGAGGGACATGCTTTGCAGCTTTTGTCTTAGTAAATTGCTTTTGTTTTAGGGGTAACACAAAGAAATGCATCAAAATTAAGAACGTGCTACAATAATTTAAAGAGAAAAGCAAGAAAAGACATTGCAGATGAGAAATTGGAGGTGCACAAAACAGGAGGAGGACAAAGGAGGTGCATGAATGTTGTACATCCCAAATTAAAAGAGATGCTTGCATCAACTGCAACACCCCTGCAGAACGCATTCGATAGTGATGCCACATACCAGCAGGCAGCAACAGCAGATGGTATGTAATAATCTTTACTAATTTGAGTGTCTTATAACTAGAAAATTCAATGGTGTCATGGCTTATAGTGCTGGTAGCAACACTTTCATGGAGTTTATTTGCAATGGATTAGTAACAACACATTTTAATAACATTTGCACTATCAAAAGAAAACTGCATGAAATGGACTAACTAGACAGTTATATTTTGAGGTCTTGAAATTGAAATGTTTGCATCATTTGATGAAAAATAATGTAAATAATTAAGATGTGTGTTATGGTTTATTCTTTCTTGGCAGTGGATAAAAATAACTGCTCTTGTACTGTCTATCCACCACAAGAAGACAAGCTAGGCCTGAAGAGGGAGAGGGGCTTAAACAGTTTATCTGCTCTGTTAGTGGATATGTTTACTACGAAATGAATGTATGCATATGAGTCACCCATGCTGTCAGATCTAATGCTTGTTTCAATAACTGCAGTGATAGATTGGTATTATGTATGGGTGAGTTATGTGACAACATTGTGTATTTTCAAAAACCTAGCATCTTTATCATATCTAGAAGGCGAGCATAAATACTGAAAAGATAATTACATTACACATTCTTCTGCCTTGCTTTCTTATGGTGGACAGACAGTGCATGCCATTTGCATTAGTCATAATCTACTATTGTACTATGTAATGCATTTATTAGTCCAACTATTATTTTTGTAGTGGTATACTTATTTATTGCTCCATTTGTAAGAATTATTAATATTTACGTAGGACATTACATGGTTCTCACATTGGGATACCAAAGAGATTACATGTTGGGCTACTGCTGAACTGGGCCCTGGTGCTTGTGCAATTAGGACAGCTTTGTCTTTCCATAATCAACAGTAATGAGCTAAACAATTGCTATGTGATACATGTTATAGTAACGTTCAATGCTAGAATTTCAAATCTTACACGTACACATGTATGTGAATAGTTATTACAAGGACTTCTGTTTTTCTCTGTTGCAGATGTTACAGAGCTTACACAAAGTTTAGAAACCTCCAGTAATGTGGTTCCATTAATAGAAATTGAGGTAAGAAGTCATTTGATATTGTCACATATGTGATATAGGTATGTTGTTTTCTAACACCCAATGGTTGACAATGATTTGATATTGTCACATATGTGATATAGGTATTTTGTTTACTAACACCCAAAGGTTGACAATGATTTGATATTGTCACATATGTGATATAAGTATTTTGTTTTCTAACACCCAAAGGTTGACAATGATTTGATATTGTCACATATGTGATATAGGTATATTGTTTTCTAACACCCAATGGTTGACAATGAAATCATTAGTCTTCTTGCACTCCAATATTTTCCATAATCGTTGTGTATATTGTGAACTGATGTACAGTTTTGAAGATGAGTGTAGTTCACTTTTAGAATACATAATGGACAAACTGGGGACCAGTATATTCCATTTCTATGTTAAATTACTATTTGTAAGGTTTTGCGATGAAGAACATATGTTAATAAAATTAATACTCTTGTGGTTAAAAATAGTTACGATGTAATACCATTTTCGAACTTACAAGTGAGTCTCATGCTAACAAATAATTTTAACATTTGGGTACTCTTTTCACTGATAAATAAGTATGTATATATATTGTGTCCTGCTGTTAATTCTTGTTTGCTGATATTTTTAAATTGCTAAGAGCTTTATTTCAAGTTCAGGTTCCAAAAGGTGTCAAATGATGATTGTTTTTGCTACAGTTCAAGCTTGTGCCAATCCACATTTTGATACACTTTTTCAGTATTACTAATGTTGTTGTTTTCAAATGCTAGGCTTTGGCAATGAAGCCATTAGCTACCTTTCTCTCCAATATTTCTGTGTAGTATATATTTATTACACATAAAACAGGTATACTGAGTGAGAAAGTACAATAAATTAAAAAAATTACATGTTACTGATGTACAATTACACTACAATTTCTCTTATTCTCTCTCTCTCACATATGCTCACACCTACATATTATATATTACACAAATTATACCATGATTTCTCTCATTGTCTCACACACACACAATAATAAGCTATTTGAAAGCAAATTAACACTTTTTTTCTTTGCTACAGGAATTCCAGCTACAGAAGACCACACCAGCTTCCATGCCAGCAGAAGAAGCTGAGATTCATATGGTCAACTCTACGCCGAAAAGGTGGCAGCAACGCAGGATGCCACCCACACCCAAACCTGCAACAAGCATAGTTGATGCTTGTGAGAAGCGAGTTGAGGTTCTCATGACACAGTTGGACCTCATTAAAAAGAAACATTAAAAGGAACTTAAGTACTGGAGAAATAAAAACAGCTTGTAAATAAATCTAATGTGAATAAATATACATACTGTTACGTGTATAAGCTGAGCTAGATTTGGAAATTTCGGTATTCTGTAACATGAATTGCTTCTAACAGAAATGTATGTCAAACGTAAATTCCGCTGACTGGCAGTCTGTTGGCATAAGGAAATTATCCACATGTGACCCAGACTGATTCTGCTGACCAGAAGAAATATTAGGTCGGTACAGGCTTAAACATTCGGTATGATGCAAGCGGTATGATGCAAAATTAATAGTTAGTGGGAATCGCTGAATTGACTTTTTGTAGAACCGCTATTTAAGCCTAGTAGAGTTAACCCTCAGTGTGAAACGTCGCAGGGATGTCAGAGGAGACCCTATGTCGATCCCTGTGAGAGGTAACAGAAGTATTTATCTGACAGTGTGTCTACGAATACCATAACCCCCGCCGGACTCAGCAGATTATACATCTCCGGACAAGCCCAGCTATACACCTGACACATCACCAACGGTAAGATTATATTTAATAATTATGTCACCAAGTATTACCAAAGCACCCCTGGTCTCTTCTAGACTCAGCGGGTACTCTGTATAATTATTAGATTTCTTAAAATAGAGTTAGTCGGTTTAGGATGACTTTTTGATGTTTTACTTTGCTCTACCATCCCTATAGCTACACCCCCAGTTGTAGATTAGGTTTGTAAGTCTTTCAACCCTCCTTACAACCCTGGTATGCAGCATGTGGTCTCGGCACCGGGTTTCAGATCCTATACCTTGGTACCTCTCGTAATTCCTATCAACACCCTTACCTTCACACAGCTTGTGGTAGAGGCTGCCGGTTTCTACCACCCTTAAGGTCAGAAATATGGTTTCGATCCTTGTACCTCCAAACCCCCCTATCTTCATGTAATAGTATGGCAAAGTACCAGGGTGTTCCATTTTGCAACAGTTAAATAACGATTTTCATACCTCAAATTCTCGTAAGTTTGCTTAAATTTTATTGCTGCTTTTATTAAATATATTATTTTCAAGTTTAATCATAATAGTATCTTGACTACCCTCCCAACCCACCCTAACAGAGTTTAGATTATTTTACAAGTGTGAAATCAGTTTTATTGTAATTCACAAATAATTCTTGTTATTATAATTTTGTCACACATAGAATTTCCAATAGCAGACATAATAAATGTCAAACACTATTTTTATGTTTTCTAACTTGAAAACCTGAAATTTGTTTGTAATATTTTCCTTCGAAGACAAAATAATTTTGATGTATACATAATTCAGTCATTGCCACATATTCTTCTATTGCATTGGCATCCAGGTTTATAGAATTTAGCCATTTTTTCAGTTGAATCAAAAGTTTGTCTAATGGAATGCTAGGGAAGAGGGAGCGGACATCAAAGGATACTAAAGTGTCATGAGGTTTTAGTTTAAGATTTTGAATTTTTTCTACCAGGTCTAAAGAGTTTTTTATACTCAGAGTATGGAATTGTGGAAAGGACTGAAATTTTTTGGTTAGCCATTTTGCCAGAAGGTAAGTAGGAGTGTTTATATTATTTACAATGGGTCTCATGGGTATGTTGGGTTTGTGTATTTTAGGCAAACCATATATTCTTGCAAGGGTAGGGTTGTCTGGTTTGATAGTTTTTTGTTCTGTAGTTGTTAAAATTTTACTATTAATGATGGTTTTTTGTACATCTTTTATGCATCGGTTTAGTGGATTAGAATCTATTTCCTGGAATTCTTTTTGTTGTAGTAACTCTAACATTTTTTCTTTGTATGTAGCTGTATCTAAGATTACTATTTTGTTCCCTTTATCAGCCCTTGAGAAGATTATATCCTTTTTCCTTAAAGATTTAACTATCTGAATTTGTTTCAAATGTTTTATTGGCTTTTTATTTATTAAGTTTTCCAATATAGGAGCTGATTTTTTTCTAATTATATTTTTGTCCATGGTTTCCAAGCTTTCTACTGCTAATTCTATGTCTGCAATGAATTCTTCCGGGTTGCTTGAGTATGTTATACAATTTTTTTAGGCCTTGGTTAAGTACATCTTTTTCTTCATTGTTAAAATTTTGCTTTGAGAGATTAATTACACTATCTAGGGATGTGTTCTTTGCTGAAATTTTGTTATGTTTTGGTTGCCAATGATTATGATTACGTTTTAGTTTCTTATTTTGACGATAAACTTTCTCTTTGACTTTATAATTGATATGTTCAAATGATTTGGCGTCTAAGTGGTCCCATGCTGTGTTTCCTAGTAATTTTACAATTTTCAGATGTAGGTTATACAAAGAGAGGTCTATATTAGTTATTTTTCTGTAGTGATTTGTTTTTTCGACTTTTAACACGGCTTTTTCAGCAGCTAATTGTTCTATACTGTTATTGTTAAATTTTACTATTTTTCGTACAAATTTCGGAGAAAAGTTACGTTTTAGGTAATTGTTGATAAATTTTATGTCCGCTGATATTAATCTTCTTTTTGTCTTTAGTTTCAAATATTGTTTTATTTCTTTCTTGTTGCCGAAATGTTTGTTGAAATATTCAAATGTGAACGATCTTACCTCCATGTTGTCCGGTTTTTAAAGTTGGTTGGATCTAACTTTCGCGTGTTCCTCTTGACTTAACGTCACTTCAATATATCGAGATTCAACTGTATTGGAACACCACAGTGAAGCGAAAAATTATTAAATTTTAGATGAGTCGCATTTTTTACACATCTGCTTCACTTTCGTACCTATTTTGAGGACATGTTTCGCAAATCTTCGTTTGCATCTACGGCTCTTGTGCGACTGACGCTAGATCCAGCGGTGTGGGTAATTCTGGGGTTGTTGCTGCCATCTGTAGATTTAGTGATGAACTGAAATGTGGGATTCTCTTCTAGCGGGATTTCAAAGTTCATTAGTTGGTTTTTATGTTTTTCTATGTATATCCTCTCCCATATGACGAGTTCACTATGTTTTTGTACGTATTTTAGTAATTCTGTGCTATCTTCAATTTCATGATTTTCAGACTTGAAATGAGCTGCTATTGCGGACTTATCAATATTTTTGTATCTTAAGTGCCTGAAGTGTTCTTTCTGTCTAGTGCCTATATTCCTTTTTGTCCTTCCTATGTAAATTTTTTCACAGTCTTTACACTTAATTTTGTAAGGCATTTACAAAATATTGATAAGTCCGCAATAGCAGCTCATTTCTGGTCTGAAAATCATGAAATTGAAGATAGCACAGAATTACGAAAATACGTACAAAAACATAGTGAACTCGTCATATAGGAGAGGATATACATAGAAAAACATAAAAACCAACTAATGAACTTTGAAATCCCGCTAGAAGAGAATCCCACATTTCAGTTCATCACTAAATCAACAGATGGCAGCAACAACTCCAGAATTACCCACACCGCTGGATCTAGCGTCAGTCGCACAAGAGCCGTAGATGCAAACGAAGATTTGCGAAACATGTCCTCAAAATAGGTACGAAAGTGAAGCAGATGTGTAAAAAATGCGACTCATCTAAAATGTAATAATTTTTCGCTTCACTGTGGTGTTCCAATACAGTTGAATCTCGATATATTGAAGTGACGTTAAGTCAAGAGGAACACGCGAAAGTTAGATCCAACCAACTTTAAAAACCAGACAACATGGAGGTAAGATCGTTCACATTTGAATATTTCAATGAACATTTCGGCAACAAGAAAGAAATAAAACAATATTTGAAACTAAAGACAAAAAGAAGATTAATATCAGCGGACATAAAATTTATCAACAATTGCCTAAAACGTAACTTTTCTCCGAAATTTGTAAGAAAAATAGTAAAATTTAACAATAACAGTATAGAACAATTAGCTGCTGAAAAAGCCGTGTTAAAAGCCGAAAAAACAAATCACTACAGAAAAATAACTAATATAGACCTCTCTTTGTATAACCTACATCTGAAAATTGTAAAATTACTAGGAAACACAGCATGGGACCACTTAGAAGCCAAATCATTTGAACATATCAATTATAAAGTCAAAGAGAAAGTTTATCGTCAAAATAAGAAACTAAACCATAATCATAATCATTGGCAACCAAACATAACAAAATTTCAGCAAAGAACACATCCCTAGGTAGTGTAATTAATCTCTCAAAGCAAAATTTTAACAACGAAGAAAAAGATGTACTTAACCAAGGCCTAAAAAAATTGTATAACATACTCCAGCAACCCGGAAGAATTCATTGCAGACATAGAATTAGCAGTAGAAAGCTTGGAAACCATGGACAAAAATATAATTAGAAACAAATCAGCTCCTATATTGGAAAACTTAATAAATAAAAAGCCAATAAAACATTGATAATTAAATCTTTAAGGAAAAAGGATGTAATCTTCTCAAGGGCTGATAAAGGGAACAAAATAGTAATCTTAGATACAGCTACATACAAAGAAAAAATGTTAGAGTTACTACAACAAAAAGAATTCCAGGAAATAGATTCTAATCCACTAAACCGATGCATAAAAGATGTACAAAAAACCATCATTAATAGTAAAATTTTAACAACTACAGAACAAAAAACTATCAAACCAGACAACCCTACCCTTGCAAGAATATATGGTTTGCCTAAAATACACAAACCCAACATACCCATGAGACCCATTGTAAATAATATAAACACTCCTACTTACCTTCTGGCAAAATGGCTAACCAAAAAATTTCAGTCCTTTCCACAATTCCATACTCTGAGTATAAAAAACTCTTTAGACCTGGTAGAAAAAATTCAAAATCTTAAACTAAAACCTCATGACACTTTAGTATCCTTTGATGTCCGCTCCCTCTTCCCTAGCATTCCATTAGACAAACTTTTGATTCAACTGAAAAAATGGCTAAATTCTTTAAATCTGGATGCCAATGCAATAGAAGAATATGTGGCAATGACTGAATTATGTATACATCAAAATTATTTTGTCTTCGATGGAAAATATTACAAAAAAATTTCAGGACTAGCTATGGGAAGCCCACTATCACCATTTTTGGCCAATCTATACATGAGCTTTTTCGAAACACATATTACTAAATCCTTCCCTTATATGTTTAAAACATGGTACAGATACGTAGACGACATCTTTGCAATAGTGCCCTACAAACTAATAGATGATGCTTTGAAACTACTCAACCTGCAAGAACCCAGCATACAATTCACAGTAGAAAATGAAGAGGACTGTACTCTACCTTTTTTAGACCTTAAAATCAAAAAAGGCAATGAAAAACGAGAATTTGGCATTCATAGAAAAGCAACACACACAGATAATTACATCAAAGCAAATAGTTTCAACCCAATTCCACACAAACATGCAACCATCAACAGTCTGACACACAGATTAGTAAATCTACCTCTCAGCCAGCAAGAATATCAAAACGAATACCATCAAATCTTAAAAACTGCAATTAAAAATGGATATGGAAAAAACCTTGTAGATAAAAAACTAAAATTGTTCAAACTTCAAAAGAAATTAAAACAGATCACAGCTCTCACACCAATAAAACAAGAAACTAGATTTGCTAAATTTACTTACCACTCCTGGGCCACAAAAAAGTTCCAAAAATATTCAAGAAATACAATATAACATTGGCACCAAAAAACAATTACAACATTAAAAACCTACTTCACAGTAATAATACTGATAAGATAAAACCAGAGGAAAAGTCAGGCATTTACAAAATTAAGTGTAAAGACTGTGAAAAAATTTACATAGGAAGGAAAAAAGGAACATAGGCACTAGAAAGAAAGAACACTTCAGGCACTTAAGATACAAAAATATTGATAAGTCCGCAATAGCAGCTCATTTCTGGTCTGAAAATCATGAAATTGAAGATAGCACAGAATTACTAAAATACGTACAAAAACATAGTGAACTCGTCATATGGGAGAGGATATACATAGAAAAACATAAAAACCAACTAATGAACTTTGAAATCCCGCTAGAAGAGAATCCCACATTTCAGTTCATTACTAAATCAACAGATGGCAGCAACAACCCCAGAATTACCCACACCGCTGGATCTAGCGTCAGTCGCACAAGAGCCGTAGATGCAAACGAAGATTTGCGAAACATGTCCTCAAAATAGGTACGAAAGTGAAGCAGATGTGTAAAAAATGCGACACATCTAAAATTTAATAGCTATTACCCTGCTTACATATAGCAATATTGGCCCCGCTATTGTTTTGAGTAGATAACATAGCATCCTTACCATATCTGGAAGGCAAGCATGAACATCATGCAGACAGCAAAAGTGACTGCATTACTATATGCGCGTGATAAGAAGAGTGATCGGGTTCCAAGTCCTCATTCGGTAAGTTCCGTTTAACTCCATAAACATATTTCATGTGGTATCTGCATAGACTAATTTACTACAAGAAATTTCACAATGTAAATATTACAGGTTTGTGAATGTACTATGCTCCCAGTGCTCATTTACATGGTTATAGTTCTAAAAATTCATTAACCGTATAAAAACAGTGTGCACGCAAAAATTTCTTAACCTTATTCTTAAAGTGTTTTAAAGATACAGCTTGTTTAAATGAATTTGGAAGTTTATTATATTACATTATCCCTTTGTAGTTAAAGCTTCCTTCATAAAGGCTCAATTGCCAGTTTATCCTTGTTACGAGTGTGGTGGTAATGTACATCAACATTTACTTGAAAATGATTTATATTTGTATGAACATTTGTGGATGTTATGGCTCTCGAAAGGGGACACCTCCGTATAACTGTGATCTGAATGCAGTTGAGCTGGCGTGGGCAAAACTAAGAAATGTTTTCAGAGGATGCAACGTTACTTGTGACATCTTCGCTTATCTTATATGCTGTTTTGCTGAACTGTGTTTTTCAAGGTTGACCACACTGCAGAAACAAAAGAGCGTTAGCTCTCGCTTCTTCCCCTCTGCCCACACCACACTGTAAATCCAGCGCTCAACTTATCTTGCACATACTGTGTACATTCCTCTGCCTTGCCTTCTTGTGTTGGGTGGACAGTGTAATCACCATTGGATGATGAGATCTCAAATTTGAGATTTCCTCATGATCTACCAGGAAATTGTGGATCAGTTGGAGAATTTAATGAATGATTTCATGATGTCATGATGTCATAATAGCTCAGAAGTAGAGCAGCCACACTAGAGAGGAAGGTCTGTGGCTCAAATCTTGGCTATAGCATTCAATTTTTCAGCTCTGATTATATTTTTCAATACAAAGTTTTTGGGTTTTACTACTCTCTCTCTCTCACACACACACACACACACACACGCACACGCACACGCACACACACACACAC
The DNA here is from genome assembly GCA_030765055.1 of Mantis religiosa. Lineage (NCBI taxonomy): Eukaryota > Metazoa > Arthropoda > Insecta > Mantodea > Mantidae > Mantis > Mantis religiosa. The sequence goes on from CM060950.1 coordinate 450,501,449, forward strand.
ACACACATATATTCCACACGCGCCCGCCTCGGTAACGTGGTGGTAACATGTCTGCCTCACATTCAAGAGGTCCCAAGTTCGAATCTTGGTCAGGGTGAGTTACCTGGACAAGGTTTTCCAGAGTTTTCCCTTATCCTGAAAGACGAATGTCGGTAACTCTAAGCTCCATGGACCCTGGGCTCATTTGAGCATCATTTAACCCTTTTCATTCATCATCCACTATGACTTAACATTGGAGGACATAAAATACAAAAAACACCCCACATGCACTACCACACATACCTTTTTCTAAGATTAGATTCAATAAGCTTCAAGATAAGTATTTCCAAAGATATGTTGGTATCAAATTTGTGTGTGGAATGCAATACTTCCTGTATTTATTATAGTAAAGATAGAGAGAAGGTAAAGATTATTAAGTAAAGTTAAAAATTGCATGTAAATGGATAATAAAAGAAGTAAAATAAAAATAAAATTCATAGTTGTTCAAATAGCCGTGCCATAGCTGATTGGTAGACAATACGGCACTGGGGCAGGTTTTCTCTGGGTCCTCCGTTTTGCCCCAGCAGCATTCCACCAATTGCTCCATCATCATCTTTCCTATCATTTCATCTTACCCTCATTCTGTCATCCACTACCCCACACTCATACTGGGCATCATCCTGAATTCTCTCTCACTGATCCGGAGATTCCGTTCCTCAACCTGCTGAGGGTTAAGAGGAACAACAATATCCCAACACTGCACAGTGGTATAAGAGGACAATTAAAGAAGAAGTTGTTCAAATAGAACATAAAAATATTTAGGAAATTTTGTGTATGAATATGGCAAGTTAAAAGGTTCTGTTTAAGTTTCTTAATGCCAGTTTCAAAGACAGTACGAGGATGGGTGCAGAACCAGTTGTGCACAAAGTCTTTCACCTCCTCAATGTTTGTGAAACGATGTCCTCCAAGAGTTTCTTTGAGTGAACCAAACATTAAGAAGTCACATAGTGAGAGGTCTGGGCTGTAGGGTGGATGTGGAAAGGGCAGTCCAGTGCATTTTGGCCAATTTTTGCTGTGTTGCTGCTGCGGTGTGTGGTCTAGCATTGTCCTGAATGTAATGTAATGTGTAGTGTTTAATGCCCGCTTTTACTACATACGGCACCACAGGCGGTGGCATTGTCCTGAAGAATCAACACATTTCTGATTGGGCTACTGTGATGTTTTGACCAGAAAGCAACTCAAACTTGACTGAGAAGATCACAGTTGTAGGCAGCATTAATGGTCCATCGTCATTGCCCTTGTTGTTTGAGGAGATCAATGAGAAGAACACCTTTTGAGTCGCAGAACATTGTGGCCAAAACTTTCCCTGCTGACAGTTGTGACTTGGCTTTCAGCAGCGGTTGCTCTCCACACCAGACTAAGGCCGCGCCGTGGCTCAATGGTTAGACCGCTTGGCTCTCACCAAGGCAGCCCGGGTTCGATCCCAGGCGACTGCAAAGTGAGATTTGTGGTGGACAACACGGCGCTGGGGCGGGTTTTCTCCGGGACCTCCGGTTTCCCCCGCTATCTCATTCCACTGGTGCTCCATCATCTCATGTATCACCAGTGTCACCGCCTGCGGTGCCGTATGTAGTAAAAGCGGGCGTTAAACACTACACATTTCCACACCAGACTGGCCCTCTTTGATATGGGTGTGTAATGATGCACCCCCATATCTCATCACAAGTGAAGACTATGTCCAGAATAGCATCATCTTCCTTTTCGTAGTGCGTGAGAAGCGTGCGATACATTTAAACTCACAGTACTTTCTGTTCTGCAGTAAGATAACGCGGAACCCAATGAGCTGACACTTTTCTCAATTTCAGCTTCCTTTGAATGATTGGTTGAACACCCCCATACCTTATGAGAAGTTGTCAAAAAATTTCAATTACTGTGATGTGGTGATCCCCTTCAATGATGTCTTGAACAGCTTGGATGTTTTCTGGATTGATGCTGGTGCATGGGCAGCAAGGGTGGGCCCAGTTTTCAACATGTTCATGTCCATTAAACTCATGGCACCAATGTTTAACTCTGGACCATGAAAGGTTTCTTTCCCCAAACTGTGGGAGTAACCGACAGCAAATTTCAGCTGCATTGACATTTTCTTTGACAAGAAACTTGATTATTACTCGTTGAGCAACAGCTGGATGCACCTCTCTCTCAGACATCTCGGCAGTAACTGAGGGACAGAGCCAAACAAGTTCCCAGGGCCACTGTCCCCTTCCAGGGACCTCACTGCATGTTCTGTAAAAGCCTCGAACCCATACGGCACTCTATGCGTGCACAGTAAACAAAGGCTTGTTGATATTTGATTGCCCGTTCTAGAAGTGTTCTTCTTTGCTCTACCTTAAGTTCACATCTCATCATTAAACATGTAGTTCCTAGATTCAATACTGTCTGTTTCATATGAAACTAGTGGTAGGGGTTATATTAGTTAAGAAACCTAACATGGGTAAAAACTACATTTCGGACACAACCTTGGCTGGAAGACCTAAACATTAAAGTTATTTTTATTCCAAATTTGACTTAACATTTAACTTAGAAACTATGCCAAAGTGCCAGTAGTCAAGGAACAAATGTTGCACTCTAGATTTGTTTCATCAACTTAGTTCACATGTGTTTTACTTTCAGAGATAACAAAAGAAAGAAAAAACTTACCCAACAACCCAATAGCAAAGGGACTGTGCTGTTTTTTTACTGGATTCTCCATCTCCTGGTGAGCACTCAAAAAGCACTCCATGTTCCTTGATGGCTATCAGTGATTTGTTCATGAATGACTTGGATATTTCCTGCCCCATTAGTTTCTGGAACATAACACAGATTATGTAGAAAATGAAGCTAGGATGCAAGCGATCTGCTTGTGAAATCGATCTCCATTAGAAAGAAGAATTAACACCATTTTCTTAAGTGAAGTTTTTTGTTACAAATATTTATATTTGTGTAATATAACACAGATTTTCATTTTATAAGAGCAATCAGTAATAGGTGATTATTCTTACACAAGCAGATCATGTGTAGGTAATGACAATGAATTTTTCATTTCTGATTCTAAAACATAACACATCTTAAACAGATAGAGTCAACATGAAAAATTCAATGCTATGGCCGGGATTTGAACCACAGATCTCCTGGTTTCCGTCCAGTCACTCTAACCCATTGAGCTACCATGGTTCAAATCCCGGCCATGGCATTGAATTTTTCATGTTGACTCTATCAAAAACCTTAGCCTATATACGATTAGTGTGAAGAAATGATTAATTTTCATCAATTAGTCTAAATTATAAGAGTTAAATGATGAAGCCTGGAACTCAAGTACTTACGATAGTAAGTCGCCACAAACGGTGTATCTCGGATGCGAGAGCCCCTAGTGGTCTACCGGGGAAATATACGAGTCAAATGGAGAATTTAATGTCAGGACGGCACGTTGGCCACGGTAGCTCAATGGGATAGAGTGACTGGATGGAAACCAGGAGATCCGTGGTTCACATCCCGGCTGTGGCATTGAATTTTTCATGTTGACTCTATCTAACTTAAGCTAGAGTTTATAGTAATTTGCTAATTCATTACCTTAAAACGAACAGCATTGTGAAGAAGATTATGAATGACCTGACAGCTGCGCCTGAAGTTATGGAGACTTTCTCAAAGTTTTTCTGACTGCACCTGTTCTCTGTTTATGGGTGGGCAAAGTAAAACTCCTTCTGTGAAGTCCAGGTGGACATAGTGAAACAAAGCATTTGCTTCACCTGCAGTCAACCTGAAATTACAATTGTATGTACATATTACTATTACTAAGCACAACGTAATAAAGACAGAGCTTTGCAATTTATCTGGTACACCTCTGAGATTTTGTCTGTGGGTTTTTCTTTTGTATTATGTGATTTCTCATTAACACTAGCAATATATGCTGTATGGAGTACTAGTCTGACTCAAAATTATATTGGCTAATGTTAATTTAATAAATATTTTAATCACTAGTGAAACAAGAAACAGTACAAAAGAAATGACAGGTTAATAATTGTCCTTTTAAACAATCTTAACTTCGAGATTACATTAGAATCTTTGCATTAATTGCTAAAATATAATTCTTGCTACCATCACTGCCACCATACTCTTCTGTCAAAATTGAGATGGATATTTGTCCTTCTTTTCAGGATTCCTCTGCTAAGATTAGTGTTTTAAGTGACAATAACTTTTAATATAAAAATGTCGCTTTCAAGAGACACACAATCAAATAAATAATAATCAACACTTTAAGCTAATAAAAAAATCTATATAACTGCTACACACTAAAATGTTTACTTACTTAGCTGGTAATATGTCTCCAACATCGCTGATCAGTGACTGTGTCATATCAGAAAGATCATATGTACTATTCAAGTGCCTTTGGTGATTCTGTGCCTAAAACAATATAATAGCTCAGTGTTATGAATCCTGAAAGCCTATAGTGCACCATACTAAACAAATTTGGTTTTGTTCCCCATACTTAATCCCACTATTGATTGCAACTAATCAAATGGTAGCAAAAGAAAAGAAAGGAAAAGAGGAAGAAAAAATTAAAACAGTGAAGTGAAATGGAGGGAAAAAAATCATCAGGAAACATAATTTAACAATGGAAAGATAGAGTCAGACTGAAAAATTCAATGCCATAGCCGGGATTTGAACCATGGATCTTCTGGTTGCCGTCCAGCCGCTCTAACCCTTGAGCTACTATGGCCAACATGCCGACATGACATTCAATTCTCCAACTGACTCGTGTTTTTCCCGGTAAACCACTAGGAGTTCTCATAAACACATGAGACAACTACTTTAATGGCGACTTACTATGCTGAAAGTACTTTAAGACCCGGGTATGACATTAAATTCTCCAACTGACTCGTGTTTTTCCCGGTAAACCACTAGGAGTTCTCATAAACACATGAGACAACTACCTTAATGGCGACTTACTATGCTGTGAGTACTGTAACGCGACCGTTGGAGCACCCTGTGAACCAGCTAGGAACGGAAGGCAGGGGGGAGGGCCGCGTTAGCCACACCTCCTCCTCGTTTGTCTTGTAGTGGTGACAGGCTGTGGTCAGGGGAAAAAATGACTGTGTCGCCTGTTTCTCCTACACCTGGTTCTCGATCTTTCTGTTACTAGAACAATCTTGTAAACACCAGAGACTTCTAGAATAGCAGGAAATTCCTATATAAAGAGAGTTACAGACAGACAGAGTTGAGTCAGTCAGTCAGTTGGTTAGTGTGTGAGTGAGCACAGTTCTTGGTGTAAGAAGGAAGGGTTAGTCAGTGACGTGTTAATGAACGAAAGGATTGTGCAACGGAAGACTGTACGTAACTTTGAATGTGTACCGGAGCTTACGTAACCGCGAGTACAGTTAAATTGTAACGGACGGACTGGTGAATCGTAATTGTGTGCAGCAAGTAATTCTGTGTAATTGGCAAGTGTTAAACTGTAAGTCGGTGGAAATAAAGAACATTGTTGAGTGGTGTAATTGGGCTTTTCATTTCACGAACCCACAAAGTCACACTGGTGTCAGGAAGCGGGCAGATAACATCACCGAACATTACAACCATGGACGCGGCATTGGAAAATTTTTTGGAGAAGATGATGGAAATGATGGCCGAATTAACAGAGAAGACGGAAGCGGCAAGTAACAGCCTGGCCGCGAAGCTGGAGACTACAAATAACAACCTCACCGCCGAGTTGAAACAAATGAAGACGGCCAACGACAACATCACCGCAGAGTTGAAACAAATGAAGACGGCCAACGACAACATCACCGGGAAGATGGAAGAAATGAAGGCCGAATTAACAGCGAAGATGGAAACGGCAAGCAACAACTTGGCCACGACAATGACCGCAAAGATGGCCGAACTGACAACGGAGATGAGGGAGGCGAACGAGGTCCTCGCCGCCAAGTTTGAGGAACGGTTGGCCGGCGTGAGGGATGACGTGACGGAGCTGGGCAAGCGGATGGGCCAAGTAGACGACCGCCTTAATGATTTAGAGGAAAAGGCCGATAACATCGCAAAACCCCTCACCCGCCTGACGGAGGAAAACCGGCCTTATGTGTGGACGGAGGACGCCGGAGACGCTTTCCAGCACCCGAAGGGGACCCTGTGCAGTGCTCCAATTTTGGGTTTCCCACAACCGGGTGGCGCCTTCATTGTGGACACCGACGCTAGCGACCATTACATTGGAGGTGTCCTATCGCAGATCCAGGACGGCCACGAGCGCACAAGAGTGGAAGAGGAGGAGCGTGCCGCAGCAGTCCGAGTAGTTGTGGCAGTGCCTGCTGAAGGCTGGGATAGCGCAGGCCTGAGGAGGGAGCAGCTGGCGGACGCAGACTTGGGGCCACTCTTGAGGGAAGTGGACGCAGGGACGAGACCGACCTGGGAGGACATCGCACCGAGGAGCGCCACCTACAATTCGCACTGGGCCCAATGGGACTCGTTGAAGACCAGAGAGGGCGTGCTGTTCCGGGTATGGGAGTCACCCGATGGGAAGGCGCAGAGAGGACAGTTGGTACTTCCCCGGAGCAAGGTCCCGGAAGTCTTGGAGGAAGTGCACGCCGGTACTTCAGGAGGACACCTGGGAGCGAACTGAATGATTCGCAAACTACGGCAGCGCTACTTCTGGCTGAGACTCCGAGCAGATGCTGGTGGTACACCTGGACCGACTCGCACGCTACGTTGGGGCTGTTCGGGGCGAACAGCTTTGAGGAGGGAGCAGTGTAACGCGACCGTTGGAGCACCCTGTGAACCAGCTAGGAACGGAAGGCAGGGGGGAGGACCGCGTTAGCCACACCTCCTCCTCGTTTGTCTTGTAGTGGTGACAGGCTGTGGTCAGGGGAAAAAATGACCGTGTCGCCTGTTTCTCCTACACCTGGTTCTCGATCTTTCTGTTACTAGAACAATCTTGTAAACACCAGAGACTTCTAGAATAGCAGGATATTCCTATATAAAGAGAGTTACAGACAGACAGAGTTGAGTCAGTCAGTCAGTTGGTTAGTGTGTGAGTGAGCACAGTTCTTGGTGTAAGAAGGAAGGGTTAGTCAGTGACGTGTTAATGAACGAAAGGATTGTGCAACGGAAGACTGTACGTAACTTTGAATGTGTACCAGAGCTTACGTAACCGCGAGTACAGTTAAATTGTAACGGACGGACTGGTGAATCGTAACTGTGTGCAGCAAGTAATTCTGTGTGATTGGCAAGTGTTAAACTGTAAGTCGGTGGAAATAAAGAACATTGTTGAGTGGTGTAATTGGACTTTTCATTTCACGAACCCACAAAGTCACAGTACTTTAAGACCCGGCCTTTATAGTTCGGACCACTATTAGGTACAATTAATGGAAATTAATTGCTCTTTCACAATGGCCGTGTGTAGGCTAACTTATGGAAAGATAGAGTCACAGTTGGCCATAGTAGCTCAAGGGTTAGAGCAGCTGGACTGCAACCAGAAGATACGTGGTTCAAATCCCGGCTATGGCATTGAATTTTTCAGTCTGACTCTATCTTTCCATACTTTAGCTTACACACAGCCAGTGTGAAAGAACAATTAATTTCCAATAATTTAACAATTTTTAAAATCAAAGTAAATTTAAAATGTTAGTAAACATTTTAATAATTCATTTTTCTTCAGCCTAGTTAGCCACTTGTAATTCATTTTTTGCTTTCTCTATGACTAATCTATGACAAATAGAAAAATTATTGCTTGATGCTTAATGGGTGATCAGCCGCATCAAATTTAAGAAGATTGAGCTTTCGGCCATTTTACACTCCATGGCCTTCATAAGCAACTGACTAATTGCTGCAAAACGTGACCTTATACATATATTAATCGATGGGCGGAGCACGCCCTGCCCTGGCCAATGACCGAGTGACAATGTTAGATTGGCTACCATCCGTGCTACTGTATGGTGTGGTAGGGCATTATTCCCAAGGGCTTCCACTAATTCACTGTGACATTCCATCGCATTTCTCTCTCAGAGGACGGCTATTTTAATGTAAGTGTGCTGCTCAACATGGGTTATTTCCATCTTGCATGACACTCACCAACTGACTGATTCCACAGCCCTTGCTGTTCTACTACCAGCTATCACAGAACCATCTATTGTTCTGCAGACACACTATGCCCGCAGAACTTCCACAAGACACACATACATTTGTGATCCGTTCACATATCTACAAGAGATAGAATAGTTGCCATGACTTTTGCCCCAACCCTTGTATATTTTTTCAACTGCTGAATTGTTTATTAAAAGACTTATTGAGTCATATTAAAAATACGTTTTCAGAACCATCCCAGTCCCATCCTCAGTTAATTACCACTTTTATTCATAAGAATTTCAATGCTAAATTCCTATTCATAACTTTTTTTTTTGTGGTCAGGCAGTCAAATTTCAAAGGTACTACAAAGTGAATTACTTATTAATGATTTATTATTGCTTCAGATTGTATCCTTCTTGAACGTACAATGAGTTGTATAATAAAATATTTCTACATAATATTGTCGCGAAGCCGTTATCCACGATAGCGTGGCTTGTGTACACAAAGAGCCGGCAAATAAAGATAGCTGAGATAAAAGACTTGCCGGCATAGATTAAGTTACGCTTCTGGAAGGTGACAGAATATTCAGTTTGTTTATTGTTCCGGAAATATCTAGAATTTATCAATGAGATATTTAAGAAGGCGATGACTCACCAAGAGGGAGTCCAGATAGCATGTCCAAGGTGACATGAAATCCAGGGGAGTGATTGAAGAGTCTGACAGCCCTTGGTGTTCTCCTGTAGTTCTGGTGACAAAGAAGAATGGTGAGCTACACTTCTGCGTGGACTACAGGAAGTTGAACACTATCACCCAAAAGGATTGCTTCCCCTTACCCCAGACTGACGACACCCTGGACACGCCAGATGGTGCACAGTGGTTCTTGATCCTGGACCTGAAGGCGGGTTACTGACAGGTGGCCCTAGACCCAAGAGACAAGGAAAAGACCGCATTCTTGACAAGCCAAGGGCTTAGGTAGTTCACAGTTATGCTCTTTGGCCTCTGCAATGCACCAGCTACCTTCCAACACCTCATGGAGTCGGTAATGAGAGGATTGACTTACGACGCCTGCCTGCTATACCTGGATGACATCATCATCGTCGGTAAGACCTTTGCAGGCGACCAATTTGAAGCTAAATGCAAAGAAGTGCCAGCTCTTCCATGAGGAAGTCAACTACTTGGGCCACATAGTCTCACCAACCGGAGTGGCCACAGACCCAGAGAAGACAGGCTGTGAGAGATTGGCCTCGGCCGAAGGATAAGAGAGAATTGCGCAGTTTCCTGGGGCTGTGCAGTTACCACCGCCGTTTTATCAAGGGGTTCTCCAACATCGCCAAACCCCTCACCTGCCTGACAGAGAAACTAAATATTCTATCACCTTCCAGATGCGTAACTTAATCTATGCCGGCAAGTCCTTTATCTCCACTATCTTTAATTGACGGCTCTTTGTGTACACAAGCCGCGCTATCATAGTATCATAGATAACGGCTTCGCGACAATTTAAATTAAAATAAGTAAATAGAAGAATAAGCTTTTGCAAGAAAGGTTTGCAGAAGAGTAGAGAAAGAAATGTGAATATAGCACATAAAATTCTTTAAAAAATAATTTTACAAAAGAAGAAAGCCTTACAAGAATACTTTTATAGTTTAAACATTTGAAATTATTGGTTTTTATTTTAGGAAAAGTATTATATTCCACCAAAAAAATTGATACAAGAAGTCAGATGAAAGCCAAACTTGGTATTTAATAACCATAATTTTCAATAATGTGATATTTTTATAGATCAACTTACTCTGTACAAGTCCCAATCAGAGTCAGAATCATCTGAATGTTCAGATTGAGAGTCTGTAAGACGGCTGGCAGTAATGCTTGTATCACTACTACGATGACTTCCCTGCTCCCTCTCTGCTCGCCGTCCTAGTATTGGTGCAGTCTCATCACTCACCTCGCTCACCACACTTGCTGCTTGACTTGCAGAATCTTCTGAAGTTGAACCTTGTTGGCAATAACCTGTATCACAAGTACTTTATTCTATACTTTCAATAGCGATTGCATTGGCATTATTTATTCTTTACTAAAACATATATTATACCTTATCAACAATGTGATGTGACACATTTATACATGCTAAGAAAAAACAGGGAGAAACTTTCTTTTGTGTGACACGAGAGTATTTTCTATGTCCAAAGGTGCACATACTGTCCAGCAACGTAAAGAAGGTCCCTGAAAGGAATGTGCTGTCTTACCAGTGGGACAAGGACAGCGACTGTGTGTGGAGGGAATGCCTGCTACACAAGGAGCAGACCATTAAAAACACATATGCCCTATTCGCTCTGTACAGTAAAACCAAGAAGATTCATTCACAAAAGCAGAAGCCGTCAGAATGTTTTTGAATGGTCTGTAACTGTACTGACACGGGTGTCATAAATCTGTCCAGGCAGGGTGTGGGAACCTTTGCCAACCGCATGGGTCTCAGGCCTCGGAGACTTACTCTCCTGTGGAGCACAGTATATGCATGTGCAAGCAGACGAACAGCCAGTTCTGGTGTTGCAGCCAAATTGGTGTTGTAGCCAACCTCTGCAAAAATGTCCCAAACATAGGTGACGCAGTCTGTGTGCAGAGGAACATGGTTTGAGTAGGCTAAGTTATTGCCCGGTCAAATTTTGTTACTCATGCACTGGTTTGCACATAAACAATACTACCACACGACGATAATGGAGTGCTCCATAGGAAATACATGTAGGAGCTCATGGACTGTATCGGACTGGTTCGGCTACTGCCGCGAAGTGTGCATGATGTCAAATTGGCGGTCCCAGTCACGTCGTTCAAATCAACGACTGCAAGGATATGACTTATATCCGATATGACTTAAGGTTGGAGGACGTAAATTGCAAAAAAAAAAAAAAAAAAAAAAAAAAAAAAAAAAAAAAAAAACCTCCTGACTTGAAGCTCGAGAACTTCTTGAATATGTTCATTGCCAGGAGAGTTTCAGGTCTTATTTTAAATTTTTATTATTGACTTTGTGGGTTCGTTGAATTAAAAGTCCAATTTGCAGAAATTCCAAATGCTCTTTATTTCCGTAGAAACACACTTTGGTCAGCCCTTACACTAGCAGAATTACATAACATACACAAATACAATCTGTAAGGTCTTCTGCCACACCCCCAAACAAAGAGTTCACTTTCAAAATACAGCTCTACGAGTCCAATTCAATTGCCACTCTGACTCTAACTGGTGATCGCGGCTCCTATTTATAGCTCACTCGTATTTCTAGATGTTTATAGAATGTTCTCTATTCACTGTTCCAGAAATTACCAGACGAAACACAAACCTTTCAGTTATCTAACTTTATCTGTTTCAGCAAGCCTTTTATCTCCGCAGTGCACGTCTCTTATCTGTGTGCCGCACTATCTGTCCCTTTGTGTGCCAGGCCGCAACAATGCTCGCAACAGTATTTTATGCTAAGTTGGTTTTGATACTGTTCATATAAATAAATTTATCCACTTGAACTAAAAAAATTATTTGTAGTCAGTTTTTAACCTCTTCACTTACATTTTTATTTTATAAGGGACTAGTTTCGGAAGCTATTCCATTCTCAACCTCAAAGATCTGATTATCGTCTGTTGTTGTTATTGTTTGTTGTCTTCCCTCTGGTGGAACTATGAGCTTCTTTACAAAATTATCAACTGGTAGGATTTCAAAGTTCATTACTTGGTCCTTATTTTTTCATATTAAGATATTGTCCCATGTTGTCAGTTTGTTTTGGTTTATCACCCAAAGTTGTGACAGACATTGTGTAATGTTAAGGGATTCTTGAACAAGAGGTGAAATACAGTTATTGAAAATAAATAAGGAAGATATAGCAATGCAGCACGTACCTGCAGTAGTCAGCCCCAGTCCTCTATCTGAACTGTTGTGGTGTTTCAATATAGACGTTACTTCAGTTGTTCTCTTGTTGAGAGGTGATCCCAGTGATGCTGTGCTACCTGTAATATAACCATATGTATTTACACAATACAATACTTTATTCATCACATTACACATACATTAGTTGAGCAGATGCTCATAATTACACAGAAAATGAAGCTAGTTACTGTGGAGTAATAAATATTATACAAATAAAAATATTTGCTAATTAACGTCCATTTATCTTAAGAAGTCGATGTTAATACTTCTATCTTCTTTTGAAAAAATCGATTTCAATGGCATTTTCCCACATCTTCAGTCAACACACTTTGTCAAAGTATTATGAGGTCTGTTCAATAAAGAATGATCATAATTCTTTTACGATCATAATTTTTCGCACTAAAATTCAATCTTATTACATTCTGTTAGCTTAATGTGAAACAAACATGCCATAGTAGTTTCAATGTTCGTACTCCTGGTTCCCGCCTGTGAGAACCAGGCAAGTTCAGACATGTTCAGTAAATTCAAAATTACTAAATTCAAAAACAAAAGATGAAATTCCTTCAGGTAACAAATCTGGAATATACCAAATAAATTGTAAGAATTGTGAAAAATGCTACATAGGTCAAACAAAAAGAAATTTAAAAACCAGAGTCAAAGAACACTTTAGAAACATCAGATTGAAACAAGAAGACAAGACAGCAGTAGCATTTCATTTTTGGAATGAAAACCATGACATTGATCCAAATCCAAAATTATTAAAAGGAGTGATAAACCAAAATAGATTGACAACATGGGAGAACATATTCATCTGGAAAAATAAGGATCGCGTAATGAACTTTGAAATCCCGCCAGTAGATAATTTGACAAAAAAGTTCATAGTTCCACCACCAGAGATAGCAGACAACAACAGATGCCACTTGGAAAGAGATTGAAAATGGAGGCCAGGGCCTTTGAAACTAGTCTCTCATAAATATATGAAAAAGTAAGTGACGAGTGTCAATAAACCAACCACAAATAATTTTTATGTTCAGTATCGCCTACCGCTGCAATGGAGGTAACACACAAGGAAGAATAGGCGGCTTTGAAATTCTGCTTTCGTCTCAACAAATCTTCAGATGAGGTCTATACAATGTTACAGGTCTGCATGCGTTAAAGTTGATGTTGGAGGAAGATCCGGGGTTTCTTTTAAACGTAATCACTGCTGATGAAACTTGGCTACATCATTTTGATCCTGAGAGTGAACAGCAAAGCTCAGTATGGAAATCCCTTCATCACCAACCCCCAAAAAGCAAAAGTGGTTGCTTCTGCTGGGAAAGTTATGGTCATCTCATTCTTTGATATTCATGGAATGGTTTATCAGCATGTTGTACCTGCACACACATCAGTAACTGGACAGTACTACAGGGATATCCTGAAAACATTGCAAGTCCATATCAGGCGCAGAAGACCACATTTCCGTGAAGCAGGCTGGATGCTGCACCACGATAAAGCGTGGCCGCATATTGCTAATGTTGTTGCTGAATATCTTGCAAAAAACAATATGAAGTGTATCCCTCATCCTCCCTATAGTCCGGATTTAGCCCCATGTGACTTTTTTCTATTCCCTAACTTGAAGAAACGCCATCAACAGAAGCAGTGGTGAAGGCTGCAGAGGTGATTTTGAAGGATCTCTCAAAAAATGGTTTCCAACATGTCTGAAGACTGGTAGAAATGCTGGGACTAAGTGCATCGCATTCAGGAGAGACTATTTTAAGAACGAGCATCAAAATTATGAGGATGAGAAAAGATACATTGTCAAAAAATAATTATGATCATTCTTTATTGAACAGCCCTCATATATGATTTTCCTAGTTTTTAAATTTATCTGAATCAGGCAGAACATGATGAAACAGGAAATATTTAATTTCTTTTCTATATAATTTAGTTGGCTAGTCCATTTGAGGTGTCCATCTACAAATAGTCCTAAGAGTTTTGTTTATCTTGTAGTAGCTGATGTTAGCAAGTTTGTTTGTGTGTTTTCTAACACGGTTTTTAATTGCAAGATCTCTGTTTTAGTTTTATTTAATTTCAATCTGTTGCATGTAAACCATGATTCCAATTGTTTTACGACCTGTTCAATGTTTGTTTTTACCTTTTTAGTATCTGACTCACTTAAAATAATGGAGGTATCATTGACACAAAATACTGGTTTTCAAATAACAGTAAGTGTAAGATCATTAGTGTATACGACTTAAAGTAATGGATCCAGCACAGAACCTTGTGGAACCACACTTTTTGTAAGTTCCCATTTTGTATGTATATGACCTGCATTGCCTTCTAATATAATTTTCTGTTTGTCACCACCTTCTATACAGAGTTTCAGTCCCAAACATTGTTGTTTTGTTATATTATTTACATTTGATAGGAATTGACAGTTTATTGCCACCTTTTAATAAAGGCCCCATTCACAATGCAAACTAAGTGTAAGGCTTTGTATCAATGCATTCAATGGAAGCTGTCACATAGAATCATTAACACAAGAATTTACAAACTCCAGACTTTATTTGAAAAACTATTTGTAATCGGTATTTAAACTTTGTCACTTACATTTTTATATTATTGAGAGACTACTTTTGGAAGACATTGTGCCCATTTTCAACCTCGGTCCAACTATTGTCTGTTGTTGTTGCCTGCTCTCTTGTTTCTGGTGGTGGAACCATGTACTTCTTTGTTCAAATTATCTACTGGTGGGATTTAAAAGTTCATTACTTGGTCCTTATTTTTCCAAAACAAACTGACAACATGGGAGAATATATTCATATGGAAATGAATAAGGACCGAGTAATGAATTTTGAAATCCCACCAATAGATTGACAAAGGTCATCGTTCCACCAGCAGAGAGAACAGAGTAGATGCCCACAACAGACGATAGTTGGACCAAAGTTGAAAACAGACACAATGGCTTCCAAAAATAGTCCCTCAAAAATATAAAAATATAAGTGAGAAAGTGTTAAAAACCGATTACAAATAGTTTTTTTCAATCAATTTGATGTTACTGTTACTAAATTCCATTAGTCACACATAATCCAGAATTTATGCTCAAATTAGATGCACAGAGCAGGTATTCTGCATTTCTTTCTCCATGTATCTGAATGAATTCATACGGTTATTACTGGCCATGCTATTTAATTTGAAACTTATGATGCATATCTACATACAATTTGCATATATAGAAATAGTCTTACATTATGTCTATGGGTGCACTATGAATGTCTTTTATTTCCTGCCTTATGTTAATGTCATATTTTCATTGTGAATGGAGCCTAATGCTCTTAAAGTGAGGTTATATTTCGATTTTGGTGATAATGTACTACCATATGATAGACAAAACAAATGGCCATTGTGGTGGGGATTTTGGCAACTATGCTGGTGATGACATAATGAAACTGAAACACTAAACAAACTGGCTCTCTAAAATGAATTATACCTGTTGGTGGAACATGCTTAGTTGGAGTAGATGGCTCCGGGGGCCACACAAAGCCAAGCAGATTCTCTGTTCTCAACCTTGGTGAAATCTTTGTCATTGGAAGAACTTCTGGTGCTGTTACTTTTGGCCTAGGATTTGAAGCTAACCTAGAGATTACAAAACAATACAAACATTATCATACAGAATATGAATCTGAAAAAGGCATATAACATGTATCACATCAAACAACAACCACAATACGAAGGTCAGGCAAATGAAAACCTTAAATATTTTTAAAAATATTATTTATTGTGCAGAAGTTGTACAAGGCTGTATCACTTTTCAACATAATCTTCCCCACGCTCAATGCAGTCCTCCAGCGCTTACAAAGTGCATAAATGCCTTTAGAAAAGTAATTCTTTTGGTTGTCTGCGCAACCACTCATGTACCGCGTGACGTACCTCTTCATCGGAACAGAACTTCTTTCTTCCCATTGCATCTTTGAGTGGTCCAAACAGATTGAAATCACTTGGAGCAAGGTCTGATGAGTACGGTGGATGAGGAAGACACACAAATTGCAAGTCTGTGATTGTTGCAACTGTTGTAGGGCAGTGTGGGACCTTGCATTGTCATGTTGCAAAAGGACACCTGTTGACAGCAATCCATGTTGCTTTGATATGATTGCAGGCCGCAGATGATTTTTTAGGAGATCTGCGTATGATGCAATGGTGACAGTGGTCCCTCTGGGCATGTAATGCTCCAAAAAGATGTCTTTTTCATCCCAAAAGGTCAGCATAACCTTCCCTTCCATTTTTATACTGATACTGCGACGGTATGTCTGCATCTGCACTATGCTGCCATCTACAGGCCATTCTGCATGCTGTCTGTAGCACACTTACCAACTTACAAGATAATGGCGTGAAATTTCGATTTGTTATTACAAATTTAAGGTTTTCATTTGACTCACCCTCGTAATACCCTTAACTTTTCTGTTTTTATTTGTTCCATTAGACTTTCTTCTGCAATTTCTACTATTCCCATTGATTGTATTTGATATCTGGGTTTGTTAGGTGACTTATCTTCTTTTCCCTTGTTTGGGTTCAGTGATCAATTACAGTTTATAATTATTATTGAACCTGTTATGCATTATAGTTAAGCAAGCTATTATTATTTTAGTTAATTGATGGGAATTAATAATTTCTTCTTAAAGCCGTATATAGGCTAAGGTTTTTGATAGATAGAATCAACATGAAAAATTCAATGCCATGGCTGGGATTTGAACCATGGATCTCCTGGTTTCTGTCCAGTCACTCTTACCCATTGAGCTAACATGGTCAACTTGCAGTCATGACAGTAAGAGCGACTGGACGGAAACCAGGAGATCCGTGGTTCAAAT
Organism: Mantis religiosa; assembly: GCA_030765055.1. Lineage (NCBI taxonomy): Eukaryota > Metazoa > Arthropoda > Insecta > Mantodea > Mantidae > Mantis > Mantis religiosa. Next base: position 450,518,260 of record CM060950.1, read on the forward strand.
CCCAGCCATGGCATTGAATTTTTCATGTTGATTCTATCTATCAAAAAACTTAGCCTATATACGACTAGTATGAAGAAATGATTAATTTCCATCAATTAACTAAAATAATAAGAGTTAAATGATGAAGTCTGGGACTCAAGTACTTATGATAGTAAGTCGCCACAAACGGCATATCTCAGATGCGAGAGCCCCTAGTGGTTTACCGGGGACATATATGAGTCAAATGGGGAATTTAATTTCATGACGGCACGTTGGTCGTGGTAGCTCAATGGGTAAGAGCGACTGGACAGAAACCAGGAGATCTGTGGTTCAAATCCCAGCCATGGCATTGAGTTTTTCATGTTGACTCTCTTATAAGCTATTATTATGTTTGTAGTGAGTAAATCTACTCTTTTGAGGTTGGTACCATGTTTTCCCTCAAGTGCAAAATAGAAAAAAAACTACTCGTATCATATTAATTAACAAAGTGATGTGTGAATACTAAAATAATCAAAATATTTAGCTTTTTGTAGTTAACCATTTAGCATAGGTTACATGAAATAATTCAATTGCTGACATTAAGAAGTGTTGGTATTACAAACTTCCTCAGCATTTTGTCAACAATGGCTTACTGGCTGGGAGAGTAAAATATTACTTGCAATACTAAGATTAACTTCACATTAATAAATAACCACCAATAAAAAAAAATGATAGTAGACAAAAAGGTTGAAACAAGAGAGAGAGAAGAAATCATAATGGGCCCTTAAGCTAAGAAAATATACCTCTATAATTTACTCCAGCAATCATGAAGCATATTTACGTAGAGAAAACCTATGATTGTACAAAGAGGAATAAAATAGGAAGTACTTAATTCTAGTCATAAATACAGGTTTTTATTTTCTGTGAAACAATAGATTTTTCTATATTGTTTTTTAAATTATACTGGGCAACAAAAAAATAATTTTTTAATGTTTCGAGCACATCATGAGGTAATTCCTACTAATTTTGGATTGAGAAAAACAAATATGACAATGAACAATTTTTATTAGCGCTAGTTTCTATGATATACCCAAGGTGGAAGTATTACATATTAACGGATTGAGAGAAAAGGATACATTTTGATTACATACATGCTAACAACAATGAAAGTGTATTTCATTTTTTTAACTGGTAATTACATGCTAAGAATTCTAAATTGCTGGAAAAATACTTCACAAATAGTCGTGTATGAAGAGAATCATGACTTTGTCGTCTTTTAGCTTGCCTCTTGTGATGGAGTTCCGCAGATCCCTATACAAAGACCAACAGTAATCCGCAAGCATTACTTCATTCCAACGACCTAATATCTTTGTTCCATAACAAAAATTTCCTGATAGAATCTCTCCCCATGTTCATCACTAATAGCTCCACAACTAGGAGGGAAAAAGTCTAGGTGGGAGTGGTAAGGGACATGTTACATCCAAGGTTATGGTATTTTTGCAGGAGCACTGTCACCAAATGCTTGTAATTGTCATCTCTTTTGTTACCTAAAAATCCATGAACACCCTTGAAGGCTTCCCAAGCTTCCTTTTCTTTCCCCTCCAAAATTTGGTCAAATGCAGGATCTTTTACAAGTTCTCTTATTTGTGGTCCGACAAAAATGCCTTCCTTAACTTTTGCATCACTTAATTTCCAAAATGTCTCTCCGATTGTGTTTTGTTATTTGACAGGTGTGCCAACTCCCCCAAAAAATTCCCCCAAATTTAATAACTTCACTCTAAAAAATGAAATGTCACTTTATCTTCAAAACAAGAGCTAATCTATCATTTTTATGGCGCTTTTTCAATTCAGCAGATGGAAATACATGTAAATTCACTATTTTTAAGCCCAAAACATTTTCACTGTTGCCCAGTGTTATTAGATTCAATACAGTATGGTACATTCTATATTTTGATGTACGAGTTTGAGCACATTATTGTAGTATCTTCCGCACATGATGCTAACACAATATCTAGCACCAATATATTGTCTACATAAACTACAAAAAGAAAAAGACCCAAAACTATATCTTGTGGTGCACAATATTTCACTTGCTTACATTTTTATTGTAATAACTGTGTGTGATTTTCTTTTTACTGGTAGAACTGTGTCGATTGACATCTATCTAATCCAGAATTTGCTGTTAAAGGTGAATAAAATGTTCCTTTCATACGTGAGTAAGCTAATGTAATTGTCTATTTCTGTGGATTGCTGAATGTGCTAGAGTAAAGGATTGCAGTTACGAGGCGTGTCCGTAAAATTAGGTCTCCAATTTTATTTAATATAGAAAACATGTTTATTGTCAATGAATGTTACATTGAAGGAAAGTAGGAACTTACAGCTATTTTTCAACGTAATCACCATTGCAATCGGTGCACTTTTGGATGTGCTATGGCAGTTTTTATATACTCTTGTGATAACACTCTCCCGCCAAGTTGTGCAGGTAGCGCTCAACCTCGCTTTTCAAATCATCGTCGGTGTGGAAATGTCTTCCACCCAGGTGTGACTTCAATTTAGGAAACAGATGATAATCACTAGGTGCTAAGTCTAGAGTGAAGGGGGGATGGTTAAGGATGTCCCATCCAAACTGGGCCAGTAGATCAGCCGTTGCATGTGCAGTATGGGGACGAGCGTTGTCGTGATGAAAAATCACTCCCTTCGTCAGCATTCCCCTCCTTCGATTTTGAATGGCATGTCGCAATGATTTTAAAGTCTGACAGTAGCTAGCGGCGTTTATTGTTGTGCCGGTAGGCATAAACTCGCACAACAATACACCTTTTCTGTCCCAGAACACACTGGCCATCACTTTGCCGGCAGAAAATGTCTGAACTTTGGCGGCTTCGACGAATTCAAATGCAGTCACTGATGAGAACGTTCTTTAGTTTCTAGTGTTGTGTAGTGGACCCAGGTTTCATCGCCAGTGACTACTGAATCCAACAATTCCTCACCCTGTTCTGCATAGCGCTCCAGGAATCGGTGGGCCACTTCAACACTTTGCCGTTTATGGTTTTCGGTGAGCATTTTGGGGCCCCACCTCGTACACACCTTGCGATAGTGCAAATGTTTGGTCAAAATCTTGTCAATCGTAATCTTACTAATCTCAGGGATAAGTTCGCACAGCTCGCAAACAGTCAGATGCCGATCTTTAAGCATTTCTTGCTTGACTTTTGCAATTGTTTCCGACAAAACCGAAGGTCAACTAGAATGCTGTTCGTCATAGACATCTGTACGTCCGTCTTTGAACTCTCTGATACACTTTCGCATGTTTTTGACGTCCATACACTGTGGCCCATAGACTTCGCATAACTGACGATGGATTTCAGTGGAAGTAGTGCCCTTGGCACTCAAAAAACAGATCACTGCACGCAAATCGCACTTGGCGGCGGAAGTGATAGGAAGCTCCATTGCAAATGGCTGCCCAGCCAAGACTAATGGTTGCCACGGGTTCGTTGTGCTGGCGATTTAAAGGGGTGAAACAAAGCTATACGCCAATGTTGCCGGATCTTGCTTAATAGCGTTCCTCACAGCTCCAGCGCCTTGGAGACCTTATTTTACAGACACGCCTCGTATTTTTCACAAGATGGTTACGTATGGTCTTTTGGAGCATTTGTTACAGTTTAGTTACATATACAATCTGCTCTACTGCTGTATATCTTTTGCATAAAGATAAAGCTTTATTATCATACCATTTAGCAGCAAGGGTTGGGATTCCAATCTTTTGAATGTAGGATAATGTAATTTGTGCTTCCTCAACATAACAAATATCTGGTCCCACAAAGCCTTCAGATCTGAAAGGAAAATAAATACAAAGTGATCATTTAAACAACTATGGTCTACAAAAAAGGTAAATGTACATGCTTAGGCTTTCACGGCTGTCATTGAACCAGTAGATCATAGTCTTGAGGCTTGAAGGACATGGTCAATCGATAAGAAAGCATCTAATGTTTCAGCCTTAGATACCTTCAAAACCAGCCAGAAGTCATTTCTCTGAAGATGGACAAAATGCCAAAAGTTTTCTCATCAACTGGACCACAACCTTCAAGTCCGGAAACCATGTTCTACTGAAAAAAGCTAAATATCCTATCTGATCCACTCAATGCTGATAAGGACACTTTTATCAAAATACTAATTCATCTCTTATTTGTAGTTCAATTGTAGTTTGAAATAAATCTTAATGCATCAATTTTAGAATAAGTTTCTGCTACCTTATGATATTTATGGATGCGGGGCTATTTGCATAATATTCTTTCATCCTTCGTCTGGCATAAAACAGTCTGACAAATAGCAGAGTTAAATGATTATGTAAAAATATACAGCAGGTATGCTGGAGGGTTTATTTGAAAATTAAGGAGTACATACTATGGCTCCAGAAGAGCAACTTGACAACAAGAACCTAAATTTTCTCCCACTTCAGTCTGAGAATTTCTTTAGGGAGGGGCTTACATATGTTGATAGATATCTTGCGAATGAGCAAAATGCAATAGAGCATTTAACTTCAGTATTTATTTATTTTTATATTTATTATTTATTTCATTTTCGTAACATTAAGTATAAACTAACTGATAAATCGGCCGTAGCAGATCACTTTTGGTCATTTAACCATGAAATAAATCCTGAAGTTAGATTATTAAAACAATTAAATGGTCTGATAGATTTGATGATTTGGAAAATATATTTATTTAAAAAAATAAACATCGCATAATGAATTAAATTTAAAGGGAGTAGATTAATGACACTAAATAACACTTTTAAATTTTCCCGGAACATGTTTCGGAGACTATTTGCCTCCATCGTCAACCGGATATCGACTGGTTCTCAGTGGTGTAGCTGGCAATATTTTGTCATAAGTCTCCTCTAGTGGTGGTTCGAGAAACTTGCTGAACAAATCTTTCTGGAGGATGTCGAAATTGAATACTTTGTTCCTATTTTTTGAAATGAAGATTTGTTCCCATGTGGATAGTTCTTGTTTTCCTGATGTATGTTTTAGTAGTTTTGGTTCTGGATTTATGTTGTGATTTCTTTCACAAAAATGCGTGGCAACTGCTGATTTTTATAATTGTTTGTACTTTATGTTCCTAAAGTGTTCCTTTGCTCTTGTTTCTAAATTTCTTTTGGTTTTTCCAATATAAATTTGACTACAGTCACAACATTCAATTTGATATATACCAGATGTTTTGTTAGATGGAATGGCATCATTGATGTTTGAGCAAATTAGGTTTTTTAAGGAGTAATGGTTGATTGGTGTTAGATGAATGTTTTGTTTTTTGAATTTATCAAAGGCCCATGGATGGTAAGTGAATTTTTTGAAGATCATATTAGTTTCTGTAGCTGAGAGGGTTGTGGTTTCCTTCATTATCTTCTTCTTTTTTGCTAAGTTCACTTTTTTGTCTACTAATGATTTGGGAAAGTCATCTTTGTGCTATTTCAATAATTTTGTTGTATTCTGTTTTGTGCAGAAGAATACAAAACAGAATACACAAAATTATTGAAATAGCACAAAAAAATTACTTTCCAATTTACTACCATTATAGTCTTGTTGCAGTGCTTTTCCATATTACTGGCACAATTTCCGTGGCTGGTTTATACTGGCTGTTTTGTACTGAGTTTTAAAAATCAAGGCAATTATTGAATTACAACAACACAAACAGTACCAAAAAAGCAAGCTATTTCTTTGACACACTCACTCAAGAAGATTTCCATGATTCCCACTTTTTTTTTTATTTAACCAGATTCCATAATTCTGTTAGTGTAACATTTGTTGTAGATCCTGTATATCTGCAAATAAGCCTATAGATTAATGGAAAACAAAGGAAAAGATTGAATCATGCAGCCCTGAAGGTGAGCAAATATATTATCATAACTGAATGAAATCCATCAATGCAAACATTTAACTGAACATGGTATAATTTATAATAAATTACAACATGGCTCTTCTTTCTAATATGCGACGCGGCGATTTTTTTCTAATTCCTTCACACTTTTTTATGTCTTTATATACAGCCATGATTTTTAATATAATTTCTTTACTTTTAGTGCAATTTCGTGTGGGAGGACATTATTTTAATGTTATTAATTGTTTGTTTATTTACTTCCTGCATAATGTAGCTATAATGAAGAATTCAGTGCAGCCAAACTATGCTTGTTTCTCCACTGAAAGCAATGCTGCCAACAGTCTTACTTGTTCCGAAATTACACTATCTAGCAGACTAAATGTATGAGATCACAGACTGTATCGAACTGGTTCGGCTACTGCTGCGAAGTGTGCATGATGTCAAATGACACCAAGTATACTGCAAGGGGGGAAATTGGCGGTCTCGGCCACGTCGTTCAAATCGACGAATGCAAAATAGGACAATGCAAGTTTCATCGTGGGTGCTGCAATTAGACTGTAGAGCATATTTGCATCCCTCCTGTTGTTGGGGCATATTGTCATCCACAACTCATTCTTTTCCATGTCGGTCATTCCCAAGATCCAGTTGCCCTCTACGACGCGCCCACGATGAAACTTGCGTCGTTCTATTTTGCATTCGTCGATTTGAATGACGTGGCCAGGACCCTTACAGTATACATGGTGTCATTTGACATCATGCACATTTCGCGGCAGTAGCCGAATCAGTCCGATGCAGTCCGTGAGCTCATACATGTATTTCCTACGGAGCACTCAATTATCGTTGTGTCGTAGGATTGTTTATGTGCAAAGCAGTGCATGAGTAACAAAATTTGACCAGGCGATAACTTAGCCTGCTCAAACCATGTTCCTTTGCACATGGACTGCATCACCTATGTCTGGGGCATTTTTGCAGAGGTTGGCTACTAGTTTTACATATCTTTCTCATGTTGGCTGCAACACGAGAACTGGCTGGTCGTCTGCTTGCGCATGCATACACGTGCACCTTTGGACTTAGAAAATATTCTCGCGTCGCACAAAAGAAAGTTTCTGCTTACAACACTAATATTAAATGGTCTAATTAGAGCAAAATTGAATCGAGAATATATTGACACATTGCTTCACTCACACTGTTTATTCACAGGACATGTTTCAAGAGCTCTTGCTCCTATCCTCAGCTGATACTCGGCTAGTGCAAGTTGTAGTGGTTTCTTCTTTCTCCGTATTGTCAATAGATGGCATGATGTACTTGTCAAAGATGTCCGGTGGTGGAGTTTCAAAATTCATGACTCTATGACGATTTTTGTTAATGAAGATTTTTTCCCATACGGAAAGGTCTATGGGGTGATTAACGTATTTTATTAGAGATGTTTCCAAATTTATGTCATGTCTAGTATTCAAAAAATGAAAAGCCACTGCTGATTTTTCTGTTTCACCATTTTTAATGTTTCTCATATGTTCTTTAGTTCTGATGTTAATATTTCTTTTTGTTTTTCCTATATAAATTTTAGGGCAAGTTTCACATTTGATCTCATAGATTCCTGGTTTTTCTTTGGTAGTGATTGAATTTTTGGGAGGGCCTTTTAACAAATTTCTGATATTAAACCTATTTTGAGTAACAGTAAGTTAATATCAGAATATCAGAATATCAGAAATTTGTTAAAAGGCCCTCCCAAAAATTCAATCACTACCAAAGAAAAACCAGGAATCTATGAGATCAAATGTGAAACTTGCCCTAAAATTTATATAGGAAAAACAAAAAGAAACATTAACATCAGAACTAAAGAACATATGAGAAACATTAAAAATGGTGAAACAGAAAAATCAGCAGTGGCTTTTCATTTTTTGAATACTAGACATGACATCAATTTGGAAACATCTCTAATAAAATACGTTAATCACCCCATAGGCCTTTCCGTATGGGAAAAAATCTTCATTAACAAAAATCGTCATAGAGTCATGAATTTTGAAACTCCACCACCGGACACCTTTGACAAGTACATCACGCCATCTATTGACAATACGGAGAAAGAAGAAACCACTACAACTTGCACTAGTCGAGTATCAGCTGAGGATAGGAGCAAGAGCTCTTGAAACATGTCCTGTGAATAAACAGTGTGAGTGAAGCAATGTGTCAATATATTCTCGATTCAATTTTGTACTAATTTGTGCTTCACTGTCCCTACGCTTCTTTTAAGTTTATACTTTGATGTCTAATTAGAGCTTGAATAAGCTGGATAATTTGATTATAAGTTTAAGTAAACGACAAACCTAATAGTACAGCCTCCTCATTCCAGCAAAACTACCAGAATTTCTTGTCCCTAGAAGAAAAATGAATAGCAAAAATATTAAAGGCTTACAAAACAAATTTATCAATTCAAATAAAACAACATACTTCATGGAAACATTTATTTTATGAAGTTCAAGAAGGAAAATTATTAAGTTATTAAGTCCTTAATAAATTAATAAATAATTTTAATGAAGATAAACATATATCTAAAATGGCATAAAGCATTTAGTCACCTTTTCTAAAATAAAATAAAATGTTACAGGAACAAGGAAATACAATTGCACTAATTCAAATAAAAAAAAAATAATAAATAAATTATAAGATTTAATATTTTAAATACATTACAGAAGTTGATTTTTTACACATCACTTAAATAAGTAATTATATAATCAACTCAATTTTTAATTCAAATTGTAAGTGTACATCACTGTTAGGAAGCCCAATATACACAATTTTAATTGTACATTAAATTATTTAAAGATACTTCTGGAAGGTGTACAAGTTTTATATTTAGTATATTACATATCTTCAAAATGCCAGCATTCCGTTACAAAAATTGCATATATTCAAAATGTGGTACTCTTATACACTTATAAATTATAGAGTGGATTAAGGATTATACGAACTTAGTTCTTATATTAGATTTGATACTTACTTTCCCTACTATTAAAAAAAACCACCGTCCTTGTGGTGGATCATAAGGAGTAGTACTTGTAGGAGTGTAAGGCACAGTTTGTTTAGTGAGACCTCTATTGCATGATGCAGGATAGACTTCACGCCAGAGCACCAGAGATCGCACTGGCTCAGAACGACCAAGGTGTAGAAGCCCTTGTTGACGACAGAATGTATGTACATCAACAAGATCTGTTCGGGATAAATGAGATGCCAGCAAATAGCCCTAAGAAATAAAAATAAAAATAATAATAATAAAAATAAGTATGTATCGTTTATATTAACCATTTATTTGGTGGTGTTGCTCTGGGGTAACCTTATGCTCCATTCAATTTAAAAATATTTAAGTACTATGTTTTTGTTATTATAATATTCTACTGGCCTTTGTCGGTATACTAGCAAAATTTTGAGTTTTTTCAATTGTAAATATGAGGCGTGTCCATAAAATAAGGTCTCCAAGGCACTGGAACCGTGAGGAACGCTATTATGCGAGATCCGGCAACACTGGCGTGTAGCTTAGTTTCACCCCTTCAAATCTCCACCACAACGAACCCGTTGCAGCCATTAGTCTTGGCTGGGCAGCCGTTTGCGATGGAGCTTCCTATCACTTCCGCTGCCAAGTGTGAGTTGCATGCAGTGATCTGTTTTTTGAGTGCCAAGGCCACTACCCCCACTGAAATTCATCGTCAGTTATGCAAAGTCTATGGACCACAGTGTATGGACGTCAAAAATGTGCGAAAGTAGGTCAGAGAGTTCAAAGAAGGACGTACAGACGTCCATAACGAACAGTGTTCTGGTTGGCCTTTGGCTTCAGCCGAAACAATTGCAAAAGAATAGCAAGAAATGCTTAAAGATCGGCGTGTGACAGTTCGCGAGCTGTGTGAACTTATCCCTGAAGTCAGTAAGACTATGATTGACATGATTTTGACCGAACATTTGCATTATTGCAAGGTGTGTGCGAGGTGGGTCCCCAAAATGCTCATAAACGAATGGGTCATCCTCACACATTCCCTCTACAGTCCAGGCTTAGCACCTAGTGATTATCATCTGTTTCCTGAACTGAAGTCACACCCGGGTAGAACACATTTCCAGACCGACGATGATTTGAAAAACGAGGTTGAGCACTACCTGCACAACTTGGCAGGAGAGTGCTATGACAAGGGTATACAAAAACTGCCACAGCGCATGCAATAATTCATCGATCGCAATGGTGATTACATTGAAAAATAGCTGTAAGTTCCGCCTTTCCATCAATGTAACTTTCATTGACAATAAACATGTTTTCTATATTAAAATTGTTTGAGACCTTATTTTACTGACATGCCTCATATTACATTATTTTTACAATTACATTGTAGTGTTTTTTAGTATTAAAAGGCAAAATCCAAGCAACTGTAGTCAAATGATACCCCATCAACATTCAAGCCCGCCATCACACCGATTATTTTACTTGGGCCCTCCCCGTCCTTTACCACAGGCACATTTGACTGCAGTTGCCGAGACGACATTTAGCCTTGAATGGGTGGCCAACCCATCGCATACTGCTTTAATGACCATGGCTATTCGAATCGAATGTGTTGAGGTGCAGCAGAAAGCCGCATGAGAACTGGTTTAGCAATTATAGCAAGACTGGCATAAGTAGCAAAATCATTTGCCAAGAACAGGATTAAATAACAATTAAATAAGTCATCCACAGAGAACTTTCTCTACTCATTATATGTTAATCATAAACTATATGTTTATGCAAAAAGTGATTTTTCTGCTCATATTACATTGCACACATAAGAGGCACAATAAATTCATATTTAAAAATATTTTCATGAGCATTGTTGTGAGGCGGCACAGCCGACGCATTCAGAGAGACGGACAGTGCAGTGCGGAGACAAAAGCTTGCCGAAACGGTGGAGGGAAGAAGACAAATTTCTGAAGAGTTCGTCTTTCTTCTAACGCCGTCCTGATTGTTTGAGAACATTCCACAAATTTACGGAATAGTGAGTAAGCTATAAAAAGGAAGCTGCAGCTCATAAATGGGGAACAGTTGTTAATTGGACTTGTGTGCACTAACAGCTGTGTTTCAACAGTGAACTTTGTTTGTGGTCAATGACCTTGCACGTTGTATTGTATATGTGACGTAATTCTGCTACTGTAAGGGTTGACCAAAGTGTGTTTCTACAGAAGTAAAGAACAATTTTTAGTAATTGTAACCTGGACTTTTTTCACGAACCCACAAAGTCACAATATGAAATTGATTCCATACATAAGGAAAACTAAGTAAAACTGTCTGCTTATGATGTAAGTTCTTGTTAATAATGAACATATGCAGAAAAAAAAACTGTATATTTTCAAAGAAGCTTAAGATGTAACAACAATTTTTAAAAAATCGCAAAAAAAAAAAAAAAATGTGAAGCTGAACAATGGATTAAATTCAAATATGTCAGGCAGAAATCACATATACACCTATACTGTAACTTAGCACTTTTAGAATACAAGGATGTGCTAGCCTCTGCTACTGTCCACAGAGACTTTCTCATGGCAAGATTACAATATGTTACTCCTATAAACAGAATATCTTCTTGCCTTCACAGAAGTTATCAATTCTGCAGCATGTATAAGTAAGAAAGAATATAATATAGTATTTATTTCATCCTTTGAAACATATACATGTTATTGGACACGTCAAAATTACAGAAAAACGTACAGTAACACAATAAATGCAGCCATATTTTTAACATTGATAGACAAAATTTGCAAAATTGATATAAGCCAATTTTATACATAAATTATTTACACAGCATTAAAGTTTTAGTGTAGTATTCATAACATATATTATGTGAAAAGAAAAATTACACAAAAGGAGAGGGAGGAGAGAGAGAACAAAATTTATGAAGTAAACTGAAAAATGGAGCTTAATGTTACTTCAGCATCTTATTTGCAGGTACACAGCATTGTTTGAATTCCTCAACCGAGTAGAACTGGTTAGAAAGCAGGAATTTATTTAAGAGGTCTGCCTCTTCATGAGCTTTCTGGAAACCCATATCACAAAGGCATTCCCACTAATTTTCAAACAATGGTATAGATATGTGGATGACATTTGGGCAATAGTAAATGAGAAACAAGTGGATGATGCATTAAAACTACTTAATTTACAAAATCCTGCAATAAAATTTTCCATAGAAAAAGAGACAAACAATGAAATCCCTTTCTTAGATTTATAACTTACCAGAAAACATATTAAACTTGAATTTGGCATACATAGAAAGCAAACACACACAGAAAATTTCATAAAATCAGATGGATATAACCCAAGACAACACAAGCATGCTGTTATCAACAGTTTAACTTACAGGCTGGTTAATGTACCTTTAAACAAGATATAATATATCAAAGAGTACAATAATATCATTCACATTGCAGAATACAATGGATTCAGTGCTGAATTGGTCAAAAAGAAAATTGATAAATTCAAAAGACAACAAAGATGCAAACAAATAACTACTCTTTCCCCAATCAGCAATGAAACTTCATTCAGAAAATTTACATATCATCCCAGAGCTACACACCTTTTCAAAAAGTCTTCAAAGAACACAATATTACTTTGGCCCCACAGAACAAATTTAGTGTACAACACCTTTTGAAATCACATAATACAAAGGAGATACCCACAGACAAAAAATCAGGTATGTACCGAATAAACTGCAAAGGCTGTGACAACTTTTACATTGGAATAACTAAAAGGAACTTGAACATTAGGCTTAAAGAGCATTTTAGGAACATCAGGAACAAAGAAATAGATAAATCGGTGGTAGCATACAATTTTTGGAAGGAGAATCATGATATAGAACGAGAAATCCACTTATTAAAAGGTGTCCAAGGTCAAGCTGCATTAACCACGTGGGAAAAAATCTTTAAAGAAATATGAAAGAAAATTGTTTAATTTTGACACTACCTTTAAAGAAAACCCAAATTTTAAGTTCATCAAGATATCGACAGACGCACCTATCGCCTCCAAAGAGTTCACCGAACCAACGTCCATTAGTCAACAGCTGATGATGTTAGGAAGATCCTAAATAAACGCATTCTAGGTAAATACTAGCAATAAGCGGAGCATTGAGTCTTAGTTTGACTCAAAATTATATAAAAATAAGAGCTTTTTAGCACATCTAATGTAACGTGTGTCTTCAGCTGGTATAGTAAAAAGCAGACTCTACTTAATTTTGAGGTCAAATGCTCTACATGACTATCCCAGCAGAGGTTGAAATCTATCCATAATCCTAAGAATTGTGTTTCAGGTTTGCAATTTATAATCTTTGATCCAAGCTTAACACACATTTGTTTAGTATATTTGCCATTTTTATGCTGGAAATTAATTGCCACAGTTTTGTCCTCATTTATGATGAGTTTGTTAGCTCTAAACCAAGAGATTATGATATCTGTTACCATTTTCAATTTCCCTTCAAGCTCAAAACAATCTTTACCACTTATAAACAGGCTTGTGTCGTCTGCAAAAAGGGTAAATTTTCCCTCACTTATATCTTTTAAATAAATTGGCAGATCATTTAAGTACAGCAAAAGCAGGATATATCTAATGTTAAATAGGAATGGAAGGTGATTCCTTGGATTCTGAAGGTAGTGTACTGCTAAAACAATGTTCAGGTGGCACGCTTCTTAAGCAAAGCAAAGGTAAAAACAACCCCAATATTAACAGCAATTAAAAACTTGCAGTATTGTCTTCAAATGCAAAATCTTAAGGGAAAAAAGAATGCAAAGCTGTTGAACTATACTACGATATCACCCAGAATACAAATTTTCATGGAATAAAGTGTTATTTCAGACTAAGTTATGTCATTCTTACCTTATGATAAAAGCAGCTTCCAATTATTGTAAACAGTCTCTGATACCCATCTCTATCATCAATCTGTAATTCAAATAGAAACAACACAAACCAAAAGTTTATGGCTTTCATATGTAATACATAACTACAATATAATGAGTGCATTTGAGTGAAAATATAATAATCACCATAATAGATAGAGTCAACAGGTCCAATCGCTTTAACCCATTGAGCTACCACGGCCAACGTGTCATCCTGACATTAAATTCTCCATTTGACTTGCATATTTTCCCGGTAAACCACTAGGGGCTCTCGCATCCGAGATACACCATTTGTGGCGACTTACCATCGTAAGTACTGATATTGACTGGACGGAAACCAGATCTGTGGTTCAAATCCCGGCCATGGCACTGAATTTTTCATTTTGACTCTATTTATAAAAAATCTTAGCCTATATACGGCTACTGTGAAGAAATGATGAATTTCGATCAATTAACTAGAATAATAAGAGTTAAATGATGAAGCCTGGGAATTAAGTACTTACGATAGTAAGTTGCCACAAACGGTGTATCTCGAATGCAAGAGCCCCTAGTAGTTTACTGGGAAATACACGAGTCAAATGGAGAATTTAATGTCAGGATGGCACGTTGGCCATGTAGCTCAATGGGTAAGAGCGACTGGATGGAAACCAGGAGATCTGTGATTCAAATCCTGGCCGTGGCATTGAATTTTTCATGTCAACTCTATCTATTAAATTTCACAGATCACTCCTGACACGTAACTTAAGCTTTCAGCATTTTAAAGTATGGTTATGAATCACAAACTTGCATTCAGCATCCAACCAAGCACCTGACTTGTCACATGAATAAAGACACAGAACCATGCTTCTATTAAAAATAGTGGTGCCTCCCTTGCTCATGCAGATGAACTTCAAAACATCTGTAATTAGCTTTGGGATGAATGTATAATCAAAACATTTTCTCTGAAATGCTAAAAAATATCTCGAGTACCAAAATTAACTGAAAAGGGCTTTTGTTTCACAGGGGTGACAAAATTGTTTTATTCTTAAGTTTTGTTTTAGTTCACAATCTAAATTATTACCATAATGCACCAAGAGCTGATAAGTGCAAAAATAATACCTTTTTAATGCAAAATCAACAATTTGTTTGTAGTGCTAATTAATAAATACTATCAACTCTAGTAATGAGATTTGAACTTAAGATTCAATATAAATCTAGTGCTATAGTCCTTCAAGAGAAAGACGTATCCATAAATTATTACTCATGATTATATGGAATCATTCTCAGAATAAATAAAATTTGAAATTTCTTACAAACATACATCATATACACGGTGTTCATTTTATTCACGATTTCCACCCTTTGATAGAGCAAGAATGACGTCAAATCACTCCATATATTGCCACTTCCTTGTCTATATATACTAGAAGTCGTGATGTTTGTTAAAAAACACTTGGTTTATTTTCATACAAACTCTGAAAAACATGATTATCTCACTAGAAATAGGCATAAACTGAGCTTGGTTACACATAATACATCACTATTCAGCAAAAGCGTAAGACACTCTGGAATTATCTTATATAACAAGTTTCCCGATAATATTAAACTCACCATCTCAGAAACTGCATTTAAGCACAAGGTGAAACATCTGCTATTGCTACATTGTTTTTACTCAGTTGATGAGTTTGTAAATACTTTTCCATGAACCCCTTCTGGGTGTGTAATTTATTATACTAGGTTGGCAATATCTGCACTTCCTAAATTTAAATGCTGTATGAAAAAGTTCCTGTTAGGACATTGTTTTTATAGTATAGGTGATTTTTTTTTAATGCCAACTACAGATAAATTGTTATATTGTACATACAGTTTCTGAATTTTCATTTCTAAACTTGTGTTGTGTAAATGTTTACCGTATAATTTTTAGTTATAAGTACTTGACGTGTCCTATATCATGTACTAAGATCAAAAGCATGAATAAATTTATTTATAGTTGACTGGTGAGTCTATCTTGAAATCACAGTGCCCTCTATGGAGAACAAGTGGTAATGTTTGCGGAACAGTAAGCAAATTACAGCGCCCTGAGTGTGGTTGCACTGATAACTAATGCAACCAGCCTACCCTTTTACCTCTCTTACGGTAATTGTGATTAACATTCTAGTATATCTGTATAAGTAGTATGTTTCTACTCTAAAGGTTAGCACCATAGATATGAAGACAGAACACTGCATCTTCATGGCTGAATGCTACTTTTGTATCAGCATTAAAATTGGTGCAACATATAAATATAAAGTATAAACTTGAAAGAAGCGTAGGGACAGTGAAGCACAAATTAGTACAAAAGTGAATCGAGAATATACTGACACATTGCTTCACTCACACTGTTTATTCACAGGACATGTTTCAAGAGCTCTTGCTCCTATCCTCAGCTGATACTCGACTAGTGCAAGTTGTAGTGGTTTCTTCTTTCTCCGTATTGTCAATAGATGGCGTGATGTACTTGTCAAAGATGTCCGGTGGTGGAGTTTCAAAATTCATGACTGTATGACGATTTTTGTTGATGAAGATTTTTTCCCATACGGAAAGGTCTATGGGGTGATTAACGTATTTTATTAGAGATGTTTCCAAATTGATGTCATGTCTAGTATTCAAAAAATGAAAAGCCACTGCTGATTTTTCTGTTTCACCATTTTTAATGTTTCTCATATGTTCTTTAGTTCTGATGTTAATATTTCTTTTTTTTGTTTTTCCTATATAAATTTTAGAGCAAGTTTCACATTTGATCTCATATATTCCTGGTTTTTCTTTGGTAGTGATTGAATTTTTGGGAGTGCCTTTTAACAAATTTCTGATATTAAACCTATTTTGAGGTGCAAGAGTTATGTTGTGTTTTGAGAAGATTTTTTGGAATTTGTTGTTGTTGAGTGAAGCAATGTGTCAATATATTCTCGATTCACTTTTGTACTAATATAAATATAATTTAAACCACTGCATAGAGGAGTTTATGCAATGTTATCCAGCATTGACAAGTCCCTCGGAGCGTAATGTCAAAAGTATTCAGGTACCATCAACTTGACATACTTTTAAACGTGTTACGTTTTATCAGTGTATGATATGAATTTTTTATCATTCTAACGCTTAATTAAAATGTCTATTAATGTTGGTATCCTTATGTTTTTAAAACCAATATGTGCATCAAACATTTCCAAGATACAGGATCAGTTACTCGCAAAAAGAGAGACACTGGACACTACTAAGTGACTGTTCCCAATCTAGAAGCAATAAATATAATAAATAAATATTATAAATATATAATATAAATAATCTGTTTCTTGCCTGCCTCCGTGATGTGAGGTAGCGTGTGTGCTTCATACTCATGAGGTCTCGAGTTCGAATCTCGCTAAAGATGAATTACCTGGATAAGGTTTTTTCCAAGGTTTTCCCTTATCCTATGAAGAAGAAAAAAAGGTAACTCTTGAGCTCTAGGGACCTTGGACTCATTTGAGTATCATATCATTCATTTCATTCATTTATTTATTCTTTGTTCGATATGATGTGCACTGCTGAAAGGACAAAAAAATTTGTTTCTTTACTAAAATGTTTTGAAACTAATATTGTTATTAATTTGGCATTACTTTATTAAATTAAATTAAGCTATATATCTTCACAGAGTAACACCAAATTGCAAGATATTGTTTATATTTATACGTCATAAAATAGCGTTCACATTCATTAAAACAAACTACAACAGTTATCGTACCTATGCACCTGGAGAAATTATGCACCGTTATATTACACAGGCACGAACCACCTCTCAAATACTGTATTTACCAGCCAGTAGAGGGAAGCCTCAAAACTGCTGTCAGCACATCAAATACGATGTCAAGCTACTAGGGAAATCATATCTAAACTTTCTCCATCAGCGATGCTACTGATGACGTCAAATTTTGTGCCGTAAATCACAGATAAAAATGAACACCATGTATTTTGTATATCAGCCTACAATTACAAACATGAGCCAAGAGTTATAATTTTAAAAAGAACTGTTATCAATGTTTGAAACTACTAACCATATCAAAATCATTTGCTTCCAGTTCACTTAATGCTTCATCAATCTGCATCTGAAAGATAAACATCATACAATCTGTGATGAATATAAGATGTAGAAAATGTCTGAAAGTATTTTAGATTAAAATTTTATAACATCTCTCTCTCTCCCCCTTTAATGAAGCTATAACCAATGAAATTTCAGAATTAATAAGAAATAGAGATAATGTAATTAATTTTGAAATATTGCCAAATAAATATGTAAACTATGAAGCTATTAACAGTGAAGCAAACAAATATAATTGGTAGCTTAAAACTTCATTTATCTTATAAGAAATGATGAAAGATTTTCTTATAAATTGTTCAGGATCGTGATTTCGTGAAAACTTTTTTCACATCCTCAGCCAGTCATAAACAACCTTGCCTGCCTCGGTAGCATAGATGGTAGCATGTCTGCCTCACGTTCAAGAGGTCCCGAGTTCGAATCTCAGTCAGGGTGTTACCTGGATAAGGTTTTTCCGGGGTTTTCCCTTATCCTATAAGACAAATGTCAGGTAACTCAAAGCTCTATAGACTCTGGACTCATTTGAGCATCATTTCACCCATTCCATTCACCGTCCGATATGACTTAACGTTGGAGGACGTAAATTACAAAATGATGATGATGATTTACCTTATCTTACCACATTTATTGTTTCCATTTGAATAGTTTGTTTTATGTACTTTTTATACATATACACTATACACATAAACACCCCATGTCCAAGTGTGACTTGTATCCGTGACCCTCTACACGACGGAACGCTAGAGACAATACGCGACCACTGTAGCAACTGCGGCTACAAGGGTTGGCATTATTAAACTGCTTTAATACCTAACATCCCTAAAAAAAAAAAAAAAAAAATTAACTAATATAGAATTAAAAAAAAATCAAGAAATGATTTTGTTCAACTTAACAATCTTTAAAATAAGACCTGAAACTTTCCTGGTTACGAATATATTCAAGATATTCTCAGGATGCAAGCATTGCTTTGATATAGACCATAAAGCCAACTTTCGAAAGACGACCATCGTGGCAAAATGCAACAGTTACTGGGAGCGGAGAGCTAAGGA
Source organism: Mantis religiosa (assembly GCA_030765055.1). Lineage (NCBI taxonomy): Eukaryota > Metazoa > Arthropoda > Insecta > Mantodea > Mantidae > Mantis > Mantis religiosa. Next base: position 450,537,114 of record CM060950.1, read on the forward strand.
GGCTTATTTCTATGACCTAACTAGTTTTCTACACTCATGCCATCTCCTGAGCTGACATTTAATTCACTGCAAACAGTCATGGATGCAAGTATTGGTAGTGTTTTGTCGATGATTTTTTATTATCTCAATTTAGTATTTATTAATATTCTTATTTGTTTATATCCTGATGATGAAAGCCATGTATGCTCCCGAAATCTCATTTTCTAATCATCTTTTCGCATGGCTTGTATCCAAAGAATATCTTGATTTAACAATCTTTGTTTGGATCAATTCTTTTTCTTCAATTTTAATGGTAAATTCTTTTAACAAACTTCTAGATCAGCATTGGGTAATCCACTTTCATCATTTCTTGTTGATCTTTTCATGATCTTTTTCTTTTTCATAATTAAAAAGCTAAAGCATTTCCTTTGATTTTTAAAACTTGATATAGATATGTTGATGATATTTTTACTATTGTTCTTGATAAACAATAAATGATACTTAAAAACTTTTAAATTTAAAACTATAACATTCATATTAACATTTTAAAATAATGCTTGCCTTTCTTTCCTAGTTTTGAAGATAACTTTTATATATAAATAACTTCTTTACAAAGAAAATGAAGCTAGCTACAGTGAAGCAATAAATATTACACAAATATAAATATTTGTTACAAAGGCTTCACTTTTATCTTAAGAAATTGGCGTTAATACTTCTTTATAATTCAGATCGATTTCACAAATAGATTGTTTGTATCTTCAGTCCACAAACAAACTCCGTTGTCAAGGATTCCGGTTATCATATGTTTTTTCAGTATTACCAAAATCTGAAAACGAAACAAACCTAAACACAGAGTCAACTGCTGGTATTTCGAAATTCATTACGCGATGTTTATTTTTTAAAATAAATATTTTTTTTCCAAACTATTAAATCTATCAGACCATTTAATTGTTTTAAAAATTTAACTTCAGGATTTATTTCATGGTTAAATGACAAAAAATGATCTGCTACGGCCGATTTATCAGTTTGTTTATACTTAATGTTACAAAAATGTTCTTTTGTTCTGGTTTCCAAATTACCCTCCACTTTACAGTGTACTTACTTGTGCTTCCCGTGGTAAAGGAACCCAGTGTGCAGCTGGTAAAAGATCTTCAAATTGTGCTGGTGCTGATACATTTGCTTTAGCAGTGATATCCTGCAGAGATACTGACTGCTGAGCACTAGGCCACAAACCACTACTCAATAAACGTGCAAAGAAAAGAGAGAAGAAATGGTCCAGAGCTGTTTTATTATCTTCCCTGCTAAAGGCCCTAGAAAACAAATTAAAAAAATATAATAAATTTATGATTACTATATTCATACAATTTTCTCTAACCACTACTGATTGCTTTGATAAACTTTCAGAAGCTGTTCTTATGAAAGTTAGGACTTAACACAGTGTTCATTTTTATTTGTTATTTCCCGCCCTCCGATTGAGCAAGAATGACGTCATAGTTGACTGGTGAGTCTATCTTGAAATCATAGTGCCCTCTACGAAGAAGAAGCAGTAATTTTTGTGGAGCAGTAAGCAAATTACAGCGCTCTCAGTGTGGTTGTGCTGCTAACTAATACAACCAGCTTCCCCTGGATATGAACACAGAGCAAAGCGTCTTCATAGTTGAATGCTACTTTCATACCAGCATTAAAATTGATGCAATGCTAATTATGCAATGCTATTCTGGCATTCAGACAAGTCCCTCGGAGCGTAATATTGTCAAAAGTGTCCAGGTACTGTCAAAATGACATACTTTTGTTTGTAATATAAACGTCTTATGTTTTATCAGTATACGATATAAATGTTTTGTCATTCTTACGCTTAATTAAAATGTCTATTAATGTTGGTATCCTTATGTCTTTTAAAACCAATAGGTGCATCAAACTTTTCCAAGATACAGGATCAGTTACTCGCTGGATGCTATAAAGTGACTGGTCCCAAACTAGAAGCAATAAGTAATGTTATGACAGAAAGGCCTCAAGCATACCCTCTCGCAATACAGACAGTGTTTAAGGGGAAGAGAGAAAGGAAATATAAGAAAATGGACACATATGACTATGTACTAGAAATATTTTCTTGTTTAGACTTGAATAAAAGCTCTGTACATATTGTAACACTAATTTATTTATCATTCCTAGAATATGTTCTGCTAATTTTGTGGTTTGTAATTAAGTTACATTGTGAGGAAACTGTGGGTGATAGAAAAGAATTGAGATCAAATTGAAATATTTCTATTTTATGTGACAGGTTTACAATATGCATATATGTCTACTATAACAGAAAAACAGATGTTCATTGTGAAATAAGTGTTCATTGACTTATCATTTCATGTATTCTTCATGGTATACTTTTAAGGCTGCATAATTAGCTTTGCAATGCATTAATTTTACATTTTATTACAAAGCAAGTGATATTCACATTTAGCCAATGGGAGCAGATAATACAAAGGAATTAATTAAATTCTGCAATGAATGGAGAAGTAATAATAAGGGATAACAACTGCTTACAGCAGAGTACATATCATCTTCATCCAATACACCTCTCAAATACAAAAGCTTAAGGCAACTCCATGAAGATGTGCCATTTTGGAGCTATTACCCCTTTCCAATATATCACAAAAACTACACTATTTGTTACCTGTTATTAGGAACTGCAAGAAGCATTAATTCTTTTCCTTGGGACGTGTAAATTACATGAGTGAGCTGCCCACGGAGTAGAACTGTTGAACTGAAACAAATATGTACTTCAACAGCTTATAAATCCTTTAATATTCTATTTCATTGTTCTCGGGCTTCAAGCCAGGTGTATAGATGATTAGCTATCAATGTTTTGGAAGCGTACATCTCCCCCATCATCAGGATGATGAATGAATAAAGCTGTTAAAAAAACCTATATATATTAACTGCAGCTGGCATACATCTGGTAAAAAATGCAGAATGATTCAATTAGGTCGGTCTGGGTAGACGTCGTAGAAAACGTGACTACTTAATTGGATGTTCAATCTGTCTAAATTTGTATTTCTTGAGCTGACTGATTTCCATTTTTAAGAGCAACTGAAAAGGAATTGAACTGAAAACCAGCATCAAGATTAAGCATGTTCCTCTCAGAGGAAATGGCCAGAGCCTCCTTAAATCTCCACTCCCAGTAACTGCCACATTTTGCCATGATGATTATCTCCTGAAAGTTGGCTCTATGGTACTTATCAAAGCAATGCTCAGGTAGCATTAAACAAATAGTCTGTTCATGGTTGCTATAGTCCTTCCAGTTTGTCCTGTATATGGCGTCTCACACTCACAAGGAATGTGGTACACAACCAGAACTTTGAAGTCCAGTTTGTCTTTCCCAGTCTCAATAGGTGTTTAACCTTCGGAGATGGCTTGTAATGGTCCTGATGTTGTGTTTAGCGATAATTCTGCTGACTCTGAGGATAGGTTGCTGGTAAATGGGATGCAGGCCCAAGAAGCACAAATTGAACATCCAATTAAGTAGTCACGTTTTCTACGAGGTCCACCCACACCGACCTAACTGAATCATTCTACGTTTTCTATCAGGTATATGCCAGCTGTCTAGGTGGTTCATATATATTGGGTCTTTTAGAGGTTTATTCTTTCATCATCCTGATGACGGGAGAAATGTATGCTCCCAAAACATTGATGGCTTGAAGCCCGAGAACATCTAGAATGTATTTGTCACCAGAAAAGTTTCAGCTCTTATTTTATTGCTTTAATATTTCTTAATGAAATATCTATTCCTCCTTATCTAAGAAGAAAGTATCATCTGAACAAGCTAATGAACTGAATGAAAATCTACAATAAATGGACGAAAGTTATGTTACTTGTTCTGATGATATTACAATTACAATCCTAGGTATGCACTTCTGACTTCACTTTTATTTCATGATTAATGAGGTAAAGTCTTAAGATGATCTTAATAAAAAAACTCCTATTTGTTGCATTCACACTATTTTCTCTACATATTACTACTTATCACTTTCTATGCTATGTTCTTCCTTAAGCAGAGGAAGTGTTGTATTCAACCCAACATTTCAATGTCAAGATTTGATGAGGATTACACATTATAAGGACCCCTGACAGCTTCTCATAAAAAGAAAAAAATTAGAAAAAGCCCTGTTGTGTCAGTGATCAACACAGCCCAAAAACCAAATGTTCATAAATACAGAACTTTGTTCTTAATTAGTAAGGACTATGATACAATGAAGCATAAAATTAAAATAGTTTTGAGTCACACTAGTATTCCATGTTAGTGTTACCTAGAACATGTTTTATTAGGACCTTCCTAACATCCTCAGCTAATGAGGAAGATCCTAACAAAACACATTCTAGGTAAACACTAGCAATATATGGAGCATGGAATACTAGTTTCACTCAAAATTATATTAAGAGAACTCTGTATTTAGATTCAGCATCTTCGAAAGATGTGACAAAGATTTTCAAGAAAATCTCTCTAGGCTAAACAATTCTTTACATAGAAAAACTTAGCAATTTTTTATTTTCTCAAAATGGCTCTAATATACTGATTAAAATGCCACACTTCACTTGAAAAATAAAATGCATATCTTGAATTGTCCGAAAACAGCCTGTGAAGTCCTCTTCATTGAAAAAGAATTTTAAAAAATTTCCTATAAATTATGAGAGTGACTAAAATGTACTGCACAAAAAATGTACATCGCTTTAAAATAAACAGACAACTTATTTCAAACAGCCTTTTCTCTGATATTAAGCATTTCTGAGATACACATACATTGTTATGACTGATCCAAATCCAAAATTATTTAAAGGAGTGATAAACCAAAATAAACTGACAACATGGGAGAACTTATGGAAAAATAAGGACTGCGTAATGAATGTTGAAATCCCACCAGTAGATATTTTGACAAAGAAGTTCATAGTTCCACCACCAGTGAGAGGAGAGCAGACAACAACAGGTGCTAGTTAGAGAGAGATTGAAAATGGAGGTAATGGCCTTTGAAACTAGTCCCTCAATAATATAAAAAAGTAAGTGACAAGTGATTACGTAGAAAATGAAGCTAGCTACAGTGAAGCAGTGAATATTATACAAATATAACAATTTTCTCCTGTGGTTTTCTTTGACTGAAGATGCAGACAAAGAGTTCGTGAAATCGATCTCAATTAGAAAGAAGAATTAACATCATTTTCTTAAGTTAAGTGAAGTTTTTGTTACAAATTGTTATATTTGTTTAAGTGACAAGTGTCAATAAACTGACTACAAATAGTTTTTACAACATTCCAGGAAATTTAAAAAGTAAGTGTTGTTTAGAGTTATTAACTGAATGTCCTTTAAATTTAATTTACTCTTTTTACTTTTATTTTTCGATCTACTTCATTTAATTGAGATAAACATTTGCAGAATCTGCTTAAATGCATTTAATTACCACTAAAGAAATATAATTTACAGAATCCATTGAATGGATCTACAAAGGCTGAAATACCATACTTAAAGAAATATGGGCAACAGTTTAGAAAATAAAACCAAAGCAGATTATTATACTCACCTTAATGGAGCAGAAGGTGCTATATCTGGAAGCAAATGATGAAGAGTAAGAAAGGCACCTCTTGAAGTACTAAGAAGATTCTTCTGTGGAGGAGGAGGATAGCAGTACAATATTCCTTGGTCCTCAGGACCATCTTCTCGAAGACCTTCCTGAGTCAGGTATAATACCCCTATTGGAAGTTCTTGCAATACTGATGCCAATTCATCTTCAACTCCTATTCCTATGAGCTGCTTCACTAATTCAGACTGCTGCACCCCCTGCAACAACATTAATGTACAAACAGGTTACTAGTGAAAGGAATATGATGTAACAAATAGGTTTTTAGTACAAAATTGAATCGAGAATATATTGACACATTGCTTCACTCACACTGTTTATTCACAGGACATGTTTCAAGAGCTCTTGCTCCTATCTTCAGCTGATACTCGACTAGTGCAAGTTGTAGTGGTTTCTTCTTTCTCCGTATTGTCAATAGATGGCATGATGTACTTGTCAAAGATGTCCGGTGGCGGAGTTTCAAAATTCATGACTCTATGACGATTTTTGTTGTTGAAGATTTTTTCCCATACGGAAAGGTCTATGGGGTGATTAACGTATTTTATTAGAGATGTTTCCAAATTGATGTCATGTCTAGTATTCAAAAAATGAAAAGCCACTGCTGATTTTTCTGTTTCACCATTTTTAATGTTTCTCATATGTTCTTTAGTTCTGATGTTAATATTTCTTTTTGTTTTTCCTATATAAATTTTAGGGCAAGTTTCACATTTGATCTCATATATTCCTGGTTCTTCCTTGGTAGTGATTGAATTTTTGGGAGGGCCTTTTAACAAATTTCTGATATTAAACCTATTTTGAGGTGCAAGAGTTATGTTGTGTTTTGAGAAGATTTTTTGGAATTTGTAATAGGCTGATGGGTGGAAGGTGAATTTTTTAAAAAGTTTTTTCTCTTTTTCTCCTGTAGGTTCTAGGGTGGTGGTTTCTTTTATTTTCTTAGCTTTGTTGAGTCTGTTAACAGTTTTGTCTACTAAATTTGGGTTGAAACCGTTGGATATAGCTACTTTTTTTATGTGTAGGTATTCTTCTTGATAATCTTCTCTGTTTAGTGGAAAGTTGATCATCCGAAAGATTAAACTGTTGAAAATGGCATGTCGGTGTTGTTTTGGGTTGAAACTGTTGTTCTTAATGTAATTATCTGTGTGTGTCGGTTTCCTGTAGATACCAAAAGTGAGATTGTTGTTCATTTTTTTGATCTTGATGTCCAAAAAGGGGAGCACACCATCCTCTTCTGTTTCCAATGTAAATTTTATAGCTGGATTTTGTATATTCAAAAGTTTAAGACCATCTTGTATGAGTTTTTTAGGTACTATTGCAAAAATGTCGTCAACATAGCGATACCACACTTTGAAATAATTTGGAAAAGCTTTTGTGATATGTGTTTCAAAACCACTCATGAATAAATCTGACAAGAAGGGAGACAATGGGTTGCCCATAGCTAGGCCCGTTTTTTGTTTATAGATCTGTCTATTAAAGCTGAAAAAAATTTTATTGATACAAATTTCTGTAAGTTGTGAAAGTTCTTCTATTTCTTCAGATGTTATTTGTATTGATTCCAGCCATTTTTTGAGAAGTGGAATAAGCTCATTGGTCGGTATACTTGGATATAAAGAAATGACGTCAAAGGAAACTAAAGCATCTGTAGAGTTGATCTTTGTGTCCTTCAGGAGATTTAACAATTCAAACGAGTTTTTGATACTTAAATTTTCAAATTTTGTGAAGGATCTGAAGATTTGAACCAGCCATTTTGATAGTTGGTAAGTGAGTGCATCAATGTTATTAATTATTGGTCTGAGGGTAATTTCAGGTTTATGTATTTTGGGTAAACCATATATGTATGGTGTTTTTGGACTGTCTATTTTATTGTTCAATTTATCTCTTTTGGTCATGATTTTAATGTTTTTAATTGCTAATTCCACAGATTTGCATGCTTTCTTTAATGGATTGTTTTCTAGTTTAACAAATTCTTTTCCGTTTAAAAGGTTGTCCATTTTTTTGCGATAGTCTCCTTCGTCCAATATTACTATTTTGTTACCCTTGTCTGCTTTTGTGTAGACTTCCGGTTTTTCATTATATAGGAAAAACAAAAAGAAATATTAACATCAGAACTAAAGAACATATGAGAAACATTAAAAATGGTGAAACAGAAAAATCAGCAGTGGCTTTTCATTTTTTGAATACTAGACATGACATCAATTTGGAAACATCTCTAATAAAATACGTTAATCACCCCATAGACCTTTCCGTATGGGAAAAAATCTTCATTAACAAAACAGAGAAGATTATCAAGAAGAATACCTACACATAAAAAAGTAGCTATATCCAACGGTTTCAACCCAAATTTAGTAGACAAAACTGTTAACAGACTCAACAAAGCTAAGAAAATAAAAGAAACCACCACCCTAGAACCTACAGGAGAAAAAGAGAAAAAACTTTTTAAAAAATTCACCTTCCACCCATCAGCCTATAACAAATTCCAAAAAATCTTCTCAAAACACAACATAACTCTTGCACCTCAAAATAGGTTTAATATCAGAAATTTGTTAAAAGGCCCTCCCAAAAATTCAATCACTACCAAAGAAAAACCAGGAATATATGAGATCAAATGTGAAACTTGCCCTAAAATTTATATAGGAAAAACAAAAAGAAATATTAACATCAGAACTAAAGAACATATGAGAAACATTAAAAATGGTGAAACAGAAAAATCAGCAGTGGCTTTTCATTTTTTGAATACTAGACATGACATCAATTTGGAAACATCTCTAATAAAATACGTTAATCACCCCATAGACCTTTCCGTATGGGAAAAAATCTTCATTAACAAAAATCGTCATAGAGTCATCAATTTTGAAACTCCACCACCGGACATCTTTGACAAGTACATCACGCCATCTATTGACAATACGGAGAAGGAAGAAACCACTACAACTTGCACTAGTCGAGTATCAGCTGAGGATAGGAGCAAGAGCTGTTGAAACATGTCCTGTGAATAAACAGTGTGAGTGAAGCAATGTGTCAATATATTCTCGATTCAATTTTGTACTAATTTGTGCTTCACTGTCCCTACGCTTCTTTCAAGTTTATACTTTGAAATAGGTTTTTATTAGATTTATTGATGTTGCATATAAAGGAAGGGTTATTGCCACATGGTGGATTCATACGTAACATGCCTTGCTGGCGCCAATAAGTGATGTCATGGCTTAGGTAGAATGGGAATTGCATAATACGACTATTGAGGGGAAATCACCTTCTACACCATTAGCGGCGTCAGTAAAATTTAAATTGTTCCAGAACAGAGTCATCATGAAAAATTCAATGCCATGGCCAGGATTTGAACCACGGATCTCCTGGTTTCCATCCAGTCACTCTAACCCATTGAGGTACCATGGCCAACGTGCCAACCTGACATCAAATTCTCCATTTGACTCTATATTTCCCCGGTAGACCACTAGAGGCTCTCGCATTTAAGATACACCGTTTGTGACGACTTACTATCGTAAGTACTTGAGCCCCAGGCTTCATCATTTAACTCTTATTATTTTAGTTAATTGATGGAAAGTAATTACTTCACATTAGCCATATATAGGCTAAAATTTTTTATAGATAGAGTCAACATGAAAAATTCAATGCCACTGCCAATAGACTTACAATAGCAAGTCGCCACAAACGGTGTATCTCGAATGCGAGAGCTCCTAGTGGTCTACTGGGAAATATATGAGTCAATTGGAGAATTTAATGTCATGACGGAAAGTTGGCCATGGTAGGTCAATGGGTTAGAGAGACTGGACGGAAACCAGGAGTTCCGTGGTTCAAATCCCGGCCGTGGCATTGAATTTTTCATGTTGACTCTATTGAAAACCTTAGTCTATATATGGCTAGTATGAAGAAATGATTAATTCCCATCAATTAACTAAATTATTTTACATATTTTAAATTTTGATATGCCACTGGTGAGTGATAATGCAGTTATGTAGGAAAACTTCCAAAAGAAAGGACCAATTACAAGAGACCCAGAGGACAGTCAAATTTGCAGCTAGGGGTCAGTTGCTAATCAGCTGATGATGGGGCCGATATCGTTCCTGTTTCTAATATTGTCGCCGATCGCATTGTTGGTTGGAGCAGCCACAAAGCTGAAACTATGCGTGGGCAGAGACAGATAGTGGCGCACAGTGCTAAGTGCTTGCTGAGAGAGAAAGAGACACAGATAGTTCCCTCTTTCTCTCGCTGCATTGCAATTGTTATTGAACGATCGACTGCTTTCTACAACAATTGACTGGAGCTATAAAAACTCTCCAAAGTGTTAGAGCAGAGTCAGTTGTTAATAGAGTTAGTGGTGTAGTTGTGTGACGATTATTGTGACAGTGGACATCTGAAGTGTACCGCAGTAATTTCTTTAGTTTGTTTACTTGCAGCGGGGCAAACGAGACGACCTTGAAGACTGCTGTTGTGTATGTCACATCATTTTTACTGCTGCAAGGGGTGTACAAAGTTACTGTTTACTGCAATAAAGAGCATTTTAAATTTCTGCAAACAAGACTTTTAATTCTACGAAGTAGAAGTCACAATATAAACGTAAATGAAGTTTTAAGTTTTAATACATGACTTATTCTTAGAAATGAAATGAAATGTGTAGTGTTTAACGCCCGCTTTTACTACATACAGCACCGCAGGCAATGACACTGATGATACATGAGATGAAGATGGAGCACCGGTGGAATGAGATGGCGGGGGAAACCGGAGATCCCGGAGAAAACCCGCCCCAGCGCCGTGTTGTCCACCACTTATTCTTAGAGATCTTTTGTTATGAAATTAGCTTAACTTTTAATAACACTTTTAATCATGATAATTTTAATTAAAATTAGTGATGTTTAATATAGGAAGTACAAAAGAAAATATTGAATTAATATTTTTTTTAAGAAAATTGATACAGAATTATATTACAAATGCTGATTTTTATGTTATTTCAAATTTGATGCAGAAAAGATACATTTACAAAGGAAATATTTCTTCCAATAATGAAACAACTTTTCATAAAGACAAAAATAGCCAACCATTTGTTGGAAAGTTACATCAAAGTTGGAAAGATTGCCTTTAAGGTTTACCAGGACACTTGAAGCAGACAAGAAGATTTAGTGCCACTCTAAGTTCTTTCATCTGATTAATAAGAGATTCAATACACAGAGCTGAAGATTTGTTGTTTTAGTCCCAGACAGAGCACTGAATTTTTCAAGCCTATTTTGATATTCTCACTTAAGTTGGTAAGAAACGTCAGTGTTCACATACCAACCTTTTGTTGACAGTCAACTGAGAGCTGCGCAGTAACGTCACAGCCTGCAATTCTTTGGAGCTTCAACTCAATCTGGAAGTGATACATATATATCCAATTATCATCTGCATTCTTGATTACTTACATTATTATACTGGTCGCCAAACTAGAATGTGATTGACAGTTAGTAAGCACACGGAAAAACGCTGTAAATAAACGGGAGGGGATGAGTACGTCATAACGGTTGTCAAAGCAAGCATTAGAAGGACCAATTAGAGTCGAGACATTTCCATGACAATGTTAGGCACTAAACCTTGATTGCCAATATTCTAACATGTGCTTAGCATGACCTGCGAGTGAGCAAGTTACACAAACACTGCAGTGAACACAATACCTCGGTTTTTGTTTCTCTTTTGATAACACTACATAAACAGAATGCCTTCACGTATATGATGCTGTTCTTATTTTATATACAACAGTAAGAGATCCTGTACTGGCAAGTTCCCTTGCATTTTCTGACAATTTCCCCTGGTTTTCGTGTGTGTGAGTTCGTGTATATGTGCGTGTGTTGTGATCATCTGCAATTGTGTTTTAATGAATGTTTAATTCTGTCTAAAATAGTGACAAGCGAAAACCTGAACGTGCTCGGCAACCAAATAGAACTAAATTTGGTAAAGGTATTCCAATTAAAGGACAGGTACGGGAAATACGAGTAATATGGTCTGTGAGAGAATACTTTGAAGAGGAGAAATTGTAAGGGGAGCCTATTATTCCACTCTCTAAGGTGCTTGATAGGACTTCACGTGCTGTAGGTATCAGTAAGAACACTGTGATTAAGATTCAGAAAGAAAAGTATTTAAAAGAAGAAAGTCAGGCATTGGGGTCTAAATTAGAAACTCCCGGTAAAGTATGTAGGCGGCATTTCCCACTTCAATAAGCATAAAAATGTCACAGGTATGCCTCTTATGTTACGATGGTCTTTACATTGATGTGTTCTTGCATGTTCTAGCAGCAGCAACAACAACAACAATAACAATAATAATAATAATAATAATAATAATAATAATAATAATAATAATAATAATAATAATAATAATAATAATAATAATAATAATAATAATAATAATAATAATAATAATAATAATAATAATAATAATAATAATAATAATAATAATAATAATAATAATAATAATAATAATAATAATAATAATAATAATAATAATAATAATAATAATAATAATAATAATAAATACTCATTGCAATTGCAACTGAATCACCTTTGCACGTGTAATCATATCACGCTCTCCACATGGCAGCAATAAGCGGCAACATCGCCTCTCTCTCCACACGAAATGTCAATCACTTTCTAGATTGGCGACCAGTATAGTCAGAATACTTTTAATTCATTTCATGTTACCTTGCAGGGACCTGTGATAGTTGCCAGAACTGAATTAACAGTTTGGTAAGTTACCTCTTGACCATTTATACTCCTCAGCCAATCACCTGTGCAGAAAAGTAAACAGGTATAATTTTAAATTCAAATAACAGTGTTCTTATATGTGCAGACAATTTAGGTGGCAAGTAGTAATGCAGTGTAACATACAAGTCTATCTAATTCCCATCCTCTCACTTGCTTGTGGTGCAACCTGCTCTTACAAAAGAGGTTCTGAGAACTGATTTACAGTAGTATATCTGATACATCATATTAGAGAAAATCCAATTCAAATAGTGACTTGTCATAGCATTTAGATGTTCCACAGTGGTCAATACGGGGAAAGGTTAGTTAATATACAAGGGGCGTTCAGAAAGTAAGTTCTGTTTCAATTTATCTCCACTGAAGCGCTGCTATTGCAGTTCCGCACATGCGCGGTAGACGTTCTGTATCAAGGAGAAGAAACGTGTGCCATTGTGAGATTGTTTCTTTATGAAGATTATGGTTAATGAAATATGAATGAAAATTGTTTAATTTCGACATTACCTTTGAAGAAACCCAAACTTCAAGTTCATCAAGATACCAACAGAAATGCACCTATCACCTCCAAGAAGTTCACCAAACCAACGTCCATTAGTCAACAACAGCTGATGATGTTAGGAAGATCCTAACGAAACGCGTTCTATGTAAATACTAGCAATAAATGGAGCATTAAGTATTAGTTTGACTTAAAATTATATTAATTTTGTGCTTCATTGTATCATAGTCCTTAGACATTGGAATATTTTAATATTATATTTGTTTTGAGGCACCAAAGTTATACCAAACTCTTTAAAAACTTTTTGAAATTGTTTATTAACCCAAGGATGGTAAGTAAATTTTTTAAAATTATAATTGTCTTTTATTTTTTTAAGGGTAGAAATATCATTAAAAGTTTTTTGATTTTTAAATTTTTCAATCTTCTTTTGTTATTTTTTATCTTAAAATAAGTAAAGTTTTTTGTTACAAATAGTTATATCTGTATAATACTTATTGCTTCACTGTAACTAGCTTCATTTTCTACGCAATTTGTTACCTAAACTTTAAAAACTTCCCAACTGCTATCTGCCATTACCTTAACAATAACCATAGCACCATATAAATTGCACTGACAAACTATATATACAGTATAAACATAATTAAATAACTGTCATTACTTATCTATAAGACAAATTAATATTTACCAATTTTTATACTACGATGTTTATTGGCTTCACCATTTGGAATAAAACCAGCTACCATGATACGTCTTTCATCTGCAAAAGTGCTAATGGCAAGACCTAGTAATGTCTCACACAATGTTGCTCTTCGACCAAGATTATGTTGGCCTCTAGGGTCTACTGAAAGACTCACATCCCGAACTTCACCTTCCTGAAAGCAATGTAAATATTTTCCAAATAATCTTAATATCTAAACATTAACCAGTTAACAGAATTAATGTACAAAACTAAAAAGGAATACTAACCTTCCAATCTTGAAAAGTAACTTTACTCATAGAAGGCAAACGAGAACCAGGTGCCTCACTTTGTGGAACTGTCTGAGCATCCAAAACTGCAGGAACTGATTTATTTAAACGCCTCTTGCTATTTCGCCTCCTAATTAGCTGTACAAGCTTCCCTAAAGCACAAGCAAGGAAAGAGCAGTTTTAAACAACTTGAAAATAATCTTTCATCACTATTACTATCACCACTATACACGGTGCTCATTTTTATCTGTAATTTTACCAAAATTTGATGTCATCAATAGCATCGCTGATGGAGCGAGTTTATATATGATTCCCCTAGCGGCTTGTGATCATATTAGATGTGTTGACAACAGCTTTGAGGCCTTCCTCTACCGTCAAGTAAATATACTATTTGAGAGGTGGGTCTGCCAGCGTAATATAAAGGTGCGTAATTTCGCCTGCTGCATAGATACGATACTGTCTTTAAAAAAACTATTTACTGCAATGCAGTGCACTGCAAAGCTAATTATGCAGCCATAAAATTATACTATGAAAAATACACGAAATGATAAGTCAATGAACGCTTATTTCACATTGAGCATCTGTTTTTCTGTTATAGTAGACATATATGCATATTGCAAATCTGTCACATAAAATAGAAATATTTCAATTTGATCTCAATTCTTTTCTGTCACTCACAGTTTCCTCACAATGTAACTTCATTACAAACCAAAAAATTAGCAGAACACGTTCTAGGAATAAAAAATAAATTAGTGTTACAATATGTACAAAGCTTTTATCCAAGTCTAAACAAGAAAATATCCCTAGTACATAGTCATATGTGTCCATTTTCTTATATTTCCTTTCTCTCTTCCCCGTAAACACTGTCTGTATTGCGAGAAGGTATGCTTGAGGCCTTTCTGTCATAACATTATTTATTGCTTCTAGATTGGGACCAGTCACTTTATAGCGTCCAGTGTCTCTCTTTTTGCGAGTAACTGATCCTGTATCTTGGAAATGTTTGATGCATCTATTGGTTTTAAAAGCCATAAGGATACCAACATTAATAGATATTTAAATTAAGTGTGAGAATGACAAAAAATTTATATTGTATACTGATAAAACATAAGACGTTTACGTTGCAAACAAAAGTATGTCAATTTGACGGTACCTGGACACTTTTGACAACATTACGCTCCGAGGGACTTGTCTGAATGTCGGATAGCGTTGCATAAACTCCTCTATGCAGCGGTTTAAACTATATTTATATGTTGCACCAATTTTAATGCCGGTACGAAAGTAGCATTCAACCATGAAGACACGGTGGTCTGTGTTCATATCCAGGGGAAACTGGTTGCATTAGTTGCTAGAGCAACCACACTGAGAGCGCTGTAATTTGCTTACTGTTCCGTAAAAATTACCGCTTCTTCTCCGTAGAGGGCACTATGATTTTATGATAGACTCACCAGTCAACTATGACGTCATTCTTGCTTAATCGGAGGGCAGGAAATAACGAATAAAAATGAACACTGTGTATTTATACAGGTTATCCCACTTAACACTGTGACCGCATATATCTCTGAAATGAAACAAAATATGAAAATTCCAATTGGCCAGGAATGTACCTATGTCAGGGACCCACACAATGAGAAGGTATGCACAATCCACAAAGGTAAACAAATAACACTTCTAATACCAAGTTGTATTTTTTAAATGGAAAATATATACGTAAAATATGAAGCTATTAACAGTGAAGCAAACAAATATATACAAATATAATAATTTGTAACATAAAAACTTCACTTATCTTATAAGAAATGATGAATGTTTTCTTATAAATTGATTAGGATCGTGATTTCGTGAACATTTTATTCACATCCTCAGCCAGAGCCTTAAACAATCTCGTCAACGTTACAGTCACTATATGTGACTATTTGGTAGTACTGACAAAAATATAGTGACATCTAACGACTGTAATGTTGACGAGATTGTTTAAGGCTCTGGCTGAGGATGTGAATAAAATGTTCACAAAATCGCGATCCTAATCAATTTATAAGAAAACATTCATCATTTCTTATAAGTGATGTATTTATGTTACAAATTATTATTGTCGCGAGGCGCCTATTACGTGGCGAGAGAGAGAAAGAGAAGCAGGGAGTGAGGGAGACGGATAGCATTAAAGCCACGCCTACACCCATGTGCAGCGCTAATGATGTGCCGAGGAGAGACGGGGTGGGGAGAGAAGAAACCAGGGAAGTTACTGGACCGTTTCTTCCTCTTCCACCTCGAAAGGGCGTCAAGCTTTGGGAAGTTTCGCCAACCTTCGTGATACAGCGAATGATTGTATATAAGTGATGGACTGGACTAGACAGCTCAGTATTGGCGGAAAGCCATGAGGGAGCGCAGAGAAGCATCAGTTCAGCATTGGTGACAAGGTGCAGTAGCAGACTTGAAGATTGCATACGTGTGTGTTACGTCATTCTGCTGTTGTCAGAGGTGAACAAAGTGCATTTCTATGGAAATAAAGAACATTTTGAATTTCTGCAAATTGGACTTTTAATTCTAAGAACCCACAAAGTCAGATTATATTTGTGTATATGGA
This sequence comes from Mantis religiosa, assembly GCA_030765055.1. Lineage (NCBI taxonomy): Eukaryota > Metazoa > Arthropoda > Insecta > Mantodea > Mantidae > Mantis > Mantis religiosa. The sequence goes on from CM060950.1 coordinate 450,553,500, forward strand.
ACATGTACCTTTATTCTAGCTAAATGACAACTAGAGCTACAATTAGTGATGCAACACTTGGTTCCATGTAAATTGATGGAAATAATCATTTCTTCCACACTAGCCATGTGTAGGCTAAGGTTTGAATGAATAGAGCCAGACTGAAAAGTTCAATGCAATAGCCAGGATTTGAACCATGGAGAGCGGGAGATCCGTGGTTCAAATCCCGGCTATGGCATTGAATTTTTCAGTCTAGCTCTATTCACACTTGGTTCCGCTTTTCTAAACACATTTACTAGTGGCCTATAGCCCTCAGAAACCTCATTGTTGTGCATTACATCTGGCATGGAAAATGCACCTACAAATCACAGTAGTGTCTTGTCTGATAAAACCCTGTCACTTCAACAGATGTTCAAAGTGCTAACCATTTGCATCAATACACTTTTGGAATCTAGTAATAACAAGAGAATGTTGCACGGATTGCCATGTTTCTACAGATATTGTTGCACACACTGCAGTAATACGATGTTGCATATCCTCTACTGTCGTTGGCGGTTCTTGATACACTCACTGTGTCCCAGAGAAAGAAGTACAATGCTGTCAAGTCCGGAGACCAAACTGGTCATCGTTCAAGACCTCCCCGTCCTATCCACCTATTTTAAAACTTCACATCCACAACATTTTTGGAAACTTGTGCATAATGTGCGGGACACCCATCATGCTGGAACCACATTGATAGATGCATTTCCAATCCTACATCCTACATGAGAAGAGGTAGAGTGTGTTGCAGAAATGATGCATATTGCTAACCGTTTAATGTTCCCTGATAAAAATAGGGACCTAAAATACGGTTACCAAGATACTGCACCAAACAACGACACTCCATTGTCATTGATGAGCAACTTGGCCAATCCAGTGGGGATTTTGCACGGACCAGTAGTGCATGTTCCACAGATTCACATGACTATGATTTGTAAACAACGTATTACTTAGGAATGCTGGATTACCTTGCTACCGCTGAAGTGCAAAACGACAGAATACAATGTGGGATTCAAAGTCATTCCCGTACAGTTCTGGTGCAGTGAGATATGGAACGGATGAAACATGCCTTGCAAAATTCTGCTTACACTAATGCAGCTTATTCCAGAACCTCGTGCAATCTGTCGGACACTCACCTTAGGATTGTGCGCTACAGCAGCCAGAACGGCAATTTCGTTTCCAGTGCCAGTTGCTGTCTTTATACACTATTGCTTTGTGGGAGCTCAGCTTCCTGTTTCCCTGAGTTTCGTGCACATGTTGACAATGGTACAAGGCAAAGGACACCATTAATCTGGGTAGCATTCAGCGTACAATGCCACAGTTGCAATTCTGCAATATTCGCCATAAATGAAAATAACATGCAGGTTTTCTTCATTACTCAAGGCCGACATGTCGACTAGATGATGGCAACTGTTACAAGCCACACGAGAACATGGTTTAATGTGTCAATATGGAAAGCAATATCTGAAATATACGTGAACTACGTTACAGTATGACAGCAGACCAGACGAGAAGACACTAGTAGCCTGAAGCTAGAACGTGCTGAGTTGATATCGGTTTGTTTATAGCAGGCTACAGGCCAGTGCAAGCAACCCCTGCTCTGAGCACAGAAGTACATGTGTTGCATTAAGTTAGAAACGGTGGCGCCATTGCCATCCTCTAACAGCCATGTATTTCAGAATGTATGAGGCTTAAAAACGTGAAACCAAGTGTGTTATCATCAATTGTAGCTCTAGTTTTCATGTTGCTAGAATAAACATACATGTTCCATTTTAAAGAATGTAACTTGGTGTTGGAAGTGTTATTTGTTTACCTTTATGGATTGTGTATACCTTCTCATTGTGTGAGCCCCTGACAAAGGTATAATTTTGGCCAGTTGGAATTTTCATATTTTGTTTCATTTCGGAGATATTTGAGGTCACAGAGTTAGGTGGGACACCCTGTATAACAGTGCCTCATTGTAATTAAAGAGAATGCTTCTTTAGTTAGTACTAACAGAAATACTCATATTTCTTGTAGCTATAACGAATTTGGTAAAAAATGCAGCACAGCACTTAAAATGTTGACTGTGGCTTTTGGCAAATCTCCTATGCATAAGACAAGAGCTTTTAAGTGGTAGAGGAGTTTCAAGGAGGATTAGGAAGACAACCACTCGGACACCCTTGCGCATCCATTACTGACGACAGACAATATGGAAGGAGTAAAGAAAGTGGTTCTGGAAAATTGCAGAATCATATCAGAGATGTAGACCAAAATTATGGCAAAACTATGGAAATTGCAGTGCAATAATGCTACTGCTCACACCTCAATGCTTGTAAGACTTGAAGCTTTCGCAGCGAACATTATTGATTAAGGCTTCACGGGTGATCAGCCGCGTCAAATTTAAGAAGATCGAGCTTTCGGCCATTTTACATTCTATGGCCTTCATCAGGAACTGAGTAATTGCTGCAAAACGTGACCCTATATTAATTGGTGGGCAGAGCAAGCTTGCCGAAACAGAGGGGGGAAGGAGATGGATTTCTGGAGGGTTCATATTTCTTCTAATGCCGTCCTGATGTTTGAGAACATTCCACAAATTTCTGGAATAGTCAGTAGCTATAAAAGGAGATGCCGCCTGCCACAGTCAGTCAGTTGGTAATTGGATGTGTGTGCATGAACAGCTGTAAAAGTGAACTCTTTTGTGGTCAATGACCTTGCAAGTTGTATGTGTATGTAACATATTTGTTTCTACGGAAAAAAAAGAGCAATTTTTAGTGCTTGTAACCTGGACTTTTTATTTCATGAACCCACAAAGTTACATTATATTTTATGTAGTAATTGTTGCTTCACTGTTATCTTCTGTTTTTTATGTATGAATCAATCATATGCCTCATCAATAGTTATTGACTTAAATGACTACTAAAAGCATATAGTGCATTAAAGTGCTTTGAGTGAAACTCATAAAATGTATAATCCCCTGATTATGAATTGGTTTCACTAAATAGATTTCTTTTTATTTTAAGTTTCTGTTTATTAGCTTAACTCTAACCTTTTGTGAAATTTTTGTTTCTCACAACTTTATTGGTGACATCCTTAGTTGCAGTTGCTGGGGAAGGGATTGCCACAGAATTGCAGGTGGTTTCCTCTACAGGATTTGACTCTATGTAGAACAATTCTCCACGAGGGCTCACTTCTAGTTCCCATTCTAATTCTGATCTGAAATAAATAATAATACTTCAGAAAAGTAGTCAGAAAATATTCTCAGTTAAGATATACTGGCAATATTAATAATAAGAGCATGTCTGAAAATGATTGGTGTATGTCTCATGCCTACCTCTATAGCAGACAGTAGGGCATCTGACTCACGTCCAAGAGAGCCCAAGTTTGATTCTCAGTCAGGGTGAGCTACCTCGATAAGTTTTTTTCCAGGGTTTCCCTTATACTGAGATATGAAAGTCAGGTAACTCTAAGCTCTATGAACCCTGGGCTCATTTGAGCATCATTTCACTCTTGGAGATCATTAATTACAAAAAAGTATACATCACAATGCATTAGTAAAACAGTTTGAGGAACAACACTATGAAATATAATTTACTAAAAAGGTAATGTAAGACCAATGTCCTGAGCTGTGGCGTTGCGGGCTAAGGCAGCATACCTTGGTCCTTGGTCATGGAAAGCGAGTGCCCACTCAGCATCTTTAGGAAAGTGAGGAGCTTACGATAGGTAAGCAGCCCTGGTCAAGAAAACCAACATTCCGGCTGAGGATGCCGACATACTGAACACATCTCCTCCCCATATCGGTTGGATGATCGCCCTCCTCTGTCTTGCATAAGTGGGTGTGAGGTCGGCAGTCGGGTTGGTAGACTCAGACCCACTTGGGACTATTATGCCATGGGTTACGTTTTTAATGTAAGACCAATATATAAAAAAAGTCAAAGTTAGAAAGGGAAAATTACAACCAATATTGTTATGCTCAAAATTTCCCAAAATAATAGGACTATTTCTAAATAGAAGGAGAATGACTTGTTTGTCAATTCCTGAGCATTAGACACACACACTATTTCTAAATCAGCTACACAGTTTTTGCAATAATTACAAAATCAATTTGGATTAAACAAAATCAACAATATATGCTATCTGTAAAGGAAATGACATCCTTATAAATGCAATAGACAGGAAAGAAAATGTAAATACAGTTTTTCTGGATTTTTCTAACGCATTCGACCACATAAATATTAATACACTAATCATAAAACTTCATAACTATGGGATACAGCAATTACCACTAAACTGCTATACAAAATTGAGAACAATGTGTCAAAATAATATAGTGTGATCCATATAAACCTGAACCATTTCTATAAGCCATAACTTTTGAAGCAATAATAGGATATACGTGCAACTTTGGGAGAATATAATACACAATTGGGAGATTACATTACACTATTTACATCTCAGAGAAAATGTTGGAAGTGTCCTCCACCAGCATCTATACCTGTCTCATCATGTTCTCTGAAATTTTACGGAGAGTATTCTCGCCAATGTTACTTATTTCGGTTTGAATGGATTCCTTGAGAACATCAATTGTCCATGGCCTATTCTTGTACACTCTATTTTTTAGATACTCCCACAAGAAAAAATCCGGTAAGGTTAGGTCAGGGGATCTGGGGAGCAACAGATCTTTTGAGAATATTTGATTATCAAAGAAACTGGTTACAAGTTCCATGGTGTCATTAGATGTAAGGCACGTTGCTCCATTTTGCTGGAAATAACCTTCTCTCAATTCAATATCATCTGTCAGGCTACATAAACACACAAAACACCATATATTGGGCTGCTGTAAACCCCCCCCCCCCCAAATGATCCACGAAACCCCACTGCATGATGGTGCACGGTGTCAGCTTCCAGGATCATTGGTCCCATTTTCTTTGATACGACTGTAGACACTGAAGTTTATATGGGTATCTTCAAAACCTTTGTGGAGCAGCTGGATGATATCGAATTCAGAGAAGGTTATTTCCAGAAAGATGGAACAACGTGCCATACATCTAATGACACCATGGAACTTGTAACCAGTTTCTTTGATACGACTGTAGACACTGAAGTTTATATGGGTATCTTCAAGACCTTTGTGGAGCAGCTGGATGATATCGAATTCAGAGAAGGTTATTTCCAGAAAGATGGAACAACGTGCCATACATCTAATGACATCATGGAACTTGTAACCAGTTTCTTTGATACGACTGTAGACACTGAAGTTTACATGGGTATCTTCAAGACCTTTGTGGAGCAGCTGGATGATATCGAATTGAGAGAAGGTTATTTCCAGTAAGATGAAGCAACGTGCCATACATCTAATGACACCATGGAACTTGTAACCAGTTTCTTTGGTACGACTGTAGACACTGAAGTTTATATCGGTATCTTCAAGACATTTGTGGAGCAGCTGGATGATATCGAATTGAGAGAAGGTTATTTCCAGCAAGATGTAGCAATGTGCCTTACATCTAATGACACCATGGAACTTGTAACCAGTTTCTTTGGTACGACTGTAGACACTGAAGTTTATATGGGTATCTTCAAGACATTTGTGGAGCAGCTGGATGATATCGAATTGAGAGAAGGTTATTTCCAGTAAGATGAAACAACGTGCCATACATCTAATGACACCGTGGAACTTGTAACCAGTTTCTTTGGTACGACTGTAGACACTGAAGTTTACATGGATATATTCAAGACATTTGTGGAGCAGCTGGATGATATCAAATTGAGAGAAGGTTATTTCCAGCAAGATGGAGCAATGTGCCTTACATCTAATGACACCATGGAACTTGTAACCAGTTTCTTTGGTACGACTGTAGACACTGAAGTTTATATGGATATATTCAAGACATTTGTGGAGCAGCTGGATGATATCGAATTGAGAGAAGGTTATTTCCAGCAAGATGGAGCAATGTGCCTTACATCTAATGACACCATGGAACTTGTAACCAGTTTCTTTGGTACGACTGTAGACACTGAAGTTTATATGGATATATTCAAGACATTTGTGGAGCAGCTGGATGATATCGAATTGAGAGAAGGTTATTTCCAGTAAGATGAAGCAATGTGTAGTGTCGAAATTGAACAATTTTCTTTCATATTTCTTTATGAATATTTTTGCCCACATGGTTAATGCAGCTGGAACTTGGACACTTTTTAATAAGTGGATTTCTCGTTCTATATCATAATTCTCCTTCCAAAAATGGTACGCTACCACCGATTCATCTATTTCTTTGTTCCTGGTGTTCCTAAACTGCTCTTTAAGCCTAATGTTCAAGTTCCTTTTAGTTTTTCCAATGTAAAGGTTGTCACAGCCTTTGCAGTTTATCCGGTACACACCTGATTTTTGTCTGTGGATATCTCCTTTGTATTATGTGATTTCAAAAGGTGTTGTACACTAAATTTGTTCTGTGGGGCCAAAGTAATATTGTGCTCTTTGAAGACTTTTTGGAAAAGGGATGATATGTAAATTTTCTGTATGAAGCTTAATTGCTGATTGGGGAAAGAGTAGATTTTGTGTATGAATTACCGACTCATTACTTTCAAAAGAGTAGTTACTTGTTTGCATCTTTGTTGTCTTTTGAATTTATCAATTTCCTTTTTGACCAATTCAGCACTGTATCCATTGTATTCTGCAATGTGAATGATATTATTGTACTCTTTGACATATTCCACCTTGTTTAAAGGTACATTAACCAGCCTGTAAGTTAAACTGTTGATAACAGCATGCTTGTGTTGTCTTGGGTTATATCCATCTTATTTTATGAAATTTTCTGTGTGTGTTTCCTTTCTATGTATGCCAAATTCAAGTTTATTATATTTTCTGGTAAGCTTCAAATCTAAGAAAGAGATTTCATTATTTGTCTGTTTTTCTACGGAACTTTTTTTTGCAGATTTTGTAAATTAAGTAGTTTTAATGCATCATCCACTTGTTTCTCATTTACTATTGACCAAATGTCATCCACATATCTATACCAATGGTTGAAAATTAATGGGAATGCCTTCGTGATATGGGTTTCCAAAAAGCTCTTGAAGAGGTCTGCCAAGAATTTGGACAATGGGTTGCCCATAGATAGTCCTGATTTTTGTTTGAAAAATTTGTCATTGCATGTAAAAAAAGGGACAGTTCAATGCACGTTTATTAAGTGAAGGTATTCCTCTATGATAAGGCCAGAATATCATAGAGGAATACCTTCACTGACAAATCAACATTCCTTCAAAGTGGAACCAACCGCCACAACCCTAGAATATTCCATACATAAGATGCTTTGGTAGAATAAGCTGAAACAGAAAGTGAATATGAATGGTAGATTTATATCTACAATGTTATTTAAAAATAGAGAATAGAATCTGTCATTTACACTCACAAGGACTACCCCAAAAAGCACAGGACTGGAGAATTTCACAATAGCTCACTGAGGCCTAACAGCCAGATTCTCCTGCTACTGGTTTTAAGGTTAGAACATATGTTTAAATGTTGAATATGGTGGCTAAAATAATATAAACAAATTAAGCACAACTCAATTCTATATTTTTAGAACACTTAAACTTTAAGAAAGGCATACAAAAGTGGTATAAAGTCACCAGTATTCTATTCCATCTTTAGTTTTAAAGAAAAATCCATCCTTTGTTTGAAACAATAGGAAATCTTAATGTAAGTCCTTACCCACTTTCATCTTCTGAAGCCGAGCAGTATAGTGAACTACAGCTTGAGCCTGACTCTGAACCAGTGCCTTCCCACCAACCATCTGAATGGCTATAAGATTCTTCAGACGATGAACCACCAGCCCCACGATATGGTTCATTTTCAGAAACAAACTCCTTCATTAAAAGGGCTTGATTCTCTCCATTTTCATCCATTGAAACGCCAATGTGTATATACCTGTGGGTCAATAACCTTTACCTTTTGTCATACCATATGTTCACATTTCGCGTTTTTTCACATTAAATATCTAAATGGAGATTTAATTTATTTATTAACAGTAATGCTATCTATGTGTGGCCATCATTTACAACACCAAATATTTAGACCGTTCTACATGAAAGTATTATTACTTAAACACACTGCATTGTTTATTTGCTTTTCGCGTAAAAACAAAACAGAATTTGACAGCCAGGGAGGCAAACGTAACATTCAGAACTTTCTCCAATGCCGATGTTTCATACCCCCCAAGCACTATAGTTAAAAAAGGAAAGGTCTAAGCTGTGCGTTATACGTTGCCTTCACGTGAGCACAAGTGCAAAAGGGAGAGCATCATTAAAATCAGAAATACTTACCATGCAATGTTCATCCACCGCCACATATACCTACAGTATATGTTCTGTGGTGCAAAATATCCTATAAATTAGCTTTAGGATACACAGTCTTCAACCCAAAGGTACTTCTGTAACCCGCAAATTAACTCCCAACCAAAAGACCTACACGACATTCATCCTACAAACTTCAATTCTAAATCTTACCTGCGGTAAAAAACCCTTAACGGGTGGGCACGCAGCAAAAAACCTTCTGGCTGTATACAGCCAGCACGAGCGAGTGAGCAAGTTCTGTTTCATGTTTATATTTCAGCATAGCATGAGCACAAAATACAAACTACATTAAGTAAGTAAACGACTCTAAATCTACACCAAACACTTTATTATTGTAGTAAATTACTATTTCTATTTTCTATTGAGAGACTCTTTAACTGCTTTGATTCTCAGCGTTACATTCTGTTTGGGTGTGGAAGTCGACTTGACTTCGAAAAGATGTGTCCTTATCAGGCTTGGGGTTCTTTTACGTGCCGCAAATGTGCAACACGGAATACCGGCTTTACTTAATTTCCGAAGTAAGCCGTGCTAAAGGTTTTTGGCTCAAAAGAATTTATCGTCCTTCGCGGTGAAAGTGCGACCTCGAAAATCAGAGGACAGCATGTAAACTCTAAACCATAGAGGGCAACTTATTGCAGTAGGTGTTATTACAGTCATAGTGAGGTATTATCATAGGCAACTTTGATATTATTGTGGTCGTAGTAAAGGTATTTCCTTGCACTTAGGTAAAATAACCATCATAGTCATCAAGGATTCATTCACAGAAAAACAGGGCCTTTTATAAAATGCAACACTAGTAAGGATTACTTAACTTAAGAGCAGGGGTGGCTTCTGAAGGGGGTAGCATGTTTGCGCTACAACCAAAATGCTGGGTGTCCCTTTAATGTAATGGCATGTTCCATTTGGAGTTCATTTCGACCGTGTCTAGTGCAGGGGACCTGAGCGCGCTGTATTGTTTGTAGGTGCCAAGTAGTTCACTTCCAGATGCAAACCACTGGCATACAATGGGGAGGTATAGGGCAGGACGAACCTAGGATTTGCCGTGGCAAGTAGGGGGGCGAAGCGGGGCGTATGGCTGCATGTGGTTGGTTAACCTAGCTGCCAGAGAATAGTGGATGCCTAACCTGCTCGTTCTTTCATCACAGCAGTGGCATCTATTGAGCCTACGTTAAATGTAACCTAGGAGTACATAGCCACATGGTTTGTGCCATGTTTTGTTAGCTCTGCCGTGTTTTGAGTAGTGCATCAGAAATATTTATATAAATACAGGTAACTTGTGTTATAAAAAGAAACAATGAATTCCATAAAGTGACTTTTAGTACATCCTTTTTCAAACAGGACCTTAGAAGAAAAACTTGAACTTAAGCGACTTGGAAGTCCTACGCCGAAACTAAACATCACAGAGTCAAAACAAAAACAAGATGTTTTAACAGGAACTTTAACATCGATGTATACGATAAATATTCTAGAGTGTTTATGAAAAGTGAATGTTGTGTTATATGCCGTGAATTACCGTTAACTTGTGTGTAGAGCAGTCTGTAGTGACAGGCTTAAAGAAATTTTGTTACTTTAAAAAATTAAGTTGCATGAATAACTTTGTGAACCACCAATTTTCAGAGCCACCAGCCGCCCCTGCTTAAGAGTTAAATTCTATTCAAGTTAGTGAGACCCACTATGTCAAGAAGACTTTGGAGCGTTTTGGTATGAGTGATTGCCGAGCTGCTACAACTCCAATTATTATGGCGATGTGGAGGGAGTTCTGTCAACACTGGATATCCTTACAGGCAAGCTGTTGGTTCCTTGATGTGTGTACTTGATGTGTGGAACAAGACCAGGCATAGCATATGCTGTTGGAGTAGCATCTAGAAGTATTGAAAGTCCGACAGATCGTGATGTAATAAGAGGCATTTACACTATGGACTTGCTTACAAAAGTGGCGAAGACAAAGGCATTCTTGAATGTTTCAGTGATGCCAATCATGAAGGTGATTTAAAGACTGGCCGATCTACATCAGGTGTTCTTTGTTTGTACAGTGGTGCGCCTATCAGTTGGCTGAGTCAGTGACAAATTTTAATTGCAATTTCTACTACAGAAGCTGAAGTTGTAGCAGCAAGTGAAGCACCAAGAGAATTTGTTTGGATCAAGAGACCTTTAACTGAACTTGGCCAGCTAAAGGAGTCAAAACCCTACCTAAGAGTGGACAATTAGGCATCTGTTCGACTGGCACTCAGTCCTAAATTTCATCTAATACTTCTTTGTTAAAGAGCTAGCTACTACAGCTGGTGAAATTGTCATTTCAAGGGTAAATACAGCAAATCAGCTTGCAGATCTGTTGACAAAGCCATTAGTTGCTGTCAGATTATGACAGTTGTGCAGTGATATGGGACTATGCAAGTTATTAAATAAGGGGGAGTGTTAAAGTTTCGTGTTTTGAGCACAGTTATATTTAATAACTTGTATGTAAATGTTGGCAATTCTGTGGCTAAGCGCCAGATGTGTTCTTGTTCAGATGAAAATAAATTAATGCTGTTATTATGGAATTAACGTGTTGTTCCTGAAAAACGTTAATATGGCGCAGAATCCTCGTGAACTTCAGCCAATTCAGTTTTGACTTGTGCGGCAGTCCAGCCTTCAAATGAAAATGTTTCATAACAGCACGAAACTGTTTTTTCAATCGCAGCTATCACACGTATCACACTGACCAGTTCATATGGCTGTCAACAATGAACTATATATTGCAGCACATTCAAATGTTCTGTACAATATTTGAATAATCCAGCTTACTGCCCACAAAGCTGCAACAAAAAATTTCCTTCCCTTCATAGAAATTTACCAAACAACCCTCGTATACACAATAATGACAAAGGCCAGAGGTAAATTCAAAATAATAAAGAAATTTAAAAAGGCCAAAACATAACATTTTGATGCATATTTCATTAAATCACGTTTACAGTTTACTTGGCAAATATTGAAAAACATCGTTAGCATTTTAGTCATCTCTGTAAAACTGGCCGGCAGTTGCACTGTTAGAAAAATACACAATGGACCGACAGAGCATCGTTGCACATTGGAAAAATTCGGGCGCGATTCCCTTGAAAAAAGTGAATACAAAGCTAGCTAAATTCATTTCCCCCGACGAGATGATCCATGAAGGTTACCCAGTTTATCAAAAGTTCCATATTTACAAAGAGAGCTGATCGCTTTTCACCAAACACCGTTCTCCGCATAAACAGAGGTGTCGCAGGATAGGTGCCTATACTGGGTTCTAGGATTAGCACCTAAGCTGCCGAAAGGGGCATTTCATCCCCCGGTAAGCTAACATGACCAGGAATCGATTCACACACCGCGTTTCCGCCGGAGCGCTGAAACCTGGAGGTCGTTCCGGATTATGTGTCCAATAGGATGATAGTTGTACAACTCAAGATTGTAAAAGTGCACTAAGGGAATCACTCAAATTTCGATGGTGCATAAACAAGATGCCTCAGTATATGGCATAGAGCTATAACTGGAAGTGCTAACATGAAAACCGAATGAATGATTTGTTTCCACAACTACAAGCATATCAATCACCATTGGAGCTCTTAGATGTCTTACACCAATTGATGTATATTAAAATTTGGCCTTTGTACCTGATAAAAATTAGAGAAAGCATAGAGATCGTAGACTTCCGATGTGTCGTCACCCCAATGTTCTACATGGGGTGCTGTACACAACCAGAAGACTGCATTCTTTGGCCCTTAGGAAATATGCTAGGCATATGAAGAATACGGTTCCAAGAAGCTCCCGGAAAAGTAATCTCTCCGAATAACATGCCCATCAAAGCGTTGATAAAGGACGCACACGTAGGTATACGTGTTCTAACCCTAACGTAGTGAAAAGGCGTTATAATCCAAGGTTCTATAACACGGCTCTGCAGCAAAAATGAGATTTTCGAATGATTGACTGTTCCTAAACGGAAATTTTGCCCTGAGTTCAACAGTGCAATCTGTTTTTTTCTATCATGCCAGTTTTTTTGAGAAAATATAGAATTCGTATTTCATAAAATCTCACAGTAGGGCATGGGAAATTTCTACAGCTAAAGTATATCATTGTATTGTGAATGTTTTAAGCACATATGTAGTATTTATAACAGAATGACACTAGATAAGCTGAACGCAGGTGCTCTTTTTTACAGCACCACAGATCAGAAAATTAATGTGTGACCTCAATTTTGAAAATAAAATGAACCAAACAGAAAAGCGTGCCTGGCAGAGCTACAGAGATGTTGTAAACAACTTCTTAGGAAACACAAAGAGTCAAGATTACAAAGCTAAAGTGCACACCATGTTAGAGAACTATAGAAAACTTGGTTGCAGCATGACTTTGAAGTTGCACATCCTTCATGCTCACATTGACTATTTTCCAGATTATCTTGGATTTTACAGTGAAGAACACAGTGAACGTTTCCACCAGGACTTGAAAGAGCCCGCCTCAGTAGCGTAGATGGTAGCATGTCTACCTCACGTTCAAGAGGTCCACAGTTCGAATGTCGGTCAGGGTGAGCTACTTGGATAAGGTATTTTCTGGTGTTTTACCTTATCCTTCAGGACGAATGTCAGTAACTCTAAGCTCCATGGACCCTGGACTCAATTGAACACCATTCCACCCAGTTCATTCACCGTCCGATATGACTTAACGTTGGAGGACGTAAATTACAACAAAAAAGGACTTGAAAGACATAGGAAGAAGGTACCAAGATCGATGGAGTGTTAACATGATGACAGGCTATTGTTGGTCTCTGAAAAGGGAACGTAATCATGATACGCATGGAAGACGTGCAAAAAGGACATTTCTTCATAGTTTGGTCACCTTTTTTACCTAGTATCTAAAGTTGATAATACTTGTAAAATATGCATACATTGTGTTTAAAATGACACAATTACTTACTATTCACACCATGTTCTTGAGCTAATAATGATCTTCAGCCCGCCTAGGTAATGTAGATGGCAGCATGTATGCCTCACGTTCAAGAGGTCCCGAGTTCGAATCTCGGCCAGGTTGAGTTATCTGGATAAGATTTTTCCAGGGTTTTCCCTTATCCTGATAGACGAATGTCGGGTAACTAAGCTCCGTGGATCTCGGACTCATTTGAGCACCATTTCACCCATTTCATTCATCGAATTGAAAAAAAGAAGTGATCTTGTAGAAGTGTATAAATATACAGGGCTAATAGGTGAATATAAAATTTTGTTTTCACTTTTTTAAAAAAGTCTGGACGTGGTACATGAAAATGGATGTCATTTGGAATCAGTGCCCCAAAATTATGGGGAAATGACATTCAAAACCAAAACATAAAAAAAAAAAAAAAAAAAATTGCAGACCAGTGTAATGAAAACAAACATTGAGATTCCACCAGAGTCTTGAGTGGAAAGAACTCAGATGCGTAGTTATCTGCGCTACACTTAGCCGAAAGCACTGCCAAAGAAGTAAGTTGTATTACAGCTCTTGCAGCAGTTTTGGACCGGCGATTGGCATGTGGGTCAATTTTCCGGCCACACTCTGTAACATCCCAAAAGATAGAGAAAGGCGTATATCGATTAAAACCTGATACAAAATTGTTTCATGTCTTTTTGATATCCTTAATTACTTGTCTAAACTAAGCACGCATTTTCTTGTATTGGATTAGGTTATTCAATGTAAGATGACGCTGGCAGACCCTAAAAGTACATTTTGAGCACGAATAACATTGCGGCAGTTATTCGTCTCCCAGGGGATAAGAAATCGATGGGGACAGTCAATCGAACGCAGAATAGATTAATCAGCAGCGGAAAGAATCGTCTCTGCGGGATGTTGGACTAGATCATTCAAATCGTGCTCGTTGTAATTAAAAGCAGCCATATGTAAGTTCCAAGTAGTGTGATAGAAACACCAACTGTGGAAATATGTGGAACATATCTAGTATTAAGGGACTAATAAGACAAGGAAAAGAGTGACTATAATGTAAATAAGAGATGACATTCTATTATAAGAAAAATGCCGATAGTGCCAAAATTTACAAATCAATTGAAAAGGTATTAAAAAGAGCTAGAAATGTTGATTTTCCGTAATTCAGGAGAACCATGCCATATCTGTCTATGAAATGTGAGATTAGTGTGCCTCTCGCAAAAGCTCTCTGTTGGGCTAACACCTTTTGCAGCAGCCACTCTGGCAGGTTGAACAGGATACTCTTGCTTCACTTCCTTCACGAGAAGGACTATGTTTCAATTGTAAATTTAATTTCGAGTATCTCGAACCGATTGGTGGTCAAAATCGACGTGGATGAAGATGAGCTGAACCGATTCAAGCCCTCTCTGAAGGAAGGACCATCAAGATGTTCGTGAACATTTTGTTCCTTTGGCAGATTCTTCAGTTACTTTTGTCGTTGCTGAACTTGAACTATTTTGGTGAAGCGTCAGTTACTTCGGCCGTGGCATTCCTAATCACCCTTGGATACGTTTTAGAAGACTTTACAGGTGTTGATACCGTTTGACGCGTTGATGTCAAAAGTGACCAATGCAAAGCAACGGTGATTCCATTTATATCGCTACTTTGTGTTGCCATAAACCTTCTTGGTGCCATTTAGCTGCCACTGAATTATAATTATCAGACCTTGAGACCAAAGTTTGGTGGATACACAGGAAATTTTGTTTCCGAAAAGAATTCTCTCTCTTATCGGGATCTCTTGTTCCTCCAAAAACTGGGAACATTTTCGTGAACTAGAAGGATGTTCAATAATTAATAAATGCTTGAAATTGAGGTTTTATTTATGGACAACCGTAGTTCTCGGTGTCCCATTCTATATTGGGTATGAAATACAGCTAAGGTTCGTCTGGTTTAATTTGAATTATAACATACTTAGCGCTATCCCTGCCTGTGACAAGGAAGGGGTGAAATGTTTTGTGAACACATTGCCACTGCTATCTGCGACTTCGCAGTCTTCGCCAGACGTGAGTGCAGATCTTGCTTATTTACAAACAGCGCTTTATATTGACAGTGAAATATGGCATCAAAATCGGCGTTGTATGAGATAATTAAGAGAAAAAAGATAAGTTCAAACTGTATACAATGAATTCCATAGCTGAATTAAATGGACATAGCCAAGGCCGTATTCCTAACAAAAAAAAAGTGGGGGGACGCACAACTACAAATTTTCCAGATACTGGAGAACCGATCAGAATTCTGCACTTGTAGATTCGCCTTTCTGCTTTGGTTGTCCTCAGCATGCCTATGACTTTTTATCCATTCTTTTATGTTATCCTCGGGTTTCTTTATATGTACTGGAGCTCCGTTAAGTCATAAACATTATTTGAATGTATATATTTTGTATTTTTGCAGTATTTTGAATGTTAAATTAAGAAAGGTAATGAATTAAAAAGTATAAATAATATTATTAGTAAGGGCAATAGAATCCCATTAATGTTTAATAAGACTCTTGCTATCTAAATTATGAAAAGATATTTCTTGGAAACTATGTAGTAATAAGATAATAATATAATAACAGGAGAT
Source organism: Mantis religiosa (assembly GCA_030765055.1). Lineage (NCBI taxonomy): Eukaryota > Metazoa > Arthropoda > Insecta > Mantodea > Mantidae > Mantis > Mantis religiosa. Next base: position 450,569,370 of record CM060950.1, read on the forward strand.
GAAAGAAATAGTAACTTAACAAACTTGATGGCTTTATATTTACAACAAGGATGCATTTTTTAAATATATATATATATTTCTTTTCTAAATAAAATACTGCTTTAAATATAACAACCATTCTTATATGCTTAATAAACAAAACTGGAGTTAAGCCATTATTATAGAAATTATATATTGATAAAGGTCTGGTCTATTCTGTATGAAAGTTGAATCTTCTTAAAAGTGTGAGACTCAAAACACTTAAGTTGTTTCCTGCTTATAAGAAAACAAAATCTAACGCTCATCTAACTACTCTCTATAAGCAGAATGACATGTTACTATGATTTTATGTTGCAACTTGGACAGAAATAGTTTCTTTCCCTTTGCAGAAAGTAATCAAAAGCATAAATAACTGACTTTTAATATATTTTGCATATGATGCAAGACAGAAACTCGGTACGACTAGTGCATAAATTGGTAAAGCTAGATAACAGTTGCTATGTGCACGTCAGTCGTCTTCTCAAACTTGGCAAGAGAATTAATGCTTCAAGACGAAACAGGACTTGTCAGGCTCATACATGGTAATTTGTTTACTTATAAACAAATAAATTTGGTTTTAACAGCAAACCATCTATTAACTACCCTATGAGACAGCAAACAAATTTATTTGCTTCTGATATCCACCAATTACACACTGCACAACAGTCTATGCAGCACTTGCACTATTTTCCATTTCTTGGTTTTGAAGTATCGAGCATAGGTTTCAATATGTGACTCATTAGCTCATATAAAAATTATTTGTGGTTGGTTTATTGACACTCGTCACTTACTTTTTCATATATTTATGAGAGACTAGTTTCAAAGGCCCTGGCCTCCATTTTCAATCTCTTCCCAACTGGCATCTGTTGTTATCTGCTCTCTCTGGTGGTGGAACTATGAACTTTTTTGTCAAATTATCTGCTGGCGGGATTTCAAAGTTCATTACGCGATCCTTATTTTTCCAGATGAATATGTTCTCCCATGTTGTCAATCTATTTTGGTTTAGATAATTTGACAAAAAAGTTCATAGTTCCACCACCAGAGAGAGCAGATAACAACAGATGCCAGTTGGGAAGAGATTGAAAATGGAGGCCAGGGCCTTTCAAACTAGTCTCTCATAAATATATGAAAAAGTAAGTGACGAGTGTCAATAAACCAACCACAAATAATTTTTATATTAATTTTGACGTCACTGTTACTAAATTCCTCCAAACACACATCATTAGCTCATATTACAGGATAGATCCACCTTATGCTTAATTTGTGCTATCTCTCGCTTATCAGTTCAACATGCATAATCATGTTGTGAAAGTGCTATCTCTCGCTTATCAGTTCAACATGCTTAATCATGTTGTGAAAATGTATTATAAGTATCACATTTATTTCCTCAGTGCACAATGTAAGTATCTTCTGTAATGAAGGCTACTTTCACTGTCATAATGGCAGATGCTTCCGTCCTTTTATCCTGTTAACTAGGTTGCAGATTTTGAGAGCAGGACCCAGTTTTAGGCCCATATACTTCATCATCATATCAGAATTTAGGAGCAGTAGGGCCTTCCCATCGATTTCCTGGAGATAAGAAAAAACAATTCTATTAGAGCTAGACTATATAAAAATTAATTGAAGACCTTTTAAATAAGTAAGCAACCAAAAATAAAAAACTGAAGCTATTGGTAGTGGAGCATCAATACTGCAGTTATAATGGATATTTTGTAATAAGCTTCACTTATCTTAATAAGCAAAAAATTGAAGCTAATAACAGTGAAGCAATAGAAATATTACAAAAGCTATTGACGAAGCAACATATATAGAAAGTAATAACATTAAAATTTCACTTATCTTTGTGTAGAAAATGAAGCTAGCTACAGTGAAGCAATAAATATTATATAAATATAACAATTTGTAACAAAAACCTCACTTAAGAAAATGGTGTTAATTCTTCTTTCTAATTGATATCAATTTCACGAACTCTTGTTCACATCTTCAGTCAAAGAAAACCACAGGAGAAAACAAATTTGTTGTTAAGGAAGTTGCTATGTTCTTATGTTTTTTCAGTATTACCAAAATCTGAAAACGAAACAAACTTAAGAACAGAATCAACTACTGGTATTTCAAAATTCATTACGCGATGTTTATTTTTTAAAATAAATATCTTTTCCTAAACCATTAAATCTATCGGATAGATAAATAAAATAAATAAGTTAAAAAATAAACATCGCGTACTGAATTTTGAAGTAACAGTAGTTGATTCTGTTCTTAAGTTTGTTTCGTTTTCAGATTTTGGAAATACTGAAAAAACATAAGAATATAGCAACTTCCTTAACAACAAATTTGTTTTCTCCTGTAGTTTTCTTTGACTGAAGATGCAAACAAGAGATCATGAAATTGATTTCAATTAGAAAGAAGAATTAACACCATTTTCTTAAGTTAAGTGAAGTTTTTGTTACAAATCGTTATATTTGTATAATTTTCACTTATCTTTTACAATTATATAATTTTAAACATGACTAATTTTACAAATTAATCATTTGCATAATTAGCTTGTTTAATTGTTACTGCATTGCTGCTATTCAATTCAATTTTATTCACCCAATTTAACATATACATGTTGTGAATTCGTCCAGTATTTTTAACAATTATAATATTACTAGGGTTAAACAATAATTACTTTAAAAAAATTATATTGTACATGTAGATTAAACTTGTACATTGTTAAAAATACAAGTGAATACTTCATTATAGTTCATTAATGTTAAATGGTTTTATAATTTTCTTATCAAAGATTTTGCACAACTACCTTTGATAATTCTATATCAAAACACATAGAGGAGTACCCCAAGGATCTGTGTCAAGTACTACTTTATTTAATATTATGATAAATGAATTACCACAAAAACTAAACAAAATAGAGAATATTAAATGTGCCATGTATGCAGACGACATAGTAATCTGGACATCAGTTAGCAACAAAGAACTGAATAAGATACCACAACAGATGAACAAAGCATTGGAAGAACTACATAACTGGTGTTCAGATAACGAAATGATTGTGAACTTATCCAAAACAAAATACTAAGTGTTCACACTTTGCCACACAAAACCACTTATCAAAATAAAACTAAATGGTGAGCAACTAACAGAAACAGAAAATTATAAATATCTAGGCATAACACTCGATTCTAAATTATCTTGGAAAACCTACATTAATGAAACCATAGAAAAGACCACTCAGAGATTAACAACACTCAAAAGACTAGCTGGCAACAAATGGGGGTCCTCTGTCAATACACTCAACACCACCTATAAAAGTTACATCAAACAAGCACTGCTCTATGGAGGCGAGGTGATACTTACAGCAAGTCAAAGCAAACTAGCACAACTTGAAACATTACAGAACCAAGCACTCAGACTAATAATGGGAGCAGTCAAATCAACACCAATTACTGCAATGCAAATTGCTACAAATAACTTGGAAATTAAATATGAAATGGAAAAACAGAATCTCCTCCTAAATGAAAAACTACAAAGGCTCCCCTTTAATACTCACTGGAAGAACTACAAAAGCAGAGAAAGGACCTCAAAAACACAAGAAGGATTTATGCAGAAAGCCTATAACCTACAGAGAAAATACAACCTTGAAGACACAAACAAAATTGAACATCTCCCACTTCCAATCTGCCCTCTATCACAACCTAAAATAAATAGCAGAGTAAACCTTCTGCAAAACAGAGTCAAAAAGGGATGTAAGTGCAGAAACATATACACAGACGGTTCCCTATTTGACAAAGAAAGTAATGCTGGAGCAGGAATACATAGTAAAATATTCAATTTTTACATCTGTTTGGGCACACTAGCAACCCACTATGATGGAGAATTAGAAGCAATCAACACCTCGCTGAAACAACTCTTCAACCATGTGAACTCTTTCTCTAAAGCAGTGATTCTAAGCGATTCTAAATCAGCACTTCAAGCCCTATCCTCACTGTACCCAAACAACAATAGAATACTTGAAATTTACAGTTCATTACGAATACTACAAGGTCTAAAAAAAGAAATACACTTTCAGTGGATTCCATCCCACTGTGGAATTACAGGCAATGAACTAGCAGATTCCTTGGCAAAAAAAGGAACACAAATAAAACAAAGCTGCCAACAAAAAATCTCATTCCACACATCAAAACTACATATAAACAACAGAATCATCTTATTCTGGAAAGAAGAATGCAAAGAAAAAAGTACCAACAAGCAGTGGAAAATTCTACAAGGAAGTAAAAATCCCATCCCAGACTACCCAAGAAGCAGTACTGTTGCCATCTTCCGACTGATTACTGGCCACGACTGTTTGGCCGCTCATCTACACAGGATTAATATTTTTGAATCCCCGACCTTCACACAGTTTAGGGACCCGAACTCATTGATGGACGGAGATCATCTGCTCCAGTGTAGTGCTCTGACAAAAACAGATGGAGAACTGACAGCACAACTAGTCACACGTTATTAGGAGGCCAGAAGGAAAATGAAAATTCTCCAACTCCATGAGCATTAGCAACCAACCAACCAACCAACCAACTTCATTAATGCAAAAACTCATTAGTTGCTAGGTGACAAGTTGCCTCTTGTATTGCAAAATACCTACTGGAAGTAAAACAAATTTATTGGCAGAACCAAAAGGAGGTATTTAAAATTCATTCTGCGATCCTAATTTTTCAAAATAATTTTTTTCCCCCAAACCATCAAATATATGGGTTCATTTAAGTTTTTATTTTAAAATAAAATCATGCATCTAAACTTTTGCCATATATGGACTATATAAATGCATAATCTAGAATTAGGATGGAGGAAAAAATGTATCACAGAAACTCTTATTTATAACAGGTTTGCATAAGGGTTTTATACCTGAGAGACGTTCAATAATTCTGTAACTATATTGGACTGTGAAGTTCAGTGTAAAAACAAAGAGCTAAAGTTGTGGCAGTGAGAATGATATCAACAATGATTATAAGGATAACAATAATAGCAATAATAATGACATAAAATATGACGACACGCATGCACACACACAAAACAAGCTTTACAAAACTGGAAAACTACAGTTTGGTCGGCCGTTCTCCGGCTCTGACATTTTTCGAGAGGGGGAAGCGGGCTGTTGCTAGTTCTTTAGCGGGAATTTCAAGCAGAGGAACATTCGTATTTTAAATATTTCACGCATTTGCATATTTGCAAACCAGTAGCCATATTATTACAATAGCAATAATAATAGGACTTACAAACTCTAAAAATCGTAATTCATGCCTGCAAAAAATAGCAAAGAAACTTCACCAACGCAAGCACCAAAAGCAACTGAAGCCATGTGATCCAAACAAAATTAAACTGGCAACACGGTATTGGATTCAGAAGCCACACCTAGCAGCAACAATGCTGATTGGTGCTAGCAGACAGTTTTAACTTCCTGACCATGACACCGGATGTACAGACTTCCAGTACTACCAAAAGAAGCAGTTAGTGCGTGTAAGTAAAAGAAATATTCGAATTGAGTGGTGTTGTAATGAATATCTTGCATGATAATGAAATTGCAAGTTGGATTTCAATGTTTTAAAGCTAATATATAGTCCTATATTTTCATTCTAAAGATAATTTTGAGGATATTGGGCCAGCTGGATAGCATCCAGCACATTTGCCAGTTGGGTTGGCAGGCCTTGGCCCGTAGGGATTGTTGTGCCATGGAGGGAGGGGGTAAAAGTTGTTTCTACTCTGAAGAAAATAAGATGACTTTGGTTTAAAAATTTTACTTATCCTTGGGCTAATAAGAAATTCACTAACATTATTAAAAGAAAATAAATAATTTTAGTTTCTCAAAATAAATACAAATATTTGCTAAGTGTATCTAAAAAATATAAAAATTTTAAATAAAAAATGTGGAATTTATGAATTTAGCTGTTTAGATTATGACAGGGTTTACATTGGTAAATATCAACTGTCATTTAGAAACTACAACAGAAGAACATTTTAGAAACATTATATTAAACAGATTAATAACCAACTGTGGCAGATTATTTTTGGTTCTTTAATCATTAACTAAATCCAGAGATTAAATCATTAACACGATTATATGGGCCTATAAATTTGATGATTTTCATTGCATAATGACTTTTGAAATACCATCAACTGATTCTGTCAAATGTTTTACTTTCAGTAGTCAGCAATACAATAGGAAATATTACCTATTGGTTGTAACAGTATCAACATAAACAGCCACTAAACAGAAGATGCAAATGTTTGAGTTGCAAAACTAAGGTAGTGCTGTTCAAAATATATAAAAAACCAACAAAGTTTCCATCATAATATTTACTATAATTTAAGACAGATGAAGTTTCTTACAAAATATTATAATTGTAATATGCAAGTCACTATTTTCTCCAAAAGTCCTTTTTATGCCAAACAAGGATGTATTATCCTGTGACTCTATTTGGTGTTGTCATCTAAGTGTTATATTGTATGCTTATTAACCCTTATACTTTCCTGCCAACTTGCTGCAAGTGTACCATTAAAACTTTGCACTGAAGAGTGCAGCGTAATAAATTTGCTATATTGACATTCAGGATGTGTAAAATGATCAGGGCACAAGTAAATAAAAATGATAAAACAAATGGAAATTCCATTTTATAAGTCTTTGAATCTGTAAAAATTACACTAGAACCAACTATGATGGTAAGCTGTGCATTTTTATGAGTCTAATCCTTTAACATAGCAACTAACTCTTGTTCATTTTGATGATGTAGATACATAACCTCTGTTACTATGTGTACTGTCACAGGCAGACATATTGGCTCAGCTGTTTTACTCTCTTGCACAGCTGCTGCTTACTTTTCTGTTTGTTATTTTAGATTACAACATACTACATGAATTGATAATACTACAGTATGCGCTAGATTTACGGTGTGGTGCGGGCAGAGGGGAAGAAGCGAGAGCTAACACTCTTTTGTTTCTGCAGTTCGTCCACCTTGAAAAACACAGTTCAGCAAAATAGTGTATAAGATAAGCAAAGATACCACAAGTAACATTGCATCTTCTAAAAATATTCCTTACTTTTGCCCACACCAGCTCAATTGCATTCAGATCAGTTATACGGAGGTAGATGAATAATGCGTCCCCTTTCGAGAGCCATAACATCCACAAATGTTCATACAAATATAAATCATTTTCAAGTAAATGCTGACGTACATTACCACCACACTCGTAACAAGGATAAACTGGCAATTCGAGCGCACCAAACGAGCCTTTATGAAAGAAGCTTTAACTACAAAGTGATAATGTTATATAATAAACTTCCAAATTCATTTAAACAAGCTGCATTATTAAAACACTTTAAGAATAAGGTTAAGAAATTTTTGCATGCACACTGTTTTTATATGGTTAATGAATTTTTAGAACTATATCCATAAATGAGCACTGGGAGCATAGTACATTCACAAATCTATAATATTCATATTATGACATTTCTTGTAGTAAATTAGTCTGCAAATACCACATGAAACCATAGAAAAGCTGCTTACAGTGTATATTGTATGTAATCAATTTGACTTTATGTATATACTATATTTATACATTTTGACGTGTCTCATAACATGTATATGTTGCTAAGGACGAACTAAAATTCTAATTCTAACAATTCTAATTAACCTTGAAATTGATCAAAACGAAATATGGCGTCCATGATAAAGCTTAGCATATTAGCCACTAGATATCAGTGCATAGCACATTTCAAATTTCAAAGTTGTCATCTATGTTTACGGAAATGAAGTGAAATGTGTAGTGTTTAACGCCCACTTTTACTACATACGGCACCGCAGGCGGTGACACTGATGATGCATGAGATGATGATGGAGCACTGGTGGAATGAGATGGTGGGGGAAACCGGAGGTCCAGGAGAAAACCCGCCCGAGCGCCGTGCTGTCCACCACAAATCTCACTTTGCGGTCACCTGGGAGCGAACCCGGGCCGCCTTGGTGAAAGCCAAGCGGTCTAACCACTGAGCCACGGCACGGCCTATGTTTACGGAGCTAAACAAAACTTACTGAATGAGGACTTGGAGCCCGATCATTCTTCTTATCATGCACATATAGTACTTTGGGAGCTATGTAAAAAACTGAAGCTGCTGACAGTGAAGTAAACTAGGTTATCAATAATAACTAAACACTAGTAACACAACTTCACTTATCTTATTTAAATCCTGGGACCGGTTTCAAAGCAGACATCTGCTTTATCCTCAGCCACTCAGCTTGACACTCACCCACTAACTGACTAGTGGGTGAGTGTCAAGCTGAGTGGCTGAGGATAAAGCAGATGTTTGCTTTGAAACCGGTCCCAGGATTTAAATAAGATAAGTGAATATAAAAATTATTTGTGGTTGGTTTATTGACACTCGTCACTTACTTTTTCATATATTTATGAGAGACTAGTTTCAAAGGCCCTGGCCTCCATTTTCAATCTCTTTCCAACTTGAGTTGGAAATGGAGGCCAGGGCCTTTGAAACTAGTCTCTCATAAATATATGAAAAAGTAAGTGACGAGTGTCAATAAACCAACCACAAATAATTTTTATATTAATTTTGACGTCACTGTTACTAAATTCCTCCAAACACAAATCAAGATGGTGCTAGAAGAAAGACGAACTCTCCAGAAATCCGTCTTCTTCCCTCCACCGTTTTGGCAAGCTTTTATCTCCACAATGCACTGCCCGTCCCTTTGAACTCGTCCCTTGTGCCACCTCGCCTCAACAATGCGTTCGCGACACTACGTTAAAAAAACTAGAAAACCCAAACACCAGATATGGCAAATTTACATTTCATCCAAAATACTTCAAAAAATTTGAAAAGATATTTAAGAGCTTCAACATAAAATTAGCCCCTCAGAACAAACACAACATCTGCAACTTACTGAACCACCCTCTAAAAAATAGCACACCAAAAACTCAATTATCAGGCATTTACCAAATGAGCTGCCGGGATTGCAACAAGATATTCATTGGGAAGACTAAAGGGAATCTAGGAACAAGAATGTAAGAACACTTCAGAAATATTAAATTCAAACACATGGACAAGTCTGCCCTAGCACATCACTTTTGGACGGAGAATCACATTATAAAGCAAGAAATAGAATTGATCAAAACAGGCAAAGAAACCTCTAGAACTGCAGATTTGGGAAAACATATTTATTACGAAGAAACAGCAACTCTTGATGAATTTTGAAATTCCCGCCATAGATGACATCATCAAACTTACCAGAACATCAGATGGCAGCATGACACCAGATGCATCAGTCAACCACAGAACTGAGGATAGGGAAGAAGTTCCCAGAAACTAGTCTTCATTAAAAAAAAATTGTAAGTGGAGAAAAGTATATACAAGATAGATTCATTTGCCTAATTTTAGTAACTTAAACATTTTGTTTAAATATCAACTTTGGTGCTTAGTACTTGGTTCCTTAGTTCTCAATAAACATATATGAAGAGCTAGCTCTGAATGAAATTTTATCTGTACTAAAACTGTGCAGATTGAATTACCTGAGACCAGATCATATCCCTTATACTTTAATTAACTACTACAAGAAGTACTTACTGTATGTCCACAACAAGAAGGCTAGAGGGGCATGAAGGGCAGAGGAGCTTGAAGTGTTTATCTGCTCCGGTAGCAGATCTGTTTACTAGGAAATGAGTGTATGAGAGTACATATGAGTCACCCATGCTGCCAAATCTAACATTTGTTGCAGTAAATGCAGCGATAGGTATTGTGCAGGGGTGAGTTATGTGACAACACTTGTGTGTTTTAAACAAACCTTCCATCCTTGTCATACTTGGAAGGTGAGCATAAACACCGTTGGGGCAGCAAAAGTGATTATGCTACACATTCCTCAGCTTGCCTTCTTGTCGTGGGTCTACAGTACTTACATAAATGAACTGTATAATTTTATTTGGAAAAATCGTGTATTTCCTAATAACGGAACTATCACTGTACTCACACCTGAAAATTTGGTGGTTCCGTGCTTGCTGTATATAAACCATGTGCACCAACAATCTGCTGCAGAGTAGAATCGCAGCACCCTAAACTGAAGTCTGGAAAATGCTGCATGCAACCACTTGCGAGTAGCTGCTAGATGTCCGTTGTCAGCTTTGTACCAGATGTGGGTGATGGCGCTCCGTATGTATGTCATGCTTATACCACTGCGCATCAGGGGTAAATAATCCCTCCCATACAATGCTGTGTTACTATGCCTATATGTTCCTACATATTCTGGACTCATTTTTGACTACTTCTAGCTATAATCGGCACACAGGCCCCGCGTAAAGCAGAGATGATGCCATCAAATTCTCAAGCGTGTGCAGGTGACAGCATAATGATAATTCCTTTGTAAGTCCAGCTGTGGTATAGTGGGATAGAGCATTATGCTTTGGTTCCCTGCTGTGGAATGCTCCTCGATTTTAAGACCCAGGTATAGGACTGGTACCCACTTAGCATCGTGAGGAAATTGAGGAGCTACAATAGATAGTGAACCCTGATCTTGAAAGCCAACATTTCTGGTTGAGGATGCATGATGCTGACCACATTACCTCCCCCTATCAGTTGGATTATTGCCCACCTCTGCCTTACATATGTGGGTGTGAGGCCAGCAGTTGAGTTGGTCAACTGTGGCCTGCATCAGTGGCTGTTATGCAATGGGTTACTTTATGTATTTTATGATCAGTGGTGTTGTTCATACTCCCAAAGCCAACAGGAATCATTCATTAGCTCAAAATTTGTGCCCAATAGCCTTAACGTACACCATGTGCAAATTGATGGAAAAAAATTATAAATCAGTGACTAAAATGCTTGTGGATCAATATAGATTTTTCACTAAAGATAAAAATGGTTTTCACCATTGTCATTCTGCAGCTTTACCTTTAATCACACTGCAAATTGAATTCCTAAATGTCTTCTCAATTGTGCAACATGTTGTTGTGACATTAGATACACAAGAAAGCTTATGATACAGTCAGAAGGCAATATGTACTGCAAACATTTTGCAAAATTTATATGAAGGGAAATATGTTTCAGTTTATATAGAAATTCCACCAATAGTATTCGAGTAAATGCAATGGAATCACATTGGAACTGGTAACAATAGAAAATGGCCTACCTCAAAGATCTCTACTCAACATCATACTATTTCTTATAGCAATCAGCAAGATTGTATCTTTCTTGATTCCTTCTGTGAAATGTTGTTAATACACTTAGAGGACTTGATTGTATATTATAAAGGTAATAAGATGTGGACTGAATGCTTTGTGGAACAAAGAAATACTTCAAAATCCTCAACCTTCCTTCAGGCGCAATGTTAAGTGTAGCAGCACAGGGCGCAATGTGCCTGACAGGCACACTTTGTAAATCACAGTTAAATAAACAATATAATACATTTGTGAAGTTAAAATATTGTCGTGCTTTGTTAAATGATCATTATATTATACATATCACATATTTTTGATGAATATCATATGAAAAATGGTTCTGTTGTGAAAATCTTACATTGATAAAATAATGTTATTCAATATGAGTATCCTCATTTTTAGTGTACAACACACTTAAGTTTATTGCAGTCACATCAAATCCACTCAGAAAGAATAACAGTGCTTATGGTAAATGAGTTAATGATGCAACAATGCAACCAATGGTGCAAAAACTATTATAACACAAATTACAAACTAGATTGGTATGTGACATACAAAGAACACATTTACATATTTTGTTCTCATATCTTGATAATCTTCTAATACCAGTGTCCATGGTACATACTGCACATCTTCGTTTTGTACTTGGCCCAGGATTTGATTCATCCTGGTTTTCTGCCTCCATGTTTGGTCGAAATGTCTTTAGCTTTCATTGAAGATCTAGAGGCACCCCAACAGTTTTCATACTTCTGACTATCTCTCCTATAACAAGTTTGTGTGATAGTTGCTTCAAGAATACTCTCCTTTGCACTGATTCTACTCCATTACCCAAATATATGATTTGGGAATTGATAGCACTTATGTTCAGCAAGGTAAAAAGTATCGCCATTGACCGTCACTTAGTGTTCTAAGACATGTCAAATGTAGCACACATTTTGTCTGCAGTGTCAACCCCTCCCTTTGTTGAGCTATAAAAGGTGATTATGGTTGGGTTCTTTTTTTATCTTTAGAGCCAGGATCAATTGTTGCATCATTATGCAATGTAGATACAAGAATCACATTTCTTTGTTTCTTTGGGATGTACGAAACTAAGGTAGTGTCTTTCCTACTGTATCACTACTGTATTCTTCTCTTCTTTTGGTGGCTACAAGTTCAGGTGACAACTGTTTTTTGTTTCTTTTCAAGGTACCCACATATAATAGCTGTTTCTCTTTAATTCCTCACAAAGTTCTATATCACTGAACCAATTATCGGCTGTTAAATTACGACCTGTACCAAATAAGGGCTCAGCCATACATTTAACCACATCACTTGGCTTGTTACTGATCAGGAAAGGACCTTCAGGTTGCTTTCCAGGATAGATTTCTAGGTTAAACGAAAAAATTATTTTAGCATTCATAAGTGCATATTACTCCGGGAAGAAGAGTAAGCAGGTTATGTGGGCGCCTTCCAACACTTTTCAAATGTGGATTACGACTCCACTTAGTAATTTTATCCTTTCCCAAAAAGTAATCGGTGCCCAAAGTTGGTTCATCTTCATCCGTTCCATTGTCCTCTTGTTCAGTTTCAGAATCACCATCACGATCCTCTAAATTATCTTCTGAATTTGTGTCACTATCATCACCAAATTCCTCATTCAGGTATTCATCGTCATCTTCCAGACATCTCATCACTTCTGCAAGGTCTTCAGCTTTGTCCAAGTCGTACACTCTCTTTGAGTTTGACATTTTCAAATATAAAACCTGAAGCAATACAAATGTATGTCAAGTTCGGGCGCATGTGTCTGACAAGTACAGGAAGAGAAATAATACCGTTTATATGCATATTTATAAAATACTGCCATGTTTCATAAGTAAGTAAAATTAATGATATTGTTCAAAATAAGTATTTAAAACGTATAATTCTTTTCTTGGAAGTGTTGAAAATAGTGTTGTTGAGTCGATGTCCATTTAACAATGGAGGCAAATAGTCTCTGAAACATGTTCCAGGAAAATTTAAAAGTGTTGTTTTGTGTCATTAATTGACTCCCTTTAAATTTAATTTAAAATGTACCTTGTGAATTGGTGCACAATCGTGCGCAATGTGCCTGACAGATCACTTTTTTAATAAAAACCCTCCAACTGGCTCAAAGACAAACTGACCAACAATGTCTTAAAGTTTAGCAGGAAATAGGAAGCTACCCATTGTTGGAAGTAGCTGCTCACTCTCTAATGACCAATACGAAATAAACATTAATTGGTGTGCCTATCAGATGCGTTGCGCTCGACGGAAGGTTAAAAAGACTTCAAAATTGGTCAGCAACAACTGGCCTAAAATTTTCTGAATCTGACAAACTGCATCACTTTTCACAGCAGCAGAATTCCTCTAAAAGACTTGAAACTTTATCTCATTGCTATAGTTAAAATATTAAAATTACTTGATGTGTGTTTGGAGGAATTTAGTAATAGTGACGTCAAAATTGATATAAAAATTATTTGTGGTTGGTTTATTGACACTCGTCACTTACTTTTTCATATATTTATGAGAGACTAGTTTCAAAGGTCCTGGCCTCCATTTTCAATCTCTTTCCAACTAAAATTTCATAAATATATGAAAAAGTAAGTGACGAGTGTCAATAAACCAACCACAAATAATTTTTATATTAAAATTACTATTTGACATCAAACTTTTATGCATACCTCATATAAAAATTCTGGAAAATGACTGCATAAAATGTGCTAGCATACTTACAGTATTGTTAGTCGCCTTTAAAGTAGTTGTATCATAGGTATATGAGAACTCTGGTGGTTTACTGGGAACAGTGCAAGTTATTTAGGGAATTTAATATCATGCTGGCACATTTCCATGATAGCTAAATGGCTAGAGCGACTGGACAAAGAATAGAAACTCATGTTTCAAATCCTGGCTATGGCTCTGACTCTACCTTACTAAACCTTATCCTACATGCAGCTAGTATGAAACTATTCATTTCCATTAATTGACATAATAATAGCCTAAACTATGAAACTGGACCTTAAAGTACTTACAGCAATGTAAGTCGCCATTGAGGTAGTTTTCTGCTCATGTTGTTCTCGGGAAGCAAGCCAGGTGAAAAGACGATTAGAAATCAATGAATCACTGGATATAACACAAATATAAACAAAGACTGTTGATGTTGGGCCTAGGAAGTGTGTTATGAGTGACAACGGCAGCCACCGCAGGTCTTTGTTTATATTTGTGTTATATCCAGTGATTCATTTGTGGTTATAACATTTAATAAATATCCTGATGATGGGAGCGATGCACATGTTGATTTCTGATCATCTTTTCACCTGGCTTGCTTCCCGAGAACAACTTGAGCATATTCGCACAAAAGTGAATCGAGAAGATATTAACACACTGCTTCACTTACACTGTTTTTTCACAAGACATGTTTCTACCAGTGGGACCTTGGGAGCATCCCTCACCACCGACCAGCAATAATCACTAACATGGATCCAATAGATAGTCAACATGAAAAATTCAATGCCATGACCGGGACTTGAATCACAGATCTCCCGGTTTATGTTCAGCCGCTCTAACCCATTGAGCTACCGTGGCCAACTTAATGGGTTAGAGCGGCTGGACAGAAACCAGGAGATCTGTGGTTCAAGTCCCAGCCGTGGCACTGAATTTTTCATGTTGACTATCAAAAACCTTAGCCTATATACGGCTAGTGTGAAGAAATGATTAATTTCCATCAATTAACGAAAATAATGGATCCAATGCTTTAAAGAAATTTTTAATCAGACCCAGTTTGATGTTTAACAGAGGGAGCAAAATTTTTCTATATCCAATCAATAGCTGCTGCTTTATGTTCGATATACCTAGTTCCAAAATTTGTTGAAGAGGCTAGTCCATCCTTTTGTAGTGCCAAGTCTTAACCTGGCTGTCCCATTCGCATGAATTACTTGACTTAATTCCTGTTACTTCTGGGTGGAGCATAGGGCACATACAAGAGCTCTCCAATCTGACTCAATTTGCTTCCACAGTTTTGATATTCTTCCAGGACTTCCCAACTGACACTGCCTCTGCTTCCACAATTCAGTGCCATGTTATCTTTGGTCTCCCTCTTCTTCTAGCTCCTTGTGGATTCCATTCAAGAGCCTGTTTTGGAATGCTGTCAGGACCTGTCCCATGTGCATAGGAAACAATAATATTTTGTAAATCCTTGTTGACCAAGCGGGATGGCTCAGGTGGTTTCGTCTGTGGTCCACATTTGGGAGGCCCGGGTTCGATTCCCGTGGCCAACCTACCTGACCCATGGGTTTTTCGGGGGTTTTCCTGGGTCGCTAGGCAAATGCTGGGTAGGTTAATTACATCCCCCGAATTTCCTGTCCCTCCATTTCATATCATCTCTCATCTAGTGGTCTCTTTCAGGATAGAAGTGTCGGCGGGTGTCTCGGTGGTGCATGGCAGGATGTTATGCTATGAGGTAAACTACTACCTCCTCCGGTAGGTCGGTTACCGGTCTCCGCTCCTCTGCTGGGACCATTTCAGGACCACCAGCCAGGGACCTTTGGGACTCGGATCGCCTGCCTGGGAGCATTAGTGCTCGGCTGCTGGGCCTGTTGCTGTCCCGTTATAGGGGAGCGTGTCCGTTGCCCTGGACTGTCGGGGGAAGTCTCTATCCAAGTAAATTGTATGGACCCTGACCTCTGCACTATCGTGGCTGCTTGGGTCGGCCACCCTCTGCCTCCTTCGCCTCATCCTTCCGCCCGGGGGTGCCCCCACTTGGGGGCATAGGAACAATGGGTCCAGCATAGTGGCCTACATACCGAATCCCCTCGGTAATGAAATCCCAATCCCAAATCCTTGTTGTAAGTAAAGAAGAATTGTAACCATGTTTAAATCACAACATATTTGCCACTTAAATCTATCATTATTTATATAATTTAAAATATCTCTCATATTCTGCGTAGCCAACTGGAACTGAAGGCAAAGTGTTTCCATTGTGCAATAATACAGCTTTAAGGCTCAGCATGGAGGCATCTAAGAATAACCTTCATTGTTCTGATGTGTATTCGATATTTATGGCTACCATTAATGCTTGCACATCATTACAAAATATGTTATTATTTTAGTTAATTGATGGAAATTAATTATTTCTTCACACTAGCCATATGTAGGCTAAGGTCTTTGATAGAGTACACATGAAAAATTCAATGCCACGGCCAGAATTTGAACCACAGATCTCCTGATTTCCGTACAGTCGCTCTAACACATTGAGGTCCCATGGCCAACCTATCATCATGACATTAAATTCTCCATTTGACTCGTGTATTTCGCCAGTAGACCACAGGGGCTCTCGCAATCGAGATACACCATTGTGGTGACTTACTATAAGTACTTGAGTCCTAGGTTTCATCATTTAACTCTTATTATTTTAGTTAACTGACTAAACTAATAAGAGTTAAATGATGAAGCCTGGGCCTCAAGTACTTATGATAGTAAATTGCCATAATGGTGTATCTCGAATGCAAGAGTCCCTAGTGGTTTACCGGGGAAATAGGTTAGAGTGACTGTACGGAAACCAGGAGATCCGTGGTTCAAATCCTGTGGATGGCATTGAATTTTTTATGTTTACTCTATGTTATTATTTATTTTGAAAATCTGTTCCAAAGGCCTCTGCCATCCTCTAAAAGTAGACACCTTGGCATTTTCTGAGAGGTGGTTAAACTGCCTTCGTCAAGATGCTAGCAGATCCACTTTAGTCTTTGAAAGTTTCAAATCCTGAACATGATCATTAACTCACCTTGAGTCATTCTGTGTAAGCGGGATGGAGTTTGAATGTTGAAATCGGGATTATTATGTTGAAGCTCCTGGTGCATCTTCAGAAGTGCTGGATTTAGGTTTGTCATCCAAATCAATGTTATAGATCTCAAGTGGAAATGGAATAGGGAGTTCATAGGAGTGGCGCACTGGACGAATAGCTGAAGGTTTGTTTGGGTAATTCACAGTCAACCTTTTCTTCTTTGAAATGAACTTCACAGGAGGTATCATGCAGAAATAATAATCACTGACATGGTTGGTTTGTTCCCTCCAAATCATGGACACAGCAAAGAGCATTATCTCTTTTTTCCATTTAGCCATTCACTGAGAGATGCACCAAATTTGGGTCCCAGCTTTTATCTTTGTCCCCTATTTTGCATCCAAAATACAGATGGTATGTTTTCTTTATTAACCTGTAACTGGTGAGGTGGGGTTTGAGCTACCTCATAACATTTTTGAAGTGACAGTACTCTCAAGCTGGACGGCTAACAAGCCTTGAATGTGGTGTACCTTCTAGTCGCCTATCTAGCAGCTGAGACACAAGTAGCTTTGCTAACCAGTGAAAAAGTTTCAAGAGCGATTTCATGTTTCTTACTAACTGGGGTAACATACACCACACCTCACCAGTTACATAACTTTTTATTGGGTGTTACAATTAAGTGTTACACATCATTATGGCAAATTCAAGGAATACTATTAGGGGTAATGATCCTAATTTTAGTGATTGGCTTAATGATATTCTCAAAAACTTGAAAAGTGACTTCAGTGGTGAAATAAACAAGAAAGTTCAGTCATGTATGGATTCACAAATGACTGCACATTGATATCTTTTGTACCAAAGAAACACGGGGCCGTTCTGCACATCTCATCTATGCACCATACAATGTGTACTGACAATGTAACCAAAAAACCAGAAATCGTACAGTTTTATAATGAAACTAAAGGATGTGTTGATGCTTTGGATGAAAAGTGTGCAAGTTATTCAACAAGCCAAAATTCTAGCCGGTGGCCATTGGCTGTGTTCTTCACACTTTTAAATGTTAGCCTAGTCAATGCTTATATTATTTTTAAATCATTTCCGGGAAATCCTGGCCAAAGCAGACTTGATTTTGTGAAATCTTTAGCGCGACAAATGACTGAGCCACAGCTGAATGCAAGATTCCTAAACGGACAACTTCCACAGGAGTTACATCAAAATACAAGGTGCATCCTCAACAAAACTCATCCCATAGAAGCCAGGCAAGTTACAGAAACAAGTAAGATGTACCATGTGCCCTAGAAACTTACACAGAAAGACACGAATTACTTGTACTGATTGTGAAACTTCGACCTGCTCAAAATGTTCAGTGAGCATGTGTAAAAATTGTGACAAGTAAATTCTGGTAAAAAGTGCTCTAACGTACTCTTAGGAAACAAAATGTTAAATATTGGTTATATTCATCATGCTAGATGGTACTACATAAGAAGTTATCAGTTTTAGAAATGTTTTATCTCTGAAAAGCTCAAAGAACTAAAGTGCTAAATCTTTTCATTCTAATTTACATTGTCTAAATGCGAACCATTTAAGTTCTGTGTTTGTTATGGTTTACCAATAAATATGATATTGTCATGGATAGAGTCAAGATGAAAAATTCAATGCCATGGCCGGGTTTTGAACCACAGATCTCCTGGTTAATTTCCATCAATTAACTAGAATAATAAAAGACAAATGTCGGGTAACTCTGCTTCATGGACCCTGGACTCATTTGAGCATCATTTCATCCAATTCATTCACTGTTCGATATGACTTAACGTTGGAGGACGTAAGTTACACGAATTAAAAAAAAAAAAATTCAATGATGAAGCCTGGGACTCAAGTACTTACGATAGTAAGTCGCCACAAACGGTGTATCTCGGATGCGAGAGCCCCTAGTAGTTTACAGGGTAAATATATGAGTCAAATGACCAGCAGATCTGTGGTTCAAATCCCGGCGATGGCATTGAATTTTTGATGTTGACTCTAACTATGATATTGTTATGTTCATTATACTTCCCTTCATATGCCATTTCAGTATTGCGTTGATATTTGTAACCATTTCCTTGTGAGTCTTGTTTAAGTTCTGGGGTTTGTCAAACCCTACCTCACCAGTTACGGGTTAATGAAGTTTCTTGACAGAAAAATTGCTGAAGTTTTCTTCTGAAAAGAGTAAACCCAGATGTATACTATAATGAAAGCAGACCACTATGGCCACTTTTACTGTCATTCGTTAATAGCATCACAAAATTAGTCAAAAATAGCTTATTTTGTTTCTGCAACTTTTTGGTTATTGTCCACTGTAATCTAATCATTTTCAATAATAAGTCTATTATCTTGCCTCGAATGTTTGTATAAGATCAACCCAATATACTATTATGGTTGTAGAAGTTGCGCAGGAGAAGAAAGGGTTATGAAAGTTGTCTAATTAGTTGTTCAGATCAGTATAATCTAAATGGTTACCATTTGGAAAATATTTATTGCACAAGCATAATGTAATTGATAAAAGTAATATCACAGCTATTGTCTCAAGCTGGGATGAAGAGAAACCTCTTTGTGGGAATGTTGCCACTAGAATGTAGAATGTACAAACCTGCATGGAAGCTTTTACCGTACTCAGAATAATGATGTAAATCAGCTAGGTATTCACCCGACAAATTGCAATAGCATTGTCATTTGTGGTAAGAATTTTAAGGTACTGCTAATGAATGTAAAATCTTCATAGGTTTCATTGTAAAACAGAACTGCTGTTCTTAATGTTAAAAAAGAATACCCTTGATAGATAGAGTCAACGTAAAAAATTCAATGCCATGGCCAGAATTTGAACCACGGACCTTCTGGTTTTCATCCAGTCACTCTAACCCATTGAGCTACCATGGCCAACTTGCCATATGACATTAATTTCTCCATTTGACTCGTATATTTTCGAGGTAGACCACTAGAGGCTCTTGCATTTGAGATACACCGTTTGTAGCAACTTACTATTTTAAGTACTTGATTCCCAGACTTCATCATTTAACTCTAATTATTAAAGTTACTTGATGGAAATTAATCATTTCTTTACACTAGCCATGCATAGGCTACGGTTTTTAATTGATAGAGTCAACATGAAAAATTCAATGCCATGGCTGGGATTTGAAACACGGATCTCCTGGTTTCTGTCCAGTCGCTCTAACCCATGTATGGCTAGTGTGAAGAAATGATTAATTTCCATCAATTAACTAAAATAATAAGAATACCCTTGTCAACAGGATCAAGGCAGACAGTTGCCTGCATCTGTGGTGTGGAGGTAGTATGTCTGCCTCACATTCAAGAGGTCCAAAGTTGTCAGGGTGAGTTATCTGGATAAGGTTTTTATGGGGTGTTCCTGAAAGAGTTGAGTAATTCTAAACTCCATGAACTCAAGCACATTCAAACATCATTTCGTCCAATTCATTCATCTACCAATATAACCTATGTTGGAGGATATTAAATGAATTTTCTAAAACAAGAGGGCAGTCAGAGTGGTTCATTTTTCTTTTAATAGTGGCAATCAATTTCTTTTGAAAATATGTGCTTCAATTTTACATATTTCTGTGAGTGTACTGGAGACCCATGACAAGAAGGCAAGCTAGAGGAATATGCATAGTAATCACTTTTGCTGTCCCAACAGTGTTTATGCTGACCTTCCCAGTATGACAAGGATGGATGGTTCTTTTAAAATACATAAGTATTGTCACATAACTCACCCATACATAATACCTATCGCTGCGTTCACTGCAACAAACATTAGATCTGGCAGCATGGGTGACTCATATGCACTCTCATACACTCATTTCCTAGTAAACGGATCCGCTACCGGAGCAGATAAACAGTTCAAACTCCTCTGCCCTTCATTCCCCTTTAGCCTTCTTGTTGTGGGCATACAGTAATGGCGATAGAACATTTATAAAATACACAAAAACACTGATGCTGCAAATGTTTAAGAACAATTTCCAAAGTTGAGCCTCGGATAAGGTTTAATTGGTAATAACATTTAAGTTACTAAAAGTGATTAAGCCTTTCTCGCTTTTTCACAGTATGCACTGCATGCGAGGATGGGTGACCATTGTTATCAGAGATATCTTTACTGGAGGACAGCCAACTTGACCAAATTGTACTGGACTGCAAGATTCCAAATGAACTAGATGTTGTCAGCTGGAAGGCAATTTGAAGAAGAGGAAGATGAATAATAATAAGCTCATTACTGGAGGGTTAATCTTCTTCTTCAGCTATTGGCACTGAAGGGGCAGGAGTTATTGCATCCTGACTGGGGGAACAAAGAGGATGTTTTTCTTTGTTCTTTATTTTCCTGAAGTGCTTTCTGGTACATTACTAACATTTGGTTCTGACTGTACAGCTATGTAAAATAATAATAGTGTTTAACGCCCACTTTTACTACATGCGCCACTGCAGGCAGTGTCACTGATGATACAGGAAATGAAGATGGAACACCGGTGGAATGAGATGGCAGTGGAAACCAGAGAAAATCCACCCCAGTGCCGTGTTGTCCACCACAATTCTCACTATGTGGTTGCCTGGGATCGAACCCGGGCCACTTTGGTGAAAATCGAGCTGTCTAACCACTCAGCCATGGTGCAGCCGTACAGCAGTGTCTTGAGTAACTAGTGCTGCACATAATTTCTTGCAGGTTAGTAAAATTGCATTATTTTTGTCAACATATTTAATATCTATGCTATATAGATGAGGGGATTACATTTGTACAACCAAAGCAGGCGTCTGTTTGCTGTACTGGACATAAATATCGTTCAAGTTTATAAGTAAAGCATTTAAGAGTATCTGATGAAAAATATATCCAGAAGTTCCTTGTTGTCACTCAAGGTCCCAAGGGGTTATGTACATTTGCCTGCTAAAATAAATATATGTGTAAGGCCAGCCATGTAAGTAAGCAATGGAAGATGTTAGTTTTACTCCATATTCCTTAATACCTGATTGGGTATTATGGGTCTTACATTACCCGCCTTGGTAGCGTAGATGGTAGCATGTCTGCCTTATGTTCAAGAGCTCCCAAGTTCGAATCTTGGTCAGGGTGCTTTATCTGGATAAGGAGTGACTGAATGAAAGTAAATGGGTTGAGCCCTTTCGGTCCCTTGCACGTAGAGCGCATGTTGGACCCATTGTGTCCCTCTTACTGGAGGGCTTATTCAAGTCCCGTGGCCTCCAGAAAGGACAGGATAAGTCTTGGATGAGAACTACTTATATAATCTGGTCTCAGTTTGTCTGAGCCCAGAATAAAGTGCCTAATGTTTCACATTCACACAAAATATGTAAAGAAGACTTATCCTCTCCACCACACTTCCTGCATGTGGAGTCTGCACTAACTTTCATCACATGCAGGTGTCTCTTTAGGGTGTCGTGCTTTGTCCACAGGCCAACAACAGTTGTACCCCATTAGAGGTTAGCATAATCCTGCTGTTCTTCTTGAAAGGTCCCTCGATCATAGATCGAGCTGGCCTGGCTGTGGTAAGATTACGCCATAAAGTGCCATGTTGAAATGATACCCAATCAAGGGTCTCACATCTGGCCCTTCGGGGGTAGTACCAAGGACACGTTCTGGACAAATAAACAAGTTGGCTGAGCCCTCCCTGGCTAGCCTATCAGCTAGTTCAATTCCTTTAATTCCAGCATGCCCGAGAACCCAACAGAGCTGTGCTGGTCGGCAAGAACAGGGAATATTCAAGGTCTCTTGGCACTCTCGTACCAACCTAGACCTTGTTGTAATAGCACATAGTGCTTTCAGGGCAGCCTAGCTGTCAGAACAGATACTAATCCAACCATGCAGCCAAGGCATCCCTAAGATGTGGTAAGCACAGGCCAAAATAGCATATATTTCAGCCTGGAATACTGTAGAATAACCTCCCAGTGAGTACGATAGCCTCGTCTTAGGCCCATAAATGCCAGCTCCACTCCCTGAGTCTGTCTTGGAGCCGTCTGTGTACCAGACGGACCCCTTGTCACACTCAGGAACCTGTGGACCACGAGTCCATTCCTCTCTTGGCGGAAAACTGACCCTATATTCAGAGTCAAAATTATAAATAGGCTTCATAATGTCACAACTCTCCATGGACCCTGGGCTCATTTAAGCATCAGTTCACCCATTTCATTCATAATCCAATATGACTTAATGTTGGAGGATGTAAATAAATAAATAAACAAATACAGTACTGCCAATATTGACACTGCTGTAATTAGCAGTACGGGTTACAGCAGCTTCTGTACTTAAGAGATACACATTGAAGAGATATGAGAATCATAATATGCATAAGATGAATTATTTTACTCACAGTTAGTATGTATACTCGTTTAGAGATGCAATAATGAGACTCTATAAAGAAATTTTATTTTGTCAGAGCTTGTACAGCATTGATGTAGGTAATTACCAGAGCAAGGATGTTCATACCGATTTCCTTGAGCAGTGTAAGACCAGGCATGGCTGTACACCGCAGCGCTACCAGCAAGGGCAAGGTTCATTGTAGAATGCAACTCATTACTACAAAACAGGTGTAATTGTATGACACAGAGCACTTTGGTAGGAAGGAAGACAAACGAATAACATCTTTGTTGTGTTTCAAAGATGAGCAACTAAACTTGCTGCACAACCATTGTATGTTTTCTAGAAGTGTACTTATTCATGTCCTTAGTTACTTCATTATTTACATTTACATTTCAGTGGGCTACTTCAGCAAACGTGGAAAAAAGAGAAGCCAGATAGAGAAACTAAATTAGCTGAAATCATTAACAAATTAGCAACAGATAACTAAATCTTGTTTTATGGGACATCCAATGAGTTTTTCATTTGAAAGGCTTCAGAGGTACATTATTGTTTTAGCAATATGGCCGCAGATGAGTAAATAAGTAGTAAAATTCCTGCTTTGGCATTTTGTCTAGTAAGACTTCAGATATTTAAGAAATTTATTTTATTATTTGGATACTATTTTACATTCGATCAAGACATGTTACAATCCAAATTATCATTGCTTGGGTGTTGCCACAATGTGCCTATTTAAATAATGAGATCAGCAAAAGACAAACCTGTATGTACTATATAAGAATTTGTATGTTGTACATAATGTTCTAAATAGATGTGCATTTACGAATGTCTCATAAGTCATTTTTTTTCTGGGCAACCTGTTTTGATGCCTCTCTGCTGTGTGTTTCTTATCTATGACTTGTTTGGATGCCGGGAGAAGGCCAGTCACAACCTGCATGCAGAACAGCGGGCAGTATGAACTTCCTAGCCCTGGTAATTACCATAGAAGACATGCAGTTGTTTGGATATTGGAGATGAAACAAATGTAGTCAACAGCCTCCTTCTAGACGTAAAGAATTTGTTGTAATATGACACAGAGCTTCATTAAGTTCTGTACAACTGGTTCAAAACTCTAGAATACAGGGGCACTTTGCACTGCCTTCATCACTATTTGTAAGCACTCTTATTGAGATTCAAAAGAGCTTCATAACTTGCAAAATTAAGCATCTCCAAAGCTTTCCTAGCCCTCCTGTGCTTGCAGTCTTTGTAGTAACATTTGTAATCTTGTTTAATGTTTGACTTGTAAATACTTATCAAAATTTTTGAGCACAACAGACATTTCACATTTTCACCCTAATGCAGCAAAAGTTATTGTTCCCACTCTTTTGAAATAGATATGTTTCATAGTTTTTTGGAAGAGCAATGTTGTAAGTATTGTTACAGTGTATATCAGTTTAAGTTGAAACATATGTCAGTTAAAGAAGGGAAGGTTGAAGCAGGGCAACATACTGGTTTGCCCCAGATGTGATATTACATCATATCATCAGCCAATACAGATTTGCTGACCTCTGATTTACAGGATTAAGGTGTTTTAAAATCAAGCTTTTCATTAATACTAGGTGACATTAATGCTCCATCCATCTTATCTGCAATTTCCCTCAAATCTTTGGTTTCATTAATAGACAGATAAATGTATACAAATCTCCCGCCAGTAGCCTGTTAGGACAAGTGGAATCTTTCTGAATGTTCTGAACACAGGCTGCTGTACTTTTCGTATTGCTCCAAGAGTTAGGTATTCTGACTGAAAGCAATAATTGCCTGTTTTAATCAATACTCTTTAATTAACTTGAATGTTGTCAATTGAGAAGGCTAGAGGGTGAATTTCTCTTATTCCAGGGATGTTCTTCTCCACATCATTGGAATAATTATTGCATTAGTTCTTTTAACTCTGCAATGATGTGCTAGGTTATGGAACACCCCACATCCTATATTTGTAATAATTACTATAAAACAAAACTGCTGTATGCTGTAGGGTTTTAGGTAGCTGAGACAAAATGTCACTAATTTATATATCTAAGTTTACCGGGGATGTAAATACCCCTTAATGAGACCATCAGCATTACCTTCTCGTTGATTGGCTGAGCCTGTTCCCGCCGTAAATATGGTTTACGTATTTAGGGTAATGGAGTAAACAAACGACATAACCTAAATTGAAATCTAAAGGAAACATGCATGACTCATGCAAATTAACTGTTGGAAACATCCAACACATGTATAAAGGATATTTAACTCACATTTACATATCCGGTAATGGAACAATCCCTTCCATATTGTAATCCGATTCCATGGCGTCAGTTTTGCTCTCCGATGCACTTTCGGCAAGATTAATGATAACACTCAATAATTTTGCCATTATTCACAACAGCCAAGATTTTATTTAGGTTGGCAAATAATTTTTGTAGAATAAACTATGCACATGCACACAAACACAGCATTTTTCACTAACGTATCACATCACTAGGGGTTTTCCTCTTCTTGCTTGGCGTTTTTATTTCTCTTCGAGATTTTCTGACACTTCTAATGACAATATCTGTAAGTTCCGAAGTGAACACCTTTCTTTCTGAAATAGTATTAACAATATGCATTATTTGTTTCTCGCCACTACGCATGGGATTTTCCTTACGATATTTGAGGTTAGAAGAACTCGCGGACTGTGCCATCATGTGCACCTGCATTTTACAGCGTCTGTGAATAACCACGACCGTCTTCAAACTGAAACTTCAACTCAGTTTAGTCAATGAAGACACGATAATAAGTTTGCACATACTGATGTAAGCAATACACTATAAATAAGAGATTTAAACAGAGTCGTTTTGAATCTCTTTAACTGCTGAGGTTCTCGCCGTACCGCGTGTTAATTTCTCCGTTCGAGATAACGTTGGTAATACCCACAGATTAATACCAGATGCTCAACTCCGTGCACCACATATACCGCCAAGGCCGTACTGCAGAGGGTTATGTTGGCTAATCTGCTGAACATCTATAGATTGTTTCCCTTACGTTGGTGCTTCTGTAAAACAGATGAAAGGAGAGAAGCAGAGTAAAGTTTTGAAACTTGTTTACTGTGATTGTATACAAAAGCTGTGACTAAAACAGAGAGATATAATTACGTGGTCGTATGTTTTCATAGTGATTGCTTTCTCTGTTGAGAAATAGAAGAGTTAACCTCTAAGTAGAGAATTTACTCGTGTTTATGAGTATGTATACAGCAGTGCAGCATGATTGTGTGAGTTAAGTAGCAGTAATTTATTTTCAAGTTGCCTGGCAGGACTCAGCAACTACTGTTGGTGTATATATTACTGATTCTATTTACTGTAAATATGAATCGAATAAATGATGGTAGGTGTAAGAAGAAAAGACGTAGTAAAGCTGTAAACAGAATGATGAAAGCCAATCAACAAAGAAGTAAGCCACATAAAGTTAACAGTTGTGTTGTCATGGGGGACTCATCATCTTCACTTGAAGAGAAATAAACTGATAAATCATCCAGACACAAAAAGCTAGCAGTGTTTAATGACATAGTACAAAACCATAATATGCGCAGAGGTGATGCTAGTGAAAAAAATTCCTATATGATTCATTACATCATATGGAAGGACACTTTCAAAGGTGCAAAGTTTGGCATGGATTCCCCCAATTGAATTTCAAGGACACTAAGGGACATTTCAAAAGTGCAAGACGCCAGCTTCAGATGTCCAAATCTTCAAAGGAAGCAAAGAAGATGGAAGCAGAGGGCCAAACATATGGAGCTGTGGAGTTTTAACCATCACATTTATTGGTAACCTACTATAAAAAATTCTGAAGTCTTTAAAAGCAGTTTTCTCAAGTAAATTTTTTCATGGTTTTGCTCCACGCGATGCAATTCTCATCCAATCTTAATTATATTTTGTCCTGTTATAAAGATACTGTATACAAGGACTACAAGGGCTTTTCGATTTGTATGGGGTTATCTGGCACTTAGATACATTCTCATGTGCTTTTTGTCTTTCTGAATGTTGAAAAATGATGTGTGTATACCAACACATTTTTATCACATGAAATCCTCAAATTATTTGCAAACTTCTTTCACAGAGGTTAATACTGATATGTTTTACACCTAAAATAAAAATATGAGCAAAAGAATTGCAAAACTTCATCGTGTGGAGCCTTTTAACATAAATTAATTTTATTTAGTTAATTAATTTCTTAATAGTGGAAATTAATTTTTCTTTCACACTGGCCGTGTGTAGGCTAAAGTATGGAAAGGTAGAGTCAGACTGAAAAATTAAATGCCATAGCAAGGATTTGAACCACGGCCATGACCATTTAATGTCATGTCGGCATGTTGGTCATAGGTGCTCAAGGGTTAGAGTGGCTGGACGGCAACCAGAAGTTCCATGGTTCAAATCCCGGCAATGGCATTGCATTTTTCAGTCTGGTTCTACCTTTCCATTAATAATAGTTGTTAAAGCTACATTCATTAAATTTGCTTTTTAGTATGTAAATGTGGTCCTTGTAATACTGTAAAATTTTCATGCTGATTGCTTAAAATAACTGGATTTTAGAATTTCACCATTTGGTTGCCTTAATGAGATCAAAATTTGTTGGGCAGTAAGATTCTCTCTCTCTCTATCTCTATCTCTCTCTCTCTCTCCCTCTCTCTATCTCTCTCTCTCTCTCTCTCTCATAATTTACCAATTATGTGGAAGTCATTCAGAATGAAGAGGACTTCTGCAGACATTCCCAGAAGATTCAAGATAAACATTTATTTTTTCATGAAAATGCCTTAATGAACAGTATTTTAATCAAAACTATCAGAGCCACTTAGAGAAAAGCAAAGTTTTTGTGAAGTATTCCATCTAAATGGCAATCTGGCTTATAGAGGTTTCTTTAAAAATCTTCATGTCAAATCCTTAGAAGATAACCTGAAGTACCAAACCTTCTCATCCAAACCGTAGCCTACACACGACTAGTGTGGAAGAAATGATTATTTCCATCATTTACCTGAATAACATAGTGGTTTAACTATGAAGCCTGGGATTTAAGTACTTACAGCATAGTAAGTTGCCACAAAAGGTGTGTGTTTGTAGTTGTAACTTGTTGGCGTTCTAGGTATGTTGCTGGAACACCACGGTATGAAATACTCAGTGATTGTAAAGCGATAGCGAGGTGTTATGAAAGCAATCTCTGAAGATAAACATGTGAAATGTAGATTGTAGTTGTGATAAATGTGATCGTTCAGTGGTGAATGTGTATGAAAAATCCAATGGCAGTCCACCTCGGTAGTGTGTCTGCCTCACGTTCAAGAGGTGCTGAGTTCGAATCTCGGTATGGGTAAATTACGTGTTTGGGTAAAGATGCATTAAGACGGCGTACGAATATGGTGGCCCTGACATCATAGCTCGAGCGATGCCAACTTCCACAGCATGCCATCGCGGAAAATACCAGCATTACGTAAGCAAACCAGCGGTACTGTACTGGGCAAGGAAACTGACGTAAAGAAACTCATGCATTGCTATTCTTCTTCTCCTCCTTCTCCTTTCCTTTTCTTTTTCTTCCTCTTCTTCTCATCGTTATCGTCCTCGCCAACACCGCCGCCGCCGCCACCACCACCACCACCACCACCACCACCACCACCACCACAGATGGTTGCGTGTCTATCTCAAGAGGTCCCGAGTTCGAATCTCGGTCTCGCTGAGTTACCTGGATAAGGCATTTTCCGTGGTTTTACCTGATACTTAAAGATGATTGTCGGGTAACTGTAGGCTCCATGAACCCTGGGCTTATTGAGCATCATTTCAACCATTCCGATCAATGACTAGAGAATGACACAACTGCATTCAATGACAACTTTGGAAGATGTAAATTAAAAAAAAAGAAAACATTCTTTTTCTTCTCATCACTATTATCACTGCCCGCCCTGGTAATAATTAAGCTTACTACGCACTATTCGCATTAGAGAATCGCTAGTTTTTAATAAAAAGAAGATATTTTGGCAACGTTTCTCTGTATTTGCATATATTACAGTTTCACATTTGGCAGAAACTTGTTTCCGTGACGTCATTCCGTACCAACATAACTGTACACCATCATAATGCATCTTTACCTTTGTTTTGTTTGTTTGGTCCCATCACTGAGCAGCATGCTAGGACATTGAACACTTCATACAGAAAACAACCCTCACCAATGCAACATAAAACATTTTAACTGCCACCACCATACATCAAAACATGCCTTTTATTTCTAATTTTTATTTTTTATTTTATCACCACCAAACAAAACATATGTAACATTTTAGGAACTATTACTGGTACATATTTTATATTACCTCCAAGAAAAGTAGGTCAACCATTCATTTATGGAGATAAGAACATTAAACCAAATACAATGATACATTGCATTCCCTTTATAGCACAGGACACTTTAACAATCATCCATAAATTACCTGTCCCGTAATTCCTGTAGAGTAATAGGCCCTGCTGCATAGATACTTATTAAGAGCATACTTATACTTGCCTGTTTTCCCTGAAGATAGTAATTTTAAGTCTTTTGGAAGGGCATTTAATACACACACATACAGCAGGCTGGCAAGTTGTTTGGAATAGACCGAAGAGGGGTTAAGTCGTGTACCTGCTCTGGAAAGAGGTTAACCACGTAGTGACGGGATGTGGATATTGCAGGATGACGGGTGAAAATTAGGTAATTGGGTTCATCGGGCATTGAATATTCTGACACATTCATAATATACTCCTTTCTGGAAACAAGTCAATCTAGCACTGGGTTTATGTAAGTTCATTCTTTTTCTATTTTGTGTTTCAAATAGGAAGGTGTTTGTCCTTGACAGCTACTAGGTGAGCAACCAATCGGAGTCCTGCGGTGTTGTCAAACTACATTCCCCCTAAGTAGTGTGTGACGAGCGGCAAACTAATCAGTCTCTAATAAATACTATTCGTGCTAAGACAAAACTTCAGATTTTGCAAAAACTGATCCATGTCAAAGAAGAGAGTAATGTATTTAACATAACCATAGAATCCCCGTATTTTTAGCTCAAATAGTTTTCCTAATACAAATAAAGTAGATACCATTATATTATAACAATGCATTGCGACGTAAGCACTGTAATGAATATCATTATTGGTTGGCATGTATGCGTGAACGTATATTTGAAATTACTCAGAACTGGAACGTAAACATTTGACATGACGAGGTAAAAGAAATATGTACTTTGAATAAGCCAAGGTGTTTGTTAAATTTGATAACAGGAAACGATACACTTATTATTACATCGAAAATGAAGCTAGTTACAGTGAAGTAATAAATATTACACAAATATAAATATTTGTTAATGAGTCTCCACTTATTTTAAGAAGTTGATATTAATACTTCTTTCTCCTTTCTAAGATCAATTTCGAAGGCACTGAAGACGAACGCGATGTGCCTTCGAAATCGATCTTCAAGGGAAGAAAGAAGTATTAACATCAACTTCTTAAGATAAGTGGAGATTCATTAACAAATATTTATAATTGTGTGATACACTTCTTGTTCATCTGGCAGAAAGTGTCTTTGTTTATGAATGGTTTGTAATCTCTATTTACGCTAGAGTTCAAAGCAGCATTATTCAGTTACTCTTCCATGAAAAGGTGTTTCAGCTGGATCAATGAGACGCGATCCACGTTCCCCCCTTTACTACTGCTAGAACAATCCAATAGAGTTAATGTGGGCTCAAATTATGTTGCAAACAGAAATAATATTTTTAAACTGACTGACATTGATGAACTTATTCACAAAAAATTGACAAGGAACACAATAAGATCGGGAAAACTGCGTGAGACATCAGATAAACTACAAGAAGATGACTTTTGGAAAGAAATAGCACGCAACGAGATTTTGGAACCTATCATCACAAATTTGCAGTACTCAGATGTTGAAGACAATGACAATGGGGAATTATCTCTTAACGTAACATACACAGCTATATACTATTTGTGCTATGTATATTCACATTTTTTGCAAAATAGTCTTGATTTTTGATATGGAAATACATAAGCATAAAGATGTATTCACAAGGAAGTGTTAAAATATTCATCCTTTGAAACAGTCCCTTACAAGGAGCTGTACTGTATGCCCACGTCAAGAAGGCTAAAGGGGTATGAAGGGCAGAGGAGCTTGAACTGTTGATATGCTCCGGTAGTAAATCTGTTTACTTGGAAATGAGTCATCCTTGCTGCCAGATCTATTGTCTGTTGCAGCGATAGGTATTACGTATAGGTGAGCTATGTGACAACACTTGTGTATTTTAAACGAGTCTTCCATCCTTGTCATTCTTGGAAGGCGAGCATGCACTCGAGGAGGCAGCAAAGGTGATTGCATTGCACATTCCTCTAGCTTGCCTTCTTGTCTTGGGCAATCAGTAATGTTGATACTACATATCGCTCTGATGGCTCTCTTCTGTAATATACTCACTCTCCACCGAGTTACCCAGAATATTAAACCATATTTCATTATAGATGCAAAATATGCATAGTATACCTGTTTTAATGTCTGAAATAGATAAAAAGAGTTCAATGGCCTAAGTGCAATAGTAGACAATCTCAATTTGGGTATGTTACTCTCTATATAAGATTTCCAAGAAATCTTCTTCTTTATATAAGATTAGCATCAACATGCAAAACCAAGAATTTAATGAGTGAAGCCTGGTTCAACACACCCTTATCAGTGCCTATGTAGAGTGAAAGATTTTCCAAGCTGTACGCCTCAAACCTCAAGACCTTAGTTTTGTCAATATTTAATTTGAGTTTATTCACCTTAAATTAATTGTATATAGTGCTGAATGTATTATTTGGTTTTAAGGTAGCTACAAAATAGGAATGAACATAAGGTGGGGCTAGGCATGGCTGTTCTACGGCTACTAGCCAATGCAGTACATGCAACGTTGCACATTTAAGCACGCATGTTACCTCGCTGTGCCGAAACATGCGGCTAATTTCTTTGCACGCTCTAAGGATACCAACTAGAGAATTATTTTGTTTTTCCCATGCTACAGAGCTATTTTTTCTGAGGATTACTGTCTAAATCCCATATTTGTAGGACACCTGGTGTAGGAGATATGGAAAGATAAGGCAACTGACTAGGAAAAAAAAGAATTATTAACTGTCAGTGAAGAAAAGCACACAGATGCTATGCTGCAATTGCATTTTGTACTTTACATTCAGTAAAGTGGTGATCTTTTTAGAGCACACACGTGCTTTCCAAAGTTAGTAAATATACCACTTAGCAAGCCTAGTACTGGTGCGCCTAGTAGTAACTGCGAAACGACTCATAAAATTTTATATAAATAGACTGTAAATATTCTTGTTAATTAATACAGTTTTGAGTCGAACTAATACTCAATGCTCCATTTATTGCTAGTATTTACCTAGAACGCGTTTCGTTAGGATCTTCCTAACATCATCAGCTGTTGTTGACTCAAGTCGACAACAGCTGATGATGTTAGGAAGATCCTAACGAGATCCATTGAGTATTAGTCATCAGCTGTTGTCGACTTGAGTCAACAACAGCTGATGATGTTAGGAAGATCCTAACGAAACGCGTTCTAGGTAAATCCTAGCAATAAATGGAGCATTGAGTATTAGTTTGACTCAAAATTGTATTAATTTTGAGCTTCATTGTATCATAGTCCTTAAACAACAGAATTCTTGTAAATGTTTATTCCTTTTTCAAACAAATGTCAATTAAAGACACTTTCCAAAGTACAAATTTTGCTCAGAGTCGAGAATTAATGTTACAAGCTTGTCACGTGAGTGCTCATTCTGTGACAAACATAGTTACAGAAGGCAGACAGTTTACCAAATTAGGAGAAGTTTCCACATTTAGATCTCCAGGGAAACATCGGGCAGTTAAAAAACGTGCTACCAACTTACACAATTTTCAAAAGTGTGTTTCATGTAGATCAATTTATGATTTATATGATAAGAGTGAATTTCCAACTGCTAAAAGGCTGACCAATTTAATGAGGGGAAAATAGAATATATAGACTCTGTGTCTTCTATGCATAATATTCTGAAATATCTTGGGTTCAAATATAGGAGAACCAATGATGGTTGCAAATTTCTGGTTGAAAGAAGTGATATTGTTGCTGCAAGACTAAAACTTCAGTGCACAATGCATAACATTAGTACATGATGTTCATGGTGTAAAACTGCTTCAGAAATACACATTCATATCTTCCGTATTTATTATTTTAATGAAACAAAGCCCATCTCGGTAGCGTAGATGGTAGCATGTCTGCCTCATGTTCAAGAGGTCCCGAGTTCGAATCTTGGTTAGGGTGAGTTACTTGGATAAGGTTTTTCCGGGATTTTCCCTTATCCTGATAGACGAATGTCAGGTAACTCTAAGCTCCATGGACCCCGGACTCATTTGAGCATCACTTCACCCATTTCATTCATAGTCCGATATGACATAACGTTGGAGGACGTCAGTTACCAAAAAAAAATAAAATAAACATAAATTGGTTTAAAGTCCATTACAGACAGTATACAATTATGGCACCATTAATAGAAAGTATATTCACAAATCCTTGAAATGTCACTATTTTGTTTCACTGTAGCAAACACCTTCTTTCGTAGAACACATCTTATATGAATCATTTTGTTTTGGGTGCATATGAACGATAGATATGTAAGTGAACTGTTCTCCATTTCAAGGTTTTAAGTTTCAGATTGTGCGATGATCATTGGGTATGTTCTCACACACATGCTGAAATATCAAGTGAACCTCTCTGTCAGCATTTGTCACTGTACACCTCAGCATCTGTATAATATTTGCTAGGTTCAGACAAAGACAGGTATACATATGTTCCATCTCTGTCGCCCGCTTGACGTGGAGCTGTTAACACTAAGACGATGGGATAACCGTATTGGCTCAACCCATGTTCATTCTTATTTTGTAGTTACTCTAGTGCAAAATCGTGTAAACTCCTGCTAGTCACTATTATGCTAGTATCATCAGCAAGCAAGACGGTAGTACTGATGCTTCTAATTGCTAGGGGAATATTGATATAAATTAAGAATAAGAGCGGGCCAAGAATTGAACCTTGCAGTACTCTATGCGTAATGATCTCCCAGTCAGAACTCTGCCACTGATGAGAATTCTCTATCTCAACCCTTTGCCTCCTGTTCTCCAAATACGACTTTAACCAACTAAGGTGCACACTATTAATTCCATAAATTTAGCTTTACTATCAAAATTTCACGATTAACACAGTCAAAAGCCTTACCCAGATCACAAAATATACCTCCTTTAAGCATTTTCTTATTGAGTGCTGAGAGGATTTCATTAGTAAGCAGGTATGCTGCATTTTCTGTCAGTACACTTCTCCTTAAACCAAACTTATTTTACTAGAATATTATTATGTTCAAAGAAATTGTACAATCTGTCAAACATTACTTCCTCAAACATTTTTGAGAAAGTAGATAGTAATGATATAGGTTATGGACAGATCCTGTTTATCCCCGTTTTTAGAGAAAGGTTTGATAGTAGCATACTTACAGTTTGTCCACCAGCTCATGGCGTTAGACGTATGAGGGGTAGAGGGGGAGCAGCATAACCAGAGTATTCTAAATATCCTCACAAGCGTTGTCTGCTGCTTACACTGCCAACTTACCTGTAGTGTGATTCTTGCTCTTGACTCATGGCTTGTTAATTTCTCTTATTTTCAGTTGTAAAATTGCATGAGTCACTATTGTTATGTCAGAAGTAAAGAAAAAAGAAGTGATACATTGGGAGGATCGGGAACTAATTGACAAATTGATTGAGGGTTTTCTTAAAGTAGCTAGGAACATATGTATGAGGGTTGTTCAATAAGGAATGATCACAAATTTTTTTTTTTTTGACAATGTACCTTTACTCATCCTCATAATTTAGATGGTCCTTCTCAAAATAGTCTCCCCTGAAAGCGATGCACTTGTCCCAATATTTCTGCCAGTCTTCAAAGACATGCTGGAAACAATTTTTTGAGAAATCCTTCAAAATTGCCTCCGCAGCCTTCACCACTGCTTCTGATGATGGATAATGCCTCCCACGAAGGCATTTGTTCAAGTTAGGGAATAGAAAAAAGTCGCATGGGGCTAAATCCAGGCTATAGGGGGAGGGGGGGTGAGGGATGCACTTCACGTTGAATTTTGCAAGATATTCAGCAACAACATTGGCAATATGTGGCCGTGCATTATCGTGGTGCAGCATCCAGCCCGCTTCATGGAAATGTGGTCTTTTGCGCCTGATATGGACTTGCAATGTTTTCAGGACATACCTGTAGTATTGTCCAGTTAGTGATGTGTGTGCAGGTACAACATGCTGATAAACTATTCCATGAATGTCAAAAAATGAAATGACCATAGCTTTCCCAGCAGAAGCAACCACTTTTACTTTTTGGGGGTTGGTGATGAAGGAGATTTCCACACTGAGCTTTATTGTTTGCTCTCAGGATCAAAATGATGTAGCCAAGTATGATCAGCAGTGATTACATTTGAAAGAAACCCTGGATCTTTCTCTAACATCAACTTTAACTGCATGCTACCTCCGTTCCAGCGGTAGGCGATACTGAATATGTCTGAACTTGCCTGGTTCTCACAGGTGGGAACCAGGAGTACGAATAATGAAACTGGTACGGCATGTTTGTTTCACAATAAGCTAACATAAGATTGAATTTTAGTGCAAAAAATTATGATCATTCTTTATTAAACAGCCCTCGTATAAAACTTCCTTTAAGTCAAGCAACTGCAAGAGCTGCTGTTTGTTCAGGGATTTCTGAAATAACTGTCACAAGAATTTGCAAACAGCTGCAAGATTTAAGTGTAAATAGTGAAAAAAGTGTTCTAACGACCCCGGAGAAACACCAGAAAGCAAGACCTGCACACTTTGTAGTGAATATTAATGATTTTAATAGGTGTGTGATTCGAAGAATTATACATGACCTTTATGTGTTGAGAAGCATGCTCCCATTATAAATAAATTGCTGCCCGTTATTTGGCAGAAGATACATTTCCCATGAGGACGAAGTTCTCTTCGGAAAGAAATTTCAGAAATGGGTTTAAATGGAGGAAATGTCGAAACAAAAGGAAGTTACTTATAGAATGTCCTCACATTGTGGCTTGGAGGCACGATTATTTGATTACAATAAAACATTTGCAAGAAAGTGGAAGAAGTATCTTTTATATTGATAAAAGCTAGGTGGATAGTAGCATCACATTCGGGAAGTGCTGGCAAATTGTGGAGGAATTTTGCATTCATGCAAGCACTAGTGCAAGGAATAAGCTGGTAATAGTTCATGCAGGTATTGTAAATTGGTTCCTGGAAAATGCTCCTCTCGTTTACAAGGCTGGAACAACTGCAGATGACTACCTTGGACAAATGAACCATGTAATGTAAGACTTCAAGCTTTCACGGTGAGCGTTATTAAGGCTTCTTGGGTTATCAGCCGCGTCAAATTTAGGAAGATCGAACTTTTGGCCATTTTACACACCATGGCCTTCATCAGGAACTGAGTAATTACTGCGAAACGTGCCCCTATACATGAATTAATCAGTGGGCAGAGCATGCACTGTCCTGGCCAATGACCAAGTGACAATGTTAGATTGGCTCGGCTGGCGATGGACACAGCTACCATCCGCTTTGACGTTTTCTGTGAGGTTGGTCACTGAACGCGTGTGGTTGGAGTTACAGTGTGACAGTTCTATACGTAAAACAGAGCTTTATAAACTCATTGAAACCAAGAAAGCTACGGAGGAGGTTTTTAAAGTGGAGCAGTTTATATCTCATTGGACCACACTGTCATTCGCATCCGCCATAAATGCATGATCTAAATCCTATAGAACTAGCCTGGGCCAAAGTAAAACAAATAGTTAGTGAAAGGAATGTAACAGGTGATTTATCCCTACAGAAACTGCAAGATATAATGCTTGAAGGTGTATCACTTGTGACTCTAATAGACTGGCAGGGTTTTTGCGCACTTGTGGAAAAATCGGAAAACGAATACTGGGAGAAAGACGGTATAGTTGAAAGTATCATAGACAACATTGTGATTTCGCTGGGAAATGAGAATAGCGATTCTGCTTCTTTCTCCTCCTGTAGCAAAAATGAGTCTGGCTGTAAAGAACAGGCTACTCCTCTTGTTTGAGCTGAGTGTATCGTTTTATAAGCTAAATATATTGCATGAATCAAAAAGCATGTAAGTTTTGCTATTTTAGGTACTTCTTCACTTTACTCTAGCGTAAATGCACATTCCGAGGTTGGCAGTATTCTAGCAAGCACAGCCAGATGTACGACTCCAGCTTCAGATATTGTTAAATTCCTAGAATCGTTAATGGACATGCTGGCTCGTTACATTCCTGTCAGTAGCCATAAGCTGATGGACAAACTGTAAGTCTTTCTGGAAGAATTCTAAATACTAAGGATTGATTACACAAGTTGCTTAGCGGTTTACTTATTACCACAACACAAGCTTTCAGCACCTTACTAGATATTTCATCATACCCTGACAAGTTTTTTTATTTTAGTACTCAAATAATTTTTATGTCTGCTGGTGTTACACATTCTGGCTTATTTTAGTTAATTGATGGAAATTAATCATTTCTTCACACTAGCCATACATAGGCTAAGGCTTTTGATAGAGTCAACATGAAAAATTCAATGCCAAGGCCGGGATTTGAATCACAAATCTCCTGGTTTCCGATGAAGCCTGGGACTCAAGTACTTACAATAGTAAGTCGCCACAAATGGTGTATCTCGAATGCGAGAGCCCCTAGTGGTATACCAGTAAAATATGAGTCAAATGGAGAATTTAATGTCACGACGGCAAGTTCACCATGGTAACTCAAAGGGTAAGAGCAACTGGAGAGAAACCAGGAGATCCGTGGTTCAAATCCCGGCCGTGGCATTGAATTTTTCATGTTGACTATCAAAAACCTTAGCCTATATACAGCTAGTGTGAAGAAATGATTAATTTCCATCAATTAACTAAAATAATAAGAGTTAAATGATGAAGCCTGGGACTCAAGTACTTATGATAGTAAGTTGCCACAAATGGTCTATCTCGAATGCGAGAGCCCCTAGTGGTATACTGGGGAAAAATGAGTCAAATGGAGAATTTAATGTCATGAAGGTAAGTTGGTCATGGTAGCTCAATAGGTAAGAGTGACTGGATGGAAACCAGGATTCCGTGGTTCAAATCCCGGCCGTGGCACTGAATTTTTCATGTTGAGTCTATCAAAAACATTCTGGCTTAAATTGCAGAAATTCAGTTTGGTAGCTGCTCTTCAAAATACTTAAAGCAGCATCTTTACTCCCGCGATTAATGTTGATTTGTTTTGTTTTTTGTAATTTACATTCTCCAACATCAAGTCATATCGGACGATGAATGGAATGGGTGAAATGATGCTCAAATGAGCCCGGGGTCCATGGAGCTTTGACTTACCTGACATTTGTCTTTTAGGATAAGCGAAACCCCCGGCAAAAACCTTATCCAGGTAACTCGCCCTGACCGCGATTCGAACTCGGACCTCTTGAACGTGAGGCAGACATGCTACCATCTATGCTACCGAGGCGGGCCGATTAATGTTGAGTCTTGATGTTACATTTAAGAAGAAATTACTTAACATGCTGACTATTACCTTGGGACTCTTATTCTGCACATTACTTACTTACAGAGTAATGTCATCATGAATTTGGAGGTTTCTACCTGTTTCTCTTTTTACAATATCCCAAGTGGTTTTCACTTTATTATCTGAATTTTCTATAGCCTTTTGGCAAAATCTAGCTTCAGCTTGTCTAATTCCACTATTTAGGATTTTGCAATATTTTTTGTAATGACCGATAAGGTTAGTATTACTGCTAAGCCTAATCAT
This sequence comes from Mantis religiosa, assembly GCA_030765055.1. Taxonomy (NCBI): domain Eukaryota; kingdom Metazoa; phylum Arthropoda; class Insecta; order Mantodea; family Mantidae; genus Mantis; species Mantis religiosa. The sequence goes on from CM060950.1 coordinate 450,608,620, forward strand.
ATAGTAGAGCTTTCTCTTCTGAATGCATGATGTCCTAATCCTTACTGTAATCTACTCCAGTGGCCAGTTAAGCATATGGTATAATTTGCACTGGAAACAGGATTCAAAATGGACTGTGACAGTTTTCACAAAGCTGTTAAATCTCCCATTTACATCAGTAGAAGAGTACATGTCACTCCATGATTCCTGTTGCAGTGACCAGGAGAAGTTTGCAAGAATTTTTTCAGGTTTAACAAAAAAAGCTGTTTATACTGATCAATTCAGCATCGTGGTCTGAAATCTTATTAATTATTGGAGATACTGTTGCATCACCAAGTATACTTTCATTCACAAAAATATTATCAGTTGCTGTTTTTGTTGTGCAAGTTACTGTTGTGGAAAAGTTAACAGTGTGCACTACATTAAAGGTACCCAGGATATCATAAAGCTGACTTCTTCGAGAGCTGGGCGCCACAAAATCTGGCTCTTCTTTCTAATAAGCGACGCGGTGATTTTTTTCTAAGTCCTTCACACCTTTTGATTTTATATACAACCATGATTTTTAATATATTTCTTTTCTTTTTAGTGCAATTTCGTCCTGGAGAGCATTCTTTTAACGTTATTATTTCTTTCTTTATTTTCTTACTGCGTATGTAGCCATATTGAAGAATTCAGTGCAGCCAAACTATCCGTGTTTTTACACTGAACGCATTGCTGCCCACAGTCTTACTTGTCCCTAAATTACACTAGCAAACTAACACAAAGTAGTGCGTAAATAAATTTAACATTAGTGTTAGTGCTGTGACAGTTTTAATGTTACATTTGTTAACGTCAATTTTAACAGCTGTTGGTAAAGTCAGGTGCAATTCGCAGCAGTAGCTGAACCATTCCACGAGCTCCTACATTTTACTGATTTGTCGAGCCATTTTCCAATTTTCAACAATGTACTGAACAAATCTTAAATATCTGAAGAACGCACAGAACAAACAGCCTTCACTTCTCACAGTACAATTGGCACTTTTGCTGTACAGCAAGTCTACTTTTGTAAAGCAATAAAACCTGAAAGGAAACTTGGTTAGTATTTTCCAAAACGGATCCACGCTATTTGCATCCACATGTCCTCTGCACCGGTGTAGGACAGATGTCTGGGGCCTTTTTGCAGAATTTGGTTACAAGTGTTACATATCTTCCTCGTGTTGGCTGCAACACAAGGACTGCAGGTTGTCTGCTTGCGCATGCGTATACATGCACCATTGGACTGAAAATATTCTCACATCCCACAAAAGAAAGTACTCCAAAAATCTACATTTATATCGCCACATATTGTTATAACAAGTGCTGTAGATGCATCAAAATTTTTAATTGATTAATCATTATATTATCTGTTTGAAAATTAGGTGTATGGATTATATAAAGACTTTAATACCTTGTATATTTAATTATAACTAGACCGCGAACAACATGCTGTTGGATGCAAGGCTTACCAACACTGGAGTCCTCTAGCTTTCCCCCTCTACCGTCATTTTAGTTTGCGTCTACTACATAGTGCGGGCTGCACTGGTCATCTTTCATTCAGTGTTACATTAACTCTTTGCATTTTCTGCCGAATCACTGTTTTGTTTCTCAGGGTTTAAAGAAACTATGATTCTATCTCAGCTCAAAACGTTTGTCCTTATTTTAACTTTTTAACACAGATCTTTCACTCACTGTCATGAACTCAGAAACATTACTGGCTTACTGCAGTTTACGGCACAGTTACACCACCACCAGCCCTGAGAAAAGGGATCAGCTATTGTTTCCACAGCTGCATAAGCAAAGTGTTCGGTTCAAGGTTGTACAGTTCAGTTTATGCTAGCAAGCGATAATCAGTTGTATATGATACATTGTCACACACAAGCTGCAAGGAAAGAAACCTCGCTGTCAGAATCTGTATGTAGTTATGTACCTCTTAGAATATTTCACAACAGAAGTGTTATTTAGACTCTCTCGGGGTTCAGAGTGATTTCTTTTAGCTATCAGGAGTTATATTATCTTAAAGTTCAAAGAACATTACGTGTCTAGTGAAAGCTTGATGCGTTGGAAAGGCTGTTTAAGTTGGCAGCAATACATCAAAACAAAGAGGGCCAAATTTGGCTAAAAGAGTTTTGATTAATTTATTGTAATCAACTCAATTATTCAATTAAAATTTTTTAATCTAAAATAAAAAATTAATCAATTAATCATTTCGGTTAATCAATTAAATCACATAGCACTATTTATAAATTTCTTTGGACTATATAATGAATGCAACAACTTTTCGAGCTGTACTAAAAGCTTTTAAAGTAACCAGCTGGAGATCAATATAAACTTCTAACCATTACATCAGTCCTTCAAATTTTAAGGTGTACAGCACATATTTCGACATCCTGCTCAAAACAAAACTTTGAAACATTGACTGCTTTAGAGGTTACACTCTGTTTTACATATATACACATTGCACCATCCTCTAAGAGCTTTCGCAAATACTCTGATGACCACCAAAGGAGGATCCAACATGAGGTGGAAACTGAACCTGATACATCGGATGACTTTCCTTTTACTTATCCTGAGGTGGAATGAATAATATTAAAACAAAATGACCGTAAAGCTCCAGGACATGATGCTTTTAGTGCCAATATAATCAAACATGTGCATTATGTACAACCAACTCTCATAAGTAACATTTACAATAAATGTCTAGAATTAGGTGTGTTCCCAAATCAGTGGAAAATTTCAGTTGTGAAAATTATACCCAAAACTCATGTAAATAATAAAAAGACTGCTGCTGCTTACAGACCAATAAGCCTGCTACCTCTGCTAGGCAAATGCCTAGAAAAACTTGTAATTGATCGTGTAATGTATCATTTACTAAAACATGGCTCAATTAGTGATCTTCAGTTTGGTTTCATGGCTCAAAAATCAACTGAAATGGCAATATATAAGGTGGTAGACTGGATGAAAAATGTATACCTAAATAAACAATCTGGTGTCTTAGTCTCTTTAGATGTAATTGGTGCTTTTGATCATGCTTGGTGGCCCAAGATTTTGCATCAATTGAAAACTAAAAAATGCCCAAAAAATATTTACAATTTAATCATGAATTATTTTAGAGATCGCAAATCCTGCTTACTGTAAGTGGAGAAACCATCACAAAGAAAGTTACACGCGGCTGCCCCCAAGGATCTGCGTGTAGTCCAGGTTTTTGGGTTATACTGTATGATGATCTGTTACAGCAACAACTGCCGTCAGATTGTAGTATTTTTGCTTATGCAGATGATGCTTTACTACTTGTTAAATCAAATGACGCTAAAATCCTTGAAGAAAGAACTAATGAAGCACTTAAAATAATACACTCATGGGGAATTAAAAATAAACTTATCTTTAATCCCTACAAAACCTTGGCGATGATTGTCACCAGAAGAAGAAAAATGGAGCCCATTGCTCTTACCATGAATAACGTCAACTTGAAGGTGGTATCTACGGTAAAATACCTTGGCGTTATACTGGATTGTAAATTAACATTTCGATCACACTTTGATTACATTGCTGAAAGAGCCAGCAAGCTCCTTGGTGCGCTCGCAACAACAAGACCAACCTGGGGTCTGAATTCTAGTATTCTTAAAATTATATATCAAGGTGCTGTAGTGCCCCTAATTTTGTATGGTGTATCTGCATTTCAGGATGTTCTTAATAAAAAATGGGCAGTTAAAAAACTTGCACAAATTCAAAGGGGATTCCTCCTTCGCATAATTCGAGGATATCGTACAATCTCCACTGATGCAGCTCAGATTATAGCTAACATCGAACCTTTGGCTCTCACTGGTTTATCAACAGCAACTATTATGAATTTAAGACATGAATGTGAATGTGCGTCTTATCTGTCTCACTTAAAACTACAAATCCCGGAGCATCCTACCACAGCAGGACACCCATCAAGTTTTGTAACCTGTTTAAAGGAAATATGTAATATTCATGATTATTACATATATACAGATGGTTCACGTTACCAATTTGAAGATAATATATCTGCAGTAGGATGTGCTTTTGTTGTTTATGAAAACCAAACGAAACTAGCTCACTCCATGTTTAAATTGTCACCTGAATGTTCTGTATTTTAGTCGGAGCTCTTAGCAATTGAAGAAGCTATAAAATGGTGTACTGTTAATGGGAACAGTGCCCTTATTCTTAGTGATTCACAATCAGCTCTACTCGCTATTAATGATAAATACAACTTAAATTCATTAGCACATGAAATCAGAACCTTGCTTCAAAACCATCCAGGACATATTTGCATGGGATGGGTTAAAGGACACAGTGGAATTTTAGGTAACGAGGGAGCTGATTGCTTGGCTAAGAAGGCTGCAGAATCCACTCTTTATGTCCTATTTCTACTGTAAGGAGAATAATACATCAACATATTCTTGAAGAATGGAACCAACAATGGCTAACAACTCCAAATGGAAGTTTAACAAAAACATTATTTTTCCCTAGTGTATATGACAGAGGAAAATGTGAAACTCTTGTACCAAATTTTTTTTTGACACAATTTTTAAGTGCACATGGTAAATTTGGTGAATACTTATCACGTTTTCACTTAACACCTAACCCCAAGTGCATGTGTGGTGAAGAATTTCAAACTGTGGTTCATCTCCTTTTCTGTTGTCCCATTTTCTGGAGAGAAAGACAAGAATTAATATTCAAGCTAGACTCTCTAGGAACTGAATTTTCTGCTCCGCTCAAATCTTTGCTAATGAAGCCACAACAGTATAAGTACTTCATGATGCTTATAAACTCAGTGTTTAAAGGTCTGAAATAGTTTAAATTAATATGCATCAGATTATAACATATTTTCTTCCTTCTAGTATTTAAAATATTTTTGTTAAAATTGTGTATTTTTATTTATCAACTCTAACCCTACCACTTTCATGATGTTTATAAACTCAGTGTTTAAACGTCTGAAATAGTTTAAATTAATATGCATCAGATTATAACATATTTTCTTCCTTCTAGTATTTAAAATATTTTTGTTAAAATTGTGTATTTTTATGTACCAACTGTAACCCTAATATACCACTGTGTAAAATAGGGTTCATAAATCTGGATAAATAAAAAAAAATACTCTGCTCCAAAAAAATACCTATGCAGTAACAGCAATGAAAATTCCTGTTGTCTCAAGTGATGTTCTGTCAAACATACAACATAGGGGTTGATATTACACAAATTTAAAAATTTGTTATCTGAAGAATTAACACCAATTTCTTCAGATAAGTGAAGCCGTAGTAACAAATTTTTATATTTGTGTAATATTTATTGCTTCACTGTAGCTAGCTTATTTTATACGTAATGGGGTTTATGTTATCAAGAAAAACTTAAAATTCAACATACAGTAGAAGCCTGAAATAGCGCTGTTCTGCATACCGAGGATTCGAATTGAATACAGGGGGAAGTATGTCCCCGAAAAATAAAACCATATTGTTTTAAATTTATTTATATTCATTTCTTTACTTTCAAAAGTTGAGTTAGTAAATCTCTTCAAAGAGCGGTTCTGCAGTACAATTTTTGCCCTCATCACATCCCTAGCGTTGACCTTGGCCACTTTATAGTTGTAATGGGACATGGAAACAATAGGTTTTCTGTAATGGCTAAAACATCTGTGTCTGCGGGAGCTCTATAGGATCTGGGAAAGCTAAAATATTATTTTAGCCTAAATCACGCCTTCTAGGTGCAAAGTCACGTGTTGAGAGTATCAATAGTGTAAAGTGAGATCGATTTCAGGACTGGAATACACCTCCAGCATTACTGATGAGTAATTTTATTTAAAAGTTTTGTACTTTATATTACATACCTTTTTATGTGCCTACCTACTATAATTTATTATTGCGCGAATGTTTCCTTACAACTCTGCACGATCAACTTTTGATATACCGCAGTATTCGTTATAACGGGAGGTAAAGCATGCCCCAACAATTGCGTTGTTTTGGGCTCCTACTGTACTTTTTTTTTAAGCCCCCTAATATTCTTATGATAACAAAACATCATCGTCCCAAATGGGAATTATTTGCAGAGATGTTACTTTGTACACAACTTTCTTTATGCAGCCTAAAATGCTGATTTGTTGCTATGCTAAACAATGACATCTGTCCCTAATTGCAACAGGAATTCTACCCTTAATGCTATTGGCAATACGAGAAGACAATTCTCTCTCGCCAGTAGAATTATGATGCAGGCCGTGTCTCGTATACCTTCCTCTATCTATATCAGCAAATCTATCATGTTAAGGATAAGGTATATCCTAAAAGATGAATGTTTCGTAACAGGTAACTCTAAGCTCTATGGACCCTGGGCTCATTGGAACATCATTTCACCCATTTCATTCATTGTTGGAGGACATAAATTAAAAAAAGAAATAAAAAATGGGGCAAAATAGACGGGGCCGGCTACGTCATTCAGTTTGATGAATGCAAAATTGGAAGGGGGAAATACCATTGCAGCCGTATTGTGGTATGAAACTGGACCCTCAGGATGATTGCCTGGTCACCAACGATGTACAAATTATAGTTTGCCCCAGTAATTGCAGAGATAGTGCCACCCTCTTTGCTTTGAGGAGCATGTGGAGTAGGGTAAAGGGAGGTATTTTCATGACATAGGCAATTTTGTGATAGTTTTTCAAAGGGATGTTACAGAGAAACAAGTTGGTGTTAACTCATCTTTCACTCTTTGTAGTTGACATATTTGTCACTAAAGCTCAGGAGTTATTGGCAGGCGCGTTGACACCAACTGGTTTCTCTGTGACATCCTTTCGAAAAAGTATCACGAAGTTGCCTATGTCACGAAAATACCTCCTTTTACTCTACCAATCAATCAATTTGTTGTTCACTATAACATAATACAGACAATATGTATTATTCTTAACAGGCATTTTCAAAAATTGTCATTCATCCACTCGCACACACTTACACACAGACATAATCTATTTCAAATCATGAAGTTATTACCATAATGTCCAGCATATATTATAATATGCTCTCCTTAACAAGAGCTTAAACTTGGCAACTGACACAGTATTGTTTAGACTTTCTGGAAGTTTGTTAAATAGTTTTGGATCAAAATATTGAGGCTTATGTTCAAAAAGTTTTAGCCAGTGACCATTAATTGTATAGTTATTCTTTCCCATTGTTTCATATTTGTGGATACTGGAGTTAGTGGATGCTGTATTCCTGTTATGTAAACAAAGTATAATTCACAAAATATATATACAGGGAAGAGTGATCATGTTCATTTTCTTGAAATAACAGTGTAATAACATCACTATGATTTGCTTGATTCCAGACGCTGCAATTATGCTGAGGATTTCCTGAGGGACAAATGAAGAATGTTTACCTTATTTATGGTGAATCAAGAAGTAATGGGTTAGCTGCTGCACGACTGTAAAGAAAATGGTATCCAGATAGGTGCTAACTACATTACACAACGTTCCACACCATTGATAGACGTTTGAGAGAGAAAACTTATGGGTCAACATGGGTGATATGGTTGTTAAATGAACTAAATGATGCAATTTGAGGAGAATGTTCTGCAACATATTGCAGAAGACCTATCTGCCAGCACATTCGCTATTGTACATACATACTGGGCACTAACCGTATTAGCTTATGGTAAGCTATACGTTAACAGCTTCACCCATTTGTAGAATTACAGTATTTATTCTCTCTGTTCATTACTTGAATATATCAAATAAATGATTATTATGTGCAATATAGTAGCAATTTATTTCCACTTGTGCTTTACGATTTCACTCACTCTAAAAGTTGTGCTACAGTATAATGTTGACATCTGTACATACTTTAAGGCCAGTTACATGTGCTCCCTTAGGTTGGTACTCATATCACCAGTGTGTACAGAATCATAACATGTCGTGGTTTGAAAGGGTGAGTCAGACTGAAAAATTCAATGCCATAGCCGGGATTTGAACCACGGATCTTCTGGTCTCCATCCAGCCGCTCTAAACCATTGAGCTGCTATGGCCAACGTGCCAACATGACATTAAATTCTCCAACTGATTCGTGTTTTTCCCGGTAAACCACTAGGAGTTCTCATAAACACTTGAGACAACTACCTTAATGGTGACTTACTATGCTGTAAGTACTTTAAGGCCTGGGCTTTATAGTTCGGACCACTATTAGGTACAATTAATGAAAATTAATTGTTCTTTAACACTAGCTGTGTGTAGGACGCACTATGAAAGGGTAGAGCCAGACTGAAAAATTCAATGCCATAGCCGGGATTTGAACCATGGTTCTTCTGGTCTCTGTCCAGCTGCTCTGAACCATTGAGCTACTATGCCCAATGTGCCAAAATGACATTAAATTCTCCAACTGACTCGTGTTGCTGATTTGTTGAGCAAGTTCCTCAAACTGCCACCAGAGGAGACCTATGACAAAATATTGCCAGCTACACCACTGAGAACCAGTCAATGTCCCATTGACGATGGAGACAAATAGTCTCTGAAACATGTTCCGGGAAAATTTATAAGCAAGTGTTGTTTAGTGTCATTAATCGACTCCCTTTAAATTTTATTTATTACAAAAACACCATTTTCAACACTTCCAAGAAAGGAATTATAATAATATTCATGTTTGTAATAGTTGAATTTCTCCAGCCAATTGGAAACTCCTCACAAATTCTTTTTAGTAAATTGAAGCCTCTGAAGTCTGTATTTTTTTGATAAACTTGAAGTACATAAAAAATGAGTTATGAATAATTTGTAAACAAAAACGTATGAAAAGTGAATAGAAAGTAATGAGATGGCATTGTAACCTTAACATTTATGGTTTCAATCCCAGGCATCAAGTTTATTTATCTGATTGATCCTTCAAGGTTCTTCATTTAAAGCTTAACGGGTGCACAGCATTTTACCTGTGCGTAATTAGATCTGTGACAGCTGGCTTTGCTCCTACAATATACTCCATGCATAAAGCATTATGTAATATACGTCCCCCAGTGTTAAGTCATATCAGACGATGCATGGAATGGATGAAATGATGCTCAAATGAGCCCAGGATCCATAGAGCTTAGAGTTACCTGACGTTTGTCTTACAGGATAAGGGAAAAGCCCCGGAAAAGGCTTAATCCAGGTAACTCACCCTGATTAAAGCTTGTATAACACCTTATAGAAGATGCTGGATATGTTGTCCACCCTCGGCTAAACAAGCGTTATATTGGGAGAACACATTCTGATTCACACAATTAAGTTGGGCCACTGTAATGTTTCTGATTTCATTTCTAATATTTTGTATTAGTTCTTCCAATGTATGAGGATTTGTCTTGTAAACTTTGTCTTTCAGGTTACCCCACAAGTAACAATCATATACTGTTAGATTGGGGTAGTGAGAGGGCCATACACCAATATTAATCACTCTATCTTCAGACACTTCCCCTAATTTTATTCATGGACTCCTCTGCTGTATGCAAGCACAGTTGTAATTTGTAATTAAAAACAAAGTGTTATGTAAAGTTGTAATCTATCATACATTCAGAACTAACTTGCCTGTGGTGGAGAACTGAATTTATAGCAGATAATGGATATCTTATGTGCATACGTTGTATGCATTTTAAAAGCTTGTTTGCATTTAATTTCAGGTATTACAAATGGGAGCGTTTTTCAAGAAACCCACACCTCCTGGAAAAGCAGCAGAAAGTGGCATTCATGTCCAGGTGTCATTTTCAACCTGACCAATTCAGAGATAGACTCCATCAAATTCTGAGGTATAGCGCTATGCCATCATTAAGACCTGGGCAAGCATCTCCAGGACCTGTCACATCTACTGTTCCTGTCTCTGCTGAAGTAAGTAATATCAGTACTGATCATGTTGATCTTTAGCCATCCTGTTCATACTCAGATGTTTTGGCTACATCTTTACATTTCTCTGTGTCTGAAGATGTTCTTTCAGGTGTACCTTCAGCTAATACACCTCTAAGTACATCTGAGGCAAAAAGGAGGAGTATGTTTTTAGCTGAAATTAATGTATCCAGGCAGAAGGAGTTGACTGGTAGGAAAAATTTACTTTTTGGCAGATTAACTTCACTATAGAAAAGATACTTCAATTTGAAGAGAAGATTCAATGACCAGACATTGATTTTGAAAGAGCTCAACAATAAATTAAAAAGTAGTCATTTAAGAATGTTAGAGTTTCTCTCAAAGTCCATGTCTGCAAGTTCTGCCAAATGTTTCGCTTCACAGGTGGAGATAAAGGCAGTTGTAGGGGGTATTAACATATTTTGTATTAGGCTGTTATATTTCTCAGGCAAAACAACAAGACCATCCGCCTTTGGCACAGCAGCACTTTGCTCATTTTTGAACAAACTGTTTGACAGCTGCAATGGGAGAATAAAGGAACCAGGAGATCCAGCAAATCTAAGATGTCTTGTAGACCTCAGTCGAGAAAACTTGCACCTCCAGTTTTGGAAGGAAACTGATGCCAAAGTTGATGGTTTACAGTTTCTGAAAAGGTCTGCTGACAGTAGTGAACGTTCTGATTTCAGCACCTTAAGTCATAAAGTATTCCATCCACCATCTCAACATGGTAGGATTGCAACCTTAAATGGTTTGCGGATGATGTGGCACAAGCTGAAGGAAAAGGGCTTCACCTTTCTTGAAACCAGAACCCTCAACCAGGATCCCATTGAGCACTTGTTTGGTTGCATTCGATCTTGCTGTGGATCAAATGACAACCCACAGTGGTCCGGTTTCTGGTGGCCCTTAAGACAGCCATTGTCAACTGTATAGCTTTTAGGGATCTCAAGGGTTTAAACTGTTAATTGGAGGAGAACACTGGTGAGGTTTTAAATAATCTTCACAGCTTTGTTTATGTTGAACCACAGTGATCCTCCAAATCTCAATTTAATGGCTGAAGTGGTTGAGTCATACTCAAATGCAAAGGTTTCAGGTTACATTGCCTGTAGGCTTCTTTGTCATAACCTCTGTAACAAATGCTAGATTGCACTCACAACCGACAAAATGGAGAATAGGCACTTGGGCATATATTTCCAAGAGTATAACACACTACAGTTCTAGCATATCCATCTTCATATTTATTTAGAGCTGTAGCTCTTGGTAATACCCTTGTGGAAGATATGCTCAGTACCAGCAGCCACTTGCCTGGTGTGAGGCACCGTGCTATAGACGTTTTGTGTGGAAACGTAAACTTGGATTGGATTGGGGATGTATGTGTGGATCATGCATCAGCCATGAAAGATGGCATAATCAGCATTCTTACCCAGCTGTGCCTACATTGGTATCAGTACCTGCCATAAAAGTACTGCACAACGTCTTAGTGTGTTTGAATACCATTGATGCATATGTAAGTTTTACTTTCATCAATATTTGTGACAGCATTTTTCAGATATGCACTATGAATATCATAGTGTGATTTCTTCAGTATTTAAGATTTATACATTCATGGTGCATTTATCCTCTCCTGAACAGGGTTTACACATTGTAATTTTTTGTTGTTCATTTAGTCCATATAATTAGCAGTCATCAAAGAGAGCAATACTTAAACAATTACTTATTAGCTTCATAAACATTTCATACCTCTTTGCATATCATCACAAAATTTTAAACTTTAACTCCCAAACATTTTGTAATACTCAGGTGTAAAACAAACTTACACAAATGTTTAAGTTAATTTATGGAAATTATTCATTTCTTCACACTAGCCATATACAGGCTAAGGTATTGGATTGATAGAGTCGACATGAAAAATTCAATGCCACGGCTGGGATTTGAACCATGGATCTACTAGTTTCCGTCCAGTCGCTCTTACCCATTGAGCTACCATGGCCAATTTGTCGTCCTGACATTAAATTCTCCTATTGACTCATATATTTGCCCAGTAAACCACTAGGGGCTGTCGCATCCTAGATACATCGTTTGTGCTGATTTACTATTGTAAGTACTTGAGTCCCAGGCATCATCATTTAACTCTTATTATTCAGGTTAATTGATGAAAATTATTCATGTCTTCACACTAGCTGTATACAGGCTAAGGTATTGAATTGATAGAATCGACATGAAACCAGTAGATCTGTGGTTCAAATCCAGGCTGTGGCATTGAATTTTTCATGTCGACCCTATCAATTACACAAATTTATATTTCATCTACAGTATTACTTTTTAATACTTTTCCTGGAGTAAGTAATCTAAAATATATGAACTGGTAATTAACTTTTTAAAAGAAGGTATTTGTATTGGTTCGTATTGTTTGTTTCAGAAAACAGAAGATATTTTTGAGAGTGTGATACACTGTGTCTACTTTGAGTGTTACTTGCTTCGTCGTGTCAATCTACCACAAGTATGTGAAGTTTCAGAAATATCAAAACTGTGGCTGTGGTTTGGTACAGAATTCAGGGACTCCTGCCTGAAAATTATGCAAACTTGGTCTGTTAAATGATACGAGGGGCAATAAAATATTAACAGGCCTTTGTTTACTGCGCACGCATAGAGTGCTGTATGGGATCGAGGCTTTTACAGCACATGCAGTGAGGTCCCTGGAAGGGGATAGTGGCCTTGGAAACTCGTTTGGCTCTATCCCTCAGTTACTGCTTAAATATCTGAGAGAGAGAGAGGTGTATCCAGCTGTTGCGCAATGAATAATAATCAAGTTTCTTGTCAATGAAAATGTCGGTGCAGCTGAAATTTACCATCGGTTACTCCCACAGTTGGGAGAAAGAATGCTTTCATGGTCCAGAGTTAAACATTGGTGTCATGAGTTTAAAGAAGGATGTGAACGTGTTAAAAACTTGGGCCACCCTTGCCGGCTATGCACCAGCATCCATCCAGAAATCATCCCAGCTGTTCAAGACATCATTGAAGAGGATTGCCACATCACAGTGCTTGAGATTTGTCAACAACTTCTCATAAGCTATGGGGGAGTGCCCAATTAATCATTTGAAGGGAGCTGAAATTGAGAAAAGTGTCAGCTTGTTGGGTTCTGCGGTATCTTACTGCAGAACAGAAAGCAGTGCGAGTTCAAATGTGTTGCACGCTTCTCACGCACTACGAAGAGGAAGGTGATGCTTTTCTGGACAGAATCATCACTTGTGGTAAGACATGGGTGCATCATTACACACCTATATCACAGAGGGCCAGTCTGGAGTGGAGAGCAACCGCCGGTGAAAGACTTCATGCGCAACTGGCTCTCCAACCTTCCTCGTACTTTCTTTGAAACTGGCATTAAAAACTGCCTGTCCGTTGGAACAAATGTATAGAAAAGATGGTGAATATGTACAAAAGTAAGAAAAATGTTAATTTCAATTATTCTTCATGAATAAATTTTCTGGAACGAAAGGCCTGTTTATATTTGATTGCCCCTCGTAACTAGCCAATGTGTATAATCTGTAAGTAGGAAAGTTTTATTTTGGTTTAGCACTTTTCAAGTACCTCAAAAAACTGTAATCTCATACAACTAGTGAGGTGAAGTGCTATGGAATGGTTCATTTTTGATTTCTGCTTTATCTTTTGTTAAAATAGCACTTGAAAAACCTAGTACTCTAAAAGGATTGTACATTATTGTTTAATAGATATGTTAAAAAGCTTCGTACATGTAGGTATACCTGAATTTGAGTGTTTATCTTATGATTTGTCACATTATAACCTCTGGTTGTCAAGATTTCCTTAGATTATTGATGCGCTGTTTATGTAGGTCAGAGTTATGGTATTAATGAATACCAGTAAAGTTTCTTAAAAAATAAATTGTTCTTTCAACACTGGTTGTGTGTAGGCTAAAGTAAGGAAAGGTAGACCCAGACTGAAAAATTCAATGCCATAGCCGGGATTTGAACCACGGATCTTCTGGTCCAGCCGCTCTAACCATTGAGGTACTATGGCCAATGTGCCAATATGACATTAAATTCTCCAACTGACTCATGTTTTTCCCGGTAAATCACTTAGGAGTTCTCATAAACACATGAGACAACGAGCTTAATGGCGACTTACGTGTAAGTACTTTATAGTTCGGACCACTATTAGGTCAAATAGTGGCAAATATTTGACCAAATAGAGGTTAACTATAAAGCCCGGGCCTTAAAGTACTTACATGTTGTAAGTCGCCATTAAGGTAGTTGTCTCATGTGTTTATGAGAACTCCTAAGTGATTTACCGGGAAAAACATGAGTCAGTTGGAGAATTTAATGTCATATTGGCACGTTGGCCATAGTAGCTCAATGGTTAGAGCAGCTGGATGGAAACCAGAAGATCCGTGGTTCAAATCCCGGCTATGGCATTGAATTATTCAGTCTGGCTCTACCTTTCCTTTCGTAAAAGAGTTATAAGATATGTGTTTAACATTAGGATGGTGATAAAGAATTACATACTGTAGTGCTAATTATGGTTTTGGTATTGGTGATTGTAATGAGGTAAAGGTTACTTATTTTCATTATCATTATTACAAATTCTTAAAGCTCTAATCCGTTGGTCTTGAGCTGCCATACAGTGAAGGTCGAGCCTACCACGCGATATGGCGCCGCTGTTTGCCTGCTGTGCTATGTGATTGTCAGCGGTCGAATTACGGCATTTGTACTCAACGTCTCTCAGTTATTTTATTTATTCTTATTCTTTCCTTGGTGCCTCAGCATGCCTGAAGGTTGAGGCCGGATTTTGTTTTGTGTTCATACGGTAATAGTGCTACTGTTAGCATGGAAATCTACGGCAGGATAAATACACTGCGAGTGAAATTTGAGATCACTCCGACGAGGCCAACAGCATTAGATGTTGAGTTTGTAGCAGATACCTTGAAGCTTACCGCTGACCAGGTGGATACGCTGCAGTTAATTGCGCGGGATCGAGCAATTTATATAAAGCTCATTTCGGTGGTGCTAATGGAACGGCTGTTAGAGAAGTTTGCTGGTACCGCTGTGTTTACCTATGCAAATGGAGAGCATACAACAGTTACGGTCGAAAGGGCCACCAGCAATACCACCACGGTGCGTGTGTTTGATCTATCGCCGGAGATACCCAATGAGGTATTACGACAAAAATTGGAGCAGTATGGCAAAGTGTATGAAGTTCGCACAGAGCAATGGGACAGTGCGTATAAAATACCAGTGAATACTGGTGTTCGTGCTGTGAAAATGGCTCTGAAAACCACGATTCTTAACACCATTAAGATTGTGGGCTATCGCATTACAGTGAGTTACACTGGTCAGGTGAAAACCTGTTATGTATGTTGGGAACCCACACACGTCAAAGAAAACTGTCCCAATAGGAAGACGCTCTTACCTGTACTACCACTTCCGCGCAGGGAGCTACCGGAAACACAGCAAGAAATCTCCGTGCAAGAGAGTTTGAGCCAGTCGCATGAGCTGCCAGAAGCAACACAGATGTCCCCGGTGTCCGTCGACACAGTAGACAGTCAACTGCAAACGAATCCGAAACCAATGGTGTCCTAGGAGTGCCCTGAGGAGTTGACGTCGCCTGTTTGTACAGAGACCGGAGCTCTTGTGATGGAGAAGCGTAAAATTGGTGCTGCGACCGCCCTCCGCCTACCCAAACATCTGCTGGGGCCAACTCACGAAAAAAAGCAAAGAAGTCAAAAACCGCCCATTCTGCTGTAGAATGGAATGCTTCAGTCCCGCAGGATGCACCTGCGATTTTGAGTGCTGATGACTTGACACTGGAAGACGGCGATAAAACTGCAATGGAGGTGGTGTCAGGGAAGGTTCCGGGAGATGCATTGCAATCAGTGGCTGTGACAGTAGACGCAACTGGTAGTCCGGGACAACTGCGAGTAGTGCTTTCTTCCAGAGACCCTCGTCTCAAACCACTGGAGGCGCTAGCTAAAGTTTCAAGTTTCTCAATAGTTTGTCCGAACCATTATCATACCCCTGCACTGGTTTCTCTCTGCCTTGTATTTGTGGAGTCTCATGACTACGTTACCTCGTATTCAAATATTGGCTACTGTCAATGTTAACTGCATTAGAAATCTATGCAATCAAAAATTATTACACCAGTTCCCCACGACGCATGACGTGGATGTGTGTTTCTTGCAGGAGGTTAATACTCATAATTTGTCAGCCCTGTATAATTGTGATCATGTGGTTAACTTGGGCTCAGAAGGTAGAGGCACTGTGCTGCTCTTTCACCGTGGTATCCGGTGTTCTGACTTTCAATTACATCCCTCGTCGAGCATCTTATCGGCTGTGCTGGATGATATTGCTCTGATTAATGTTTATGCTCCCTCCGCTTCCAATCGACGATAGGAACGTGATCAGTTCTTTCAACAGGCATTGACAGCCCATTTACTTTCTGGTAAAGAGTGTATTATTGCAGGGGATTTCAACTGTACGCTTCAGGTTAAGGATCAGAAAGGTGCTGCCAATCTCAGCCCGATGCTTCTGCAATTAGTGACGCAATTACATCTACGTGACGCCTGGGAGCTGCAGCATGGTAATACGGTGCAGTTCACCTTTTTCTGAGGCGCCTGAGCATCCCGACTGGATCGTTTTTATTTATCTGACACCTTGGTTCCCTGTTTCCAGCGCATTGATGTTCATCCCGTTGCCTTTAGTGACCACTACAACGTTACGTGTGCCCTACAACTCACGGCTCGTAATCTATATACCGGAAGGAGTTACTGGAAAATCAATTCAACCCTATTTAAGGATAAGGACTGTCGATTGCATTTTGCTACAAGATGGGTAGCTTTAAAATCCTCTTATCACCGTGCCTACCATAAATCAGAATGGTGGGCCGTTACGGCAAAACTGGCCATCAAAGCATTCTTCAAAACAATTAGTTTTGAGAAGGCCCATGAAAGAAGAGAGGTGTTGCAATTTTATAATGAGGTGCTTTGGAATCTACATGAGCAGCAGAATCGACGTGCCGAGGTTGCTCCGGCTTTCGGAAGAATAAAGGAAATAATTAAAGGCAAACAAGATCAAATGCTGTAGGTTTGCACCATTCGGTCCTCCTTGACGCATGCTCTCTCTGATGAACAGGCCTCCTTTTATTCATTGGCCAAGGCACGCACACATGGACAGACCAAGTACATTTCATCGCTCACTGACTCTGCTACTGGTGTGGTGTTACATGGGACACGCCAGTTACTGCCTAATCTTCAGGAGCAATACCAGCGCCTATTTGGCAAGGCTCAAGCGGAATCCATGGTTAACACGGCGGCCCTGAGTAGTCCCGTGGCTCACATTAGTCAGTCCACGGAGGAGAGTATACAAGGTCCCATAACGGAACGAGAGGTACATCAAGTGGTGCAACATTTGAAACGCAATATGGCGCCTGGCCTGGATGGTCTTTCTTATGAATTTTATCTTGCATTCTGGCCGATAATTAAGGTTGAGTTTGTTGCAGTGCTACAGGATGGAGGCTGGTTTCCAGATCATTTCGCAGATGGAATTATAATTTTACTCCCGCGGAAACATTGCCCCCAGGCAACGATGGATTTTTGCCCAATAACACTGCTGAATTCAGATTACAAAATCTTTGCAAAGCTTTTGGCCAGCAGACTAAAACCAGCGTATGAGGAGGTGCTCCATGTTAATCAAACAGCCCTTCAACGCAAGAAGGAATTGTTGGTGCCCTTGCAGAATTAAGAGATGCGGTCCATCTTGAGCAGCACCATTGCTCCTTGGCATTAGTTAATCTGGATTTTCATAGAGCTTTTGATGGATCTCAGCACTGGTATATCTGGCAGTGTTTGCGCGCAGCTGGGGTACCTCAACAAATGATAGCGGCGATTCAAGGGCTTTATCGCCAAGCGTTGTCAAGAATACTTTGTAACGGCTTTTTGTCGACACCTATTGTAATACGACAGTCAGGCAGGGGTGTCCCTTATCTATGGGACTGTTTGCCTTGACACTCAATCCATTACTCCAGATGCTACAAGATAGACTGCAAGGCTTAAGTATAGCTGGGGAATGCCTTAAGGTAATGGCTTACGTGGATGATGTGACGGTCTTGGCCAAAGATCACCAGGATATAGAGGAGATAGCCACGGCGATTGTGACTTACAGTCGAATTTCGGGGGCTCAGCTCAACGCCCACAAATCAGAAATCCTTCCACTTGGCATCTGGGAACATCCACCAACAATGTTGCATATGAAGGTGGTTCCACAGACCACAATACAAGGGCTTATATTTACCTCTAACCTAACAGAAATGATTTCTCTTAATTGGACCCAGAGGCTCAACACGCTACGTTTTAACTTACTCTAACTTACTCTAACGTTGTTGCAACGCATCTGGTACATTCGTACTTATGCCTTGAGTAAACTGTGGTATGTGGCGCAGATTTTGCCGCTCCCTAAGCAGTTGGCCCAACGTTTTGAGACTCTGTTTGGATACTTCCTGTGGACGGGGAAAGCATATCGAGTTGCTCGCCTGCAATTGCGTCTTCCTCTAAAGAAAGTTGGTTGTGGTCTAGTGGATGTTGACAACAAGTGTATGGCGCTGTTGGGAAAGACAGGATTGTCCTCGTTAGTTGGCAGTGAGTCTCTGATTGACAAGAAGTTTTGGTATGACCAGTTACATACCGTGGAGAGACTGACACGGAAATTTCATCGTTTGGTCGCCAAGCTTCGTGCTCTTGAAAATTCCAGGGAGCAACTGGAGAAGTTTCTGACTACGAACAACTTTTATCGTCACTTGATGGAGCCAGGTATTCAACGACCTAATGTGGAAACAAAATACAGTTGTGATTGGAAATGCGTTTGGGCCAATGCAACCAACTGTAACCTTCTGTCAATCTGGAGAGAAACTGTTTATGAAGTTGTTAATGAAATGGGTCCAACTGCAGAAAAGATGTGGCGTCACGGGAAAGTAAATTTGAAGATCTGTGGCATATGTGTGGAAGATGATACACTTGAGCATCGCCTGCACAACTGTCAGCAGGCTGACTTGATTTGGACCTCCATCCAAGACGCATTACTTAAACTTCGTCCAGAAGAATGCTTACGTAGTTTCATTTCAAAGACATGAAATTTCATAATTTTGCAGTGTGGTTGGTTGCTGGTACACTACATTGGCTGCTGAAAGTACGGCGAGGAGACACTGTGTTAGGAAGGCACTTACATATATTTTTAAAGGAGCAGAGATGGACGTATATACGGAAGAAACCCTTGCGTTCTCTGGAGCCATACATTTATCACTTGGAACAAATGCAGATCTAATAACCATTTAAGCAAATAAAACCCTTCATATTGCCTCACAGTACAAGCCAATAAAACAAGAAATTTTCCAAACGACTTACCCTGTACCCGTTCCTGTCTTTAAAAAAAAATAAACATAATAAAATAAAAAAAAAATAACAAACTTAGAATACACTGGTTCAATAGTCTTTCTGTCCGTAGAGATATTCAAAATGATTACTTAAGACACTTATACAAAGATTTAGTAAAAGAAGAAAATTTTATATATATATATATATATATATATATATATATATATATATATATATAAAAGATGCAGGCTACATTTATTATGCGCAAGAAAAAGTCATGTTGTATGCTAATTACAATTAAGTGATGATCTGGTTTCCATCCTTTCATTAAATTTAAAATGAATGTAGTATATTTCTTGGTGATATTTGTAGCAACTTTGATTAGAAATACTAACAATTACAACTATTGACTGCAATCCTTTGATTTTGATAGAATGGCTTTGTTTACAAAGGGCAACATCTGTGAAATAATAAGCAGGGGGGCTCAAATTATAAGTATTTTTATAAGCTACTTGGATATGAACTTTGACAAACATTGTATTAATATTTTGTAGAATTATGTTCTTTCAGCCTTAGTCATCATTGTATATCTTCATCAATGATGAAGGATGACACAGCTTTTAATAGCAAGTAAAAAAATATGACCTGAGATTCCAAAATTTCAGTTTGTTCTATCTTGTTTAATGCAGTAATCACTATGTAATATTATATACACTACACAAAATGATGTATCTGAATAACTGATGGTACTGTCTTTGGTGTTGAAAAAGCTTTAACATGTTTCAATTTATAACTTTATCACTAAATCCCGGCATTAAATGAAATATTAAAACTTAGTGCCCCTAACACCAGTTGGCAGAGTGATCGGAGCTCCGTAGTAGTGGAAGAAGAGGCATTTAGTCACCAAACAGCTGAGGATGAGATCGAATGATCTTGAAAACGTTTCAATTATACAACAACAAGTAAGTGAAGTTTGAGTAAAAAAACATAGTGACTCATAAATCAAACTCAAATATGAAGAATACTTCACTGTTAATAATGCTTCTGCTTTTAATATTTACTTCCATTCTTTGTTTATGTTTTCCAACTCACAGTATTGTAGACAGACGAAAATGAAAAAGATGTACATTGGGCATATAATGGAGATAAAGTAAGCGAAATGATTAACTTTTGGTAAATATGTTTCAATATGGAGTAAATTGTTTTACTGTTTATTTAAAATAACATTATTTCTAGGACCAATAAGCATAAAGCGAAAGTTACTAAAATTAGGCAAGTGAGTCAACCTTGTATATACTTTTCTCCACTTACAAGTTTTTAATGAAGACTAGTTTCTGGGGACTTCTCCCCTATCGTCAGTTCTGTGGTTGACTGATGATGCATCCGGTGTCTGCATCTGGGTTGGTGTCGTGCTGCCATCTAATGTCCTGGTAAGTTTGATGACGTCATCTACCGCGGGAATTCTCTTGATGAATTTTGAAATTCCCGCGGTAGATGACATCATCAAACTTACCAGGACATTAGATGGCAGCACGACACCAAGCCAGATGCAGACACCGGATGCATCATCAGTCAACCACAGAACTGACGATAGGGGAGAAGTCCCCAGAAACTAGTCTTCATTAAAAACTTGTAAGTGGAGAAAAGTATATACAAGGTTGACTCACTTGCCTAATTTTAGTAACAATGGTACTCCACTTTCTGAAATACTTCTTTTTATTCTATAAAGCGAAAGAGTTATTTAGTTTTTGTTATGCCTAGATTGGCTACTCTGTGCACTTGAATTAAAAAAAGTTGAGTAATTCCGAAAATTCTCGAATACTTCCGATCAAGTACAAAAGTTGCAACATGTTTGGTGATGTTGCCACATTTGTTTTTGTGATCTCGGATCAGTACTGAACGGCGTTCATCTGATCTAAGATCAGCATTTTACAATCCATGTGGGTTTATAAACTTATTCAATTTTGATCTTCGATTACACTGGGGAACAAAAAAAAATTATTTTCATATACCCGAAACAAAATAGGCAAATTCTTATGTAAACTGATCTGCTGATTACAAAAATGCCCCTCAAAATGCTGTATCACGTAATGTTTTTTAGGTATTCATAGAAATGTGATGTGATAACTCATATTTGATTAATTGAAAATAATAGGTATTTTATTGCCAAATAACATTGAAAATAATAATTATTAATTATTAATAATTACTTATTATTATTATTAATTATTATTATTAATTATTATTATTATTAATTATTATTATTAAAATAAATAAACACAAGATAATGATGAAAACCAATACTAGAATTATCTCAGAAGTGTTTCACTGTTGATTTTTTTTGTATTGACTCTCCCGTTTGAGGAACCAATAATAGTCTCCGAACATGGCTGAATCTCAGCGATACCCTGGTAACGTCTTTCCATCTCAGAAATGTCCTGGTGAAAACGCTCACCTTGCTCATCACTTACAACTCCTGGGTTTGTAGGGAAACTATCAAGGTGAGAGTGCAAAAAGTGGATTTTAAGTGACATACGGCAACCCATTTCTTTGTAGCTCCTTAATAGTTCTGAGACTAAAGTTTCATAATTTTCTTCTTTGTTATTGCCCAGGAAGCCTTCTACCACTGATTTAAATGATTTCCATGCTGCCAGCTCAACACGTTTAAGCTTTGATTAAAAAACACTGAATTTAAGAAGTAGTCTTATTTGAGGACCAACAAATATACCTTCCTTCAATTTAGATTCACTTATTTTGGGAAAGATACTTCTTAAATACTTAAATGCACTTCCTCTTTTGTCCAAACCTTTAACAAAATTCTTCATTAACCCGAGCTTTATATGAAGGGGGGGGGGGGGAGAAGAACTTCGTTTGGGTCTACTAGAGGCACATAATTA
The DNA here is from genome assembly GCA_030765055.1 of Mantis religiosa. Lineage (NCBI taxonomy): Eukaryota > Metazoa > Arthropoda > Insecta > Mantodea > Mantidae > Mantis > Mantis religiosa. The sequence continues at coordinate 450,630,743 of CM060950.1, forward strand.
ACACTGCTTGCTCCAGGAGTACAGTCTTCCCTTTTCCCCCATTCTTTCACTATAAAATGCTTGTCAGTTGCCCAACTGTCCCATAAGCACAAAAAACAGCAATATTTAGTGAAACCTCCCTGCAGTCCCGTTAGCAATGCAACTACCTCGAGGTCACTACAAATTTCCCAGCCATGGTTTTGATAACTAATAGCATCTAAAATGATGGACATGGAATCGTATATCTCCTTCATTCCTATGGCAGGAAATAAAGGTATTGAAGGTAATTAATTGCCATTATGAAGCAACACAGCCTTTAAGCTGTATTTAGAAGAGTCAATGGCTATTATTTTAAATTAAGTCAACATGAGTTGGTATCATACCTCATTTCTGTAATTTTATATAAAAGAATAAGAATAAGAATATCTCAAAAACATTACGTGATACAGCATTTTCAGAGGCATTTTTGGAATCAGCGAGTCATTTTGCATAAGAATTAGCCTATTTTGTTTCGGGTACAAAAAATGTGTTCCCTAGTGTTAATAAATGAACTGCAGTTAGCGATTTTTATGCAACCGGGCCAAAGTGTATAAATCAAATCTCTGAACATTACAAAAACTGCAAAATAATTCTAGGGAAGAAATAGCTTATTTTCCAAGAGGAGTAGCAACATCTAGTTACAATCTCTTAAGATGCTGTAATGCCTGTGTTCGAGCACAAAGAGAACATTTACCGTAACTTCTTAGAAAATATAGAAATGTAAGAGACATTACAATAAAATATCATAATTTATTATGAACTTTACTTATCTTTTTAAGAAATTGGTAAATTCTTTACATAAGTCAGGAGACCAGTTTCACAAATATTCATTCACATTGGCAGTCAATCTGTTGATTTTTCTAGTCTCCTGAGTTCTGTGAAGAATTTACCAGTTTCTTAAAAAGATAAGAGAAGTTTGTAACAAATTATTATATTTTATTATAATATTTATATTTCTTCACTGTTATTAGCTTCAGTTTTTTACCTATTATATAAGAGAGATTCATTTTTGTAATTTGCAAAACAATAATGGTACAAGGTGTCACAAACAAAGGTGGGAATGCTTGAAATGTATCGTGGCAGCTATGATGAGTTGGCAGAAAATTATTTAAAAAATATTACATTCCAACATTGCTTCTTAATTGGGAAGTTGTAAGGTTTTCACTATGTATGAATAAACTGTTTTCTTACATCACTCTTAGTTTTATTGAAGTTGAGATATTCCTTTTTGGTGTCACCCTGTGCTTGTTGGCCTTTTTCATTTACCCTATAGTGTTTATGTATAAGGCAGTCTGTGAAGGTTGAAGGCTGGCAGTACATGGTGTTCATTTTTATCTGGATTTTACCGCGCAAAATTTGATGTCTTCAAATGCATTGCTGATGGGGCGAGTTTATATAGATAGATAATTTATTCATCTTGTAAATCATACATTGTACATGAATACTATGATATAAGACACATCAAATTGTGAATTTACAGTGCAATTAACTCTACTTGTAAATTAACAAGTCACATCCAATAAGGACAAGTCAGTGTTTGTACAAAATAATGATTTGTAAAGATATCTCAAGGATTTTATGATATACACAATTAATTCAGTAATGTAACAATATTATAAACTTCCATAAATTCACTAAAAATAAAAACAGTGGTCTAGCAAGTATGCCAAAACTGACTTTTCAAATGCTGAAAAATTGCAAGTGGTTTTATTGGCTATAGGCAGTTTATTAAAAAAAGTGATTCCTAGGTTTATTACACTGTTTTGATGAGCTCTTGTATTACTTCTATTCAGATGAATATCCATTCTCTGTCTAGTATTATGGTTATGAACTGTGTCATTAAAGGTACAGTGACCATTTCCTGTCATTAAATTGGTCTTTTTAAATTTTAAAATTTCAAAAATGAAAATTCATGGGAGTGGTAAGATTTTAAATTTTTTAAATAATAGTCTGCATGGTTCCCCTAGCAGCTTGCGATTGTACTTGATGTGCTAACAGCAGCTTTGAGGCCTCCCTCTACCGATGGGTAAATGTATTATTTGAGAGGTGGGTCTGCCCGCGTAATATAAAGCTGCGTAATTTCGTCTGGTGCGTAGAAATGATAACTGTTTACACAAAAACTATGTACTGCAATGCAATGCACTGCAAAGCTAATTGATGCAGCCATAAAAGTATACCATGAAGAATATATAAAACAAGTCAATGAACATATTTCACAATGAACATCTGTTTTTCTGTTATAGTAGTCATATATGCATATTATAAACCTGTCACATAAAATAGAAATATTTCAATTTGATCTCAATTCTTTTCTATCACCCACAGTTTCCTCACAATGTAACTTCATTACAGACCAGAAAATTAGCAGAACATGTTCTAGGAATGAAAAATAAATTAGTGTTACAATATGTACAAAGCTTTTATCCAAGTCTAAACAAGAAAATATCTCTAGTACATAGTCTTATGTGTCCATTTTCTTATATTTCCTTTCTCTCTTCTCCTTAAAATTTGTCTGTATTGCGAAAAGGTATGCTTGAGGCCTTTCTGTCATAACATTATTTATTGCTTCTAAATTGGGACCAGTCAGTTTATAATGTCCAGTTTCTCTCTTTTTGCAAGTAAGTGATCCTGTATTTTGGAAATATTGGTGCACCTATTGATTTTAAAAGACATAAGGATAAACATTAATAGACATTTTAATTAAGCGTGAGAATGACAAAAAATTTATATCATATACTGATAAAACATAAGACGTTTATGTTGCAAACAAAAATACGTCAATTTAAAAGTACCAGGACACTTGACAACATTACGCTCCGAGGGACTTGTCTGAATGCCGGATAGCTTTGCATAAACTCCTCTATGCAGCGGTTTAAACTATGTTTATATGTCACACAAATTTTAATGCTGGTACGAAAGTAGCATTCAACCATGAAGATGTGGTGCACGGTGTTCAGATACAGGGCAAGGTGGTTGTATTAGTTACTAGCGCAACCATGGAGTGCTGTAATTAGTTTACTGTTCTGCAAAAATTACCGCTTCTTCTCCATAGGTGGCACTATGATTTTAAGATAGACTCACCAGTCAACTATGACATCATTCTTGCTCAATCGGCGGGCGGGAAATAACGAATAGAAATGAACACCATGTATAGTGATGCATGGCTGCGACCCTCATGCCACTAACAGCATTGTCGCTTAATCTGTAAATGTTAGAAGCAGTTTGAATAATATTCTATCATTGTAATGAACTTGTGAATTGTTACTTGGCTGTCTCTGTCTTTAATTACTTCTTAAAGACCTCTCTGTATACAACAAAGCTATTTCATTAGTTTATCAATGTTCTGTATCATGGAAACTTAATTTCACAGCATTTGTTGCCCCAACTTGAAGTTTGTGTTATTAACACTAACTGGAGTATTTGTTACAAAAAAGTTATATTTACAACATTGGTATCCTTCTATCCCTGAAACTTAAGTATGTTAGTCATTACCTGGGACCAGATTTTCATATTCTGAAATCTGTTGAAATATATGTTCTCTTTAAAGTTTCAGATAAATGTAAAAGCAATGACTATGTGAAATTTGAAAAATGCACTGTATGCAAGATATGTTGAAATTTATGCGACTTATTAGATATAAAAGATCCATCATACCATACTTTTTATATTAGGGGAAGACCGTGTAATGTGGACCACTTAACTTTAAGCGCTAATAAATGTACAGTATAACTCTGTAGCGTCCACAAATTGCTTTAATGCATTAATAAGAGAAACTTATACCATTATGGGAATGTACAGATTTTAGTCGCATCAACATAATATGCAATTCGCTGTTATAATATTTTTCCTAAGGCATTTACGAGGGCTTTTCAATAAAGAATGATCACAGTTTTTTTGACAACGTACCTTTACTCATTCTCATAATTTTTATTTACCTTCACAAAATAGTCTCCCCCTGAATGCGATGCACTTGTCCCAGCATTTCTGGCAATCTTCAAAGATATACTGGAAACCATTTTTTGAGATCCTTCAAATTCGCTCCGCAGCCTTCACCACTGCTTCTGATGATGGATAATGCCTCCCATGAAGGCGTTTCTTCAAGTTAGGGAATAGAAAAAAGTCACATGGGGCTAAATCCGGACTGTAGGGAAGGTGAGGGATGCACTTCACGTTGATTTTTGCAAGATATTCAGCAACAACATTGGCAATATGCGGCCGCACATTATCGTAGTGCAGCATCCAGTCTGCTTCACGGAAATGTGGTCTTTTGCACCTGATATGGACTTGCAATCAAGACATCCCTGTAGTACTGTCCAGTTACTGATGGGTGTGCAGGTACAACATGCTGGTAAACCATTCCACGAATATCAAAGAATGAGATGACCATAACTTTCCCAGCAGAAGCAACCACTTTTGCTTTTTTGGGGGTTGGTGATGAAGGAGATTTCCACACTGAGCTTTGCTGTTTGCTCTCGGGATCAAAATGATGTAGCCAAGTTTCATCAGCAGTGATTACATTTGAAAGAAACTCCGGATCTTCCTCTAACATCAACTTTAACTGCATGTGACCTCTAATGTAGTGGTTGGCAATACTGAACATGTCTGAACTTGCCTGGTTCTCACAGGCGGGAACCAGGAGTACCAACAATGAAACTACTACGGCGTGTTTGTTTCACATTAAGCTGACAGAATATAATAACATTGAATTATAATGCACAAAATTACCATCATAAAAAATTATGATCATTCTTTATTGAACAGCCCTCGTATTTTGGACCAGGGATGTGTAATTTGGTCTTATAAGGTGTGTAAATTGTACCACTACATAACACATTTATAACCCACTCATGTGGTTTAACATTACCTTTTATTGACTGAAATGCACTGTTAAGGTTGATTTAGCACTTGAATAATCATTATGTATACTGCTAACATTGCTCAGAATATCTAAGTGAAGTAAATTAATTTTAACAAATCAATAAAAAAAATGCCATACACACTATTATTATTTTCAAGTTCTTTGTCCCAATTTAAGGTGAGCTTCACTGCTTACTCCAAAATGCACTTGTCACAAAATTAATAAAGAGTATATCAGCACACTTTTCATGAGCCCATCCTTTGCATTTATCGCACTGTATCCAGTCTTCCTCACGAGATTCCTTGCATACTATATAGCAGGTCTTTTCAGAGCTTTTGGTTCCCTCTGTTCCAAAATTAATCTTCTTTTTGCCCTTGACTCCAGATGTATTAGAAGGCATCACAAGCATTTCTTTATGAGGTGTTCCTGAAGCTCTTAGATTTGCGAGCTTCTCATGTTGTCTAAAATGTTACACAATTTACATGGTATGCAACAGAAATAGTTATAAAAATGATCATTTACTACAATAACTTAAGAACACTATTTCATAGTTACTGTTTATTTGAAATTTATTACCTAACTTACTTAATCTGTATAATTTTGTTCAGACCAAATTACACTTTACCTTCGGCCCAAATTACACGACAACAGAGCTTTATGAATATCACATATCTTATAAACCTAAATTTTATTAACAACGTAAATCTACGCCACACTTACCTTGACGTATTGGAGTGTTCTGTATTGTAGTTTTGTTTCCAAAGAAAGCTTCTAGGTGGAGGAAAACACTATAATAAAAGCGGGGCAAAATTACAGCTAAAATGCTCTCAGTAAAAATCACAACCTTCCTCCAAGGTCACTGATGCTAGAATGCCAAAAACTGGGGAGAATGCTTGCAACAAGGACTGCTCAAGATAGTCCTCTGGTTGGTACTGTCATCTGTGGCCATTCTTTTAAACTGACCATGGACCAAAATACATGCTGATCCAAATTACACTGTCTTCCCATAACCCCTAATTAATGTAGAAAAATCATTACTTTTTGTCCTCTCCAAATTTCTTAATTTTTCAAACTTTTAATTTATTTCTAAAAGTTAGATGTTTGTTTAAAAAAAAAGCATTAATGTAATGTTCTTAAATGTTGCTTTAAGAGGCAATAAACATGTTTGAAACCAATTAGTAAACGGTTGCGTTATATTAAGTATTTTGAGTATGGAAAAATGCTGAAAAATGGTTTGCACGAAAAGAAGATAAGTGTTTGATAACTCTTAGCTCTATGTACTCTCTACTCATTTGAATACCATCTCATTAATCGTTCAATATGACTTAATGTTGAAGGATTTTCTCTAACACTGAGAGGGTAATATCTGGTAACCAGCTGGCACCGTAGTTCAGTCAGTAGAACATCTGCTAGGGGTTCCAGGTTCGATTTCCAGCTGTGGGGGTGGGGATTTTTTCCGACCAAGATAATTTCTCATCATCCTTAAAGTCTGGAAGTATGAGTGAGAGTGTGAATGTGTGCGTGATCTAATGATTAAAACCCAACGAATACAAGTTAACACCTTCGATTTGTTCCAAAGGAGAACGGCCGCTGCTATGACCATCACAGTTAAAGGCGGGGTACAAATGAGGGGAAAAAATCTGGTAACTTTGTGCCCTTTGTTCTGTGTACCAATTTGAGCAACATGTCATTCGTTGTCAGATATGACTTAATATTGGAAGTTGTCCTTTATCCGGAAAGAAGAAAGTAATATAACTCTAAGCTCCATGTATCCTGGAAGCACTTGACATTTCATTCATCCTCCAATATGAATTAATGTTGGAGGTTTTCCCTTATTCTGAATGATGTACCCTGGACTCCTTTGAATGTAAATTCATTCATTTTTCAATATGACTTATCGTTTCAGGGATTTCCCTAATCCTTGAAATAGACGTGCAGGATCTCCAAGCTGTATGGTCCTGTAATCACATGAGCATCATTTCATTCATCGTCAAATATGGACCTAACTTTAGAGGTTTTGCGTACCCTAAAAGAGCGATATCTGGTAACACTAAGCTCTCTAGACACTGTATTAATTTGGTCATTATTTCCTTCATTTCTGGTTAATTTAAGGTCTATGTACCCTGAATTATCAAACACTTATCTTTTAGGATGAGGGTATGGAATGCAACCACCATCAGAGCAAGGAAAGTGTACTAACCCCAAGTGAGTACATAAGCCATGTTTATTAACTAAATAAGTACTTCAGGTGACAAGGTACTTCACTTAGGGCCAAAATTCACAATTTTTTATTTTGACATTTTGTTATAATTTCAGCCCTCTAGATTACAAATATATAGTTAAAAGGTTCATTGGAGTAATATTTTATATCTAATTTGCATATTATATTAGTGAGTGTTAAGTTTTTGCCACGCCCCTTTTCGTAAGCTTTCAGAAAATCCATCATAACTTCTGTAATACTGAACAGGTACTTCTGAACTAAGCCTTGTTTTGTAAGGGATCTTCCAAGCTTTCTGCTGGTACCACTATAACTCCAATGATGCTAGTATTTCTTTTGTCTTTGTGTATGTGAACAGTTATTTGTTTTGAATATTTTGTACTAGTTATTGGTGAATATACAGTCAGTGTAAAAAGTGTTCGTACACATAAGAAATTACACTAAAATTCCTGCAGAAACAGGAATGAGATATTTGGCAAATTTATAAATAAATTAATCATGTCCAGTAAAGCATTTATGTTGTATTTGGTAATATTTTAGTTAACAAAACATTAACTTCCTAAAATAAAAAATATGCTCTTATTTTGCACAAAAAGTGATCGTACACCTACGATTTCAATAACATATTTATAATGTATACCATCATTCAATATCTGGTGGGCCTTCCTTTTGCTTTTATAACTGCCTCCAGTCTCCGCGACATTGATTCCACTAGCTCTCTTGTTTTCTTTCGTTCAATTAGGTTCCATTCTATTTGAAGTGCCCATTTTAATCCTTCTTTATTGGAAAATGAGTGATTTATGATTTTCCTCTCCAAAATAGACCACAGGTGTTCTATAGGATTGATATCTGGTGACTGGGGAAGTGTATGAAGTTGTTTTGGCATATTATAAAGCAGCCACAAGTGAGTATTTGCAGCTGTATGTTTGGGATAATTGTCCTGCCGAAATATAAAATTGTTCTAAAGACCTAGTTTCTGGGCACTAGCATGGAGATTTTCATATAGACTTTATGGTCCATAGTTCCATCAATAAAGTGCAGTTGACCCACACCTGAAGCACTCATATACCCCCAGACCATTTTGGAGCCACCTCCGTGTTTTACTCTAGGCACTAGATGTTTTCGATGCAGCTCTGTATTTTTCTTGTGCCACGACATACGCCATCCATCGGATCCAAAAATGTTGTGCTTGTTGTTGTTTTCAAATGCTAGGCTTTGGCAATGAAGCCATTAGCTCTCTTGCTCTCCAATATTTCTGTGTAGTGGGTCTGGCAGGTAGCGCTTCACAGGTTAGAAGATGTTATTCAGTCATTTCCTCTTCTTTGTTGTGGACACCAAGTTTTTGCTTATAATGGTGGTTACATCATCCGCTCACTTTAACCCCCAGTATGTCTGGAGGTGCACACCTGTCTTTGGTTAATGGGTCCATCGGAACTGGCCGGGAGCAGTTTTAGAGTCTTTTGGCTTTTCTCACAAGCACCAATTGTGGAACATTTATACTCCATGACAGGCCAGTGTAGGGGATAAAATAGCATTTCCTCTATTTCTGATGTAGTTATATCGCTAATGCTCGGTCCCCAGAGTCTCATTGGTAAAAGCAGGTTGCACCACGAGCAGGTTGAGTTTGGGATTTAGATAGAGATTATGGAATGCACATCACTATCCCTTGTATCCCGGACCCAAAAATGTTGAACTTACCCTCATAGGAAAATATCACGCTATTCCAGAAGTCTGTTCCTTTATTTCGGTGCTCTTTAGCGGAATTCAATCCTTTTATTTGATTTTTTTTACTCACCCAGAACTTTTTCCGGGGTACTCAACCATGATATCCAGCTTCTTGATAAATATTGCAAATGGTGCTGGCCAAAATGTTTATACCCCTTTGTCCCAGATCCGCAGCCTATCTCACGGCACTGATTTTTGGATCCTTTGTTATTTCATGCAGGATAACTCTTTGATCTTGCTCTGTTAACAACTTTGGTCTTCCGGTTCTTGGCCTGTTTTGCACCATTTTTAAAACACAAAACCTATCTATTATTGTCTGCACGGTGGAGCGAGGTCTGTCAACAAGGCGAGATATTTCTTGTAGCGATTTGCATTGATTATGGAGTTTAATAATCAATTTTCTTGTTTCTTTGCTGGTTTTCTTGCACTTGCTCCCCATTTTAATGTTCCTGTGTGTTTGTTCGCTGTTGACTGACGTCGGAACCTGCTCTGTTTCTTATCAGTGCTATCCACAAGTAAGCTGCCAGGTGAATGTTGTCTTGTTATGCCTTTGAGCTTATGTTCTCGAAGCACTACCGCAAGTGTGTGATCACTTTTTGTGCCTATTTTAGACGTCTTTTTGTGCATTTTATTTAGTTTTTACAATCCTACACATCACATTGTGGTTCTGTTTGTGTACTTGTACAAATAAGTGTTTTGTATTGATGTCTTGTATGTTTCATATTTCTTAAAACCTGTGCTTTTTGTTTGATGCACATTCTAATGCAAAACAATATAGGTGTACGAACACTTTTTACATGGACTGTATGATATGGGTAGTCCAAAAGCATTTGGAAAGAGAAAGTTTACAGGCAATGGTTTTACAAAAAGCAGAACAGTAAATGTGGAAAATATAAATACAATAGACAATAAAAGCACATGTAATATTGAGATTAGTAGGCCCAGTTCACACAATACATGTGCAAATCATGATAGTAGTCATATACAGAAATTGATGAGCTGCGAGTCCTGAAAGCAGATAAAATGGTTGGAGAACTGACCAAGAAAACTAGAAAACTGAAGAGGAACTTGAAAAGAACAAGTGAGAATACAGGTTCATGACTGTACAGAGGAATGATCTGACTCATGTGAGAAGTCAGTAATTAAGATATAAACTTTAGCGTTGTTTTTCTCAGTTTCACATTTTTTCAGGTTCTGGTACACTTTTTATTAAAACTAGTCAACCAAAGGATATGAATGTTTTTGTGTGTTTTAAGCAGACTTATAAGGATAATAATAAGAAGGGATTTTTCTCAGTTTAATAATACTGGTTTAAAAAATAAACAATTATCTGAAATTTAAGTTTGAAATTTCAGTGTTTTAAAAAAAAACTAAAAGATAATAACAAATAATCAGTACAAAATTTTCAAATAATAATAAGTATTATTCAAGATAAAGATTTTAAGAACATGCCTGAAAATTTTCATGCTAATAATAATTTTTATCATCAATAATAATTACTTAGAAATGTGCACCCAAAAATCATGGAAATAGCACTGCAGAGATAGGCAGTACTTTTCACCTTAAGGGCCATAGGTAGCCTTGGCCAAAGGGAGAACACCCAAATTTACCTTACAATTCTTAGTAGGCTCGCAGCTGTATGAGTTCAACCCTTGCGACTACAGATTCTTGTGACAGTTGTGACGGTGTATGCCAGCTCTGTTAACTGGCCATTGACTGCTCTATGGACTGCCCTCTGACTGCTGCATAGATCTATATTGAGTCACCTTAAATACGAGGGCTGTTCAATAAAGAATAATCACTTTTTTTTTCAACGTACCTTTACTCATCCTCGTAATTTTGATGGTCCATCTCAAAATAGTCTCCCCTCAATGCCATGCACTTGTCCCAGTGTTTCCAGCGGTCTTCACAGACATGCTGGAAATCCTTTTTTGAGAGATCCTTCAAATTCGCCTCTCCAGCCTTCACCACTGCTTCTGATGATGGATAATGCCTCCCACGAAGTCGTTTCTTCAAGTTAGGGAATAGAAAAAAGTCACATGGGGCTAAATCCGGACCATAGGGAGGGTGCGTAATACACTTCACGTTGATTTTTGCAAGATATTCGGCAGCAACATTGGCGATATGCGGCTGCACATTATCGTGATGCAGCATCCAGCCTGCTTCATGGAAACGTGGTCTTTTGTGACTAATATGGACTTGCAATGTTTTCAGGACATCCCTATAGTATTATCCAGTTACTGATGTGTGTGCAGGTACAACATGCTGATAAACCATTCCATGAATATCAAAGAATGAGATGGCCATACCTTTCCCAGCAGAAACAACCACTTTTGCTTTTTGAAGGGTTGGTGATAGATGATATTTCCACACTGAGCTTTGCTGTTTGCTCTCAGGATCAAAATGATGTAGCCAAGTTTCATCAGCAGTGATTACATTTGAAAGAAGCTCCAGATCTTCCCTTAACATCAACTTTAACTGAATGTTACCTCCATTGCAGTGGTAGGCGATACTGAAGATGTCTGAACTTGCCTGGTTCTCACAGGCGGGAACCAGGATTACCAACAATGAAACTACTATGGCGTGTTTGTTTCACATTAAGCTAACAGAATATAATAAGGTTAAATTTTAGTGCGAAAAATTATGACCGTAAAGCAATTATGATCATTCTTTATTGAACATCCCTCGTACGTTCTTCTTTAAACATATCCATTCTATAATTCCGAATTCCAGGCTTGAACTACTTATAATACTTATAATATTGTAATCTAGCCAGAGGAGTTCAATTCCTACCATGTGACAATGATGATACATGAGATGAAGATGGAGCACCGGTGGAATGAGATGGCAGGGGAAACTGGAGCACCTGAAGGAAACCCACCCTGATGCTGTGTTGTCCACCTCAAATCTCACATGTGGTTGCCTGGGATTGAACCCAGGCTGCTTTGGTGAGAGTCGAGTGGTCTAACCACTTGACTACTGCAGCTTGCCACGGTAGGAATTAAACCTCCTACACTTATGTAGAAAACGCCAGAAACAAGTCCGTTACTAGGGGATGTAGCTTCCAGAGATAAGCTACTCTGAGAGGGTAAGTAACGCACCCGCCAACAGAGCAAGGAATGTGTACTAACCCCAAGTAAGTACATAAGCCATGTTTATTAACTAAATAAGAACCTAAGGGCCATAGGCAGCCTTGGCCTAAGGGAGAACACCAAACTTACCTTACAGTTCTTAGTAGGCTCACAGATGTATGAGTTCAACCCTTGCAACTACAGATTCTTGTGGCAGTCGTGACAGTGTATGCCAGCTCTGTTAATTGCCCGTTTTCTGCTCTATGAACTTCTCTCTGACTGCTGCATTGACCTTATTGGGTCACCTTAAATACGTTCTTCTTGAAACATATGCATTCTACACGGTGTTCATTTTTATCTGTGATTTTACCGTGCAAAATTTCACATCATCAATAGCATCGCTGACAGAGTGAGTTTATATACTATTCCCCTAGCAGGTTGCAATCGTATTAGATGTGCTGACAGCAGCTTTGAGGCCTCTCTCTACCGGCAGGTAAATATACTATTTGAGAGGTGGGTCTGCCCACGTAAGATAAAGTTCCGTAATCTTGTCTGCTGCGTAGATACGATAACTGTTTTTAAAAACTATATACTGCAATGCAATGCACTGCAAATCTAATTATGCAGCCATAAAAGTATACAATGAAGAATATACGAAATGATAAGTCAATGAAAACTTCTTTCAAAATGATGAACTGTTTTTCTGTTATAGTAGACATATATGCATATTGTAACCTATCATACAAAACAGAAATATTTCAATTTGATCTCAGTTCTTTTCTATCATCCACAATGTAATCACAATGTAACTTCATTACAAACTAGAAAATTAGCAGAACATGTTCTAGAAATGAAAAATAAATTAGTGTTACAATATGTACAAAGCTTTTATCCAAGTCCATAACAAGAAAATATCTCCAGTACATAGTCTTATGTGTCCATTTTCTTATATTTAATTTCTCTCTTCCCCTTAAACACTGTCTGTATTGCGAGAAGGTATGCTTGAGGCTCTCTGTCATAACATTTATTGCTTCTAGATTGGGACCAGTCACTTTATAGCGTCCAGTATCTCTCTTTTTGCAAGGAACTGATCCTGTATCTTGGAAATGTTTGATGCAGTTATTGGTCTTAAAAGACATAAGGATACCAACATTAATAGAAATTTTAATTAAGCGTGAGAATGACAAAAGATTTATATCATATACTGATAAAGCGTAAGACGTTTATGTTGCAAACAAAAGTATGTCAAGATTTAACTGTATTGGAACACAACAGTGAAGCGGAAAATTATCAATTTTTAGATGACTCGTATTTTTTACACATCTGCTTCACTTTCGTACCTATTTTGAGGACATGTTTCGCAAATCATCGTTTGCATCTACGGCTCTTATGCGACTAAAGCTTGATCCAGCGGTGTGGGTAATTCTGGGGTTGCTGCTGCCATCTGTTGATTTAGTGATGAACTTAATTGTGGGATTCTCTTCTGGCGGGATTTCAAAGTTCATTAGTTGGTTTTTATGTTTTTCTATGTATATCCTCTCCCATATGACGAGTTCACTATGTTTTTGTACGTATTTTAGTAATTCTGTGCTATCTTCAATTTCATGATTTTCAGACCAGAAATGAGCTGCTATTGCGGACTTATCAATATTTTTGTATCTTAAGTGCCTGAAGTGTTCTTTCTTTCTAGTGCCTATGTTTCTTTTTGTCCTCCCTTTGTAAATTTTTTCACAGTCTTTACACTTAATCTTGTAAATGCCTGACTTTTCCTCTGGTTTTATCTTATCAGTATTATTACTGTGAAGTAGGTTTTTAATGTTGTAATTGTTTTTGGTGCCAATGTTATATTGTATTTCTTGAATATTTTTGGAACTTTTTTGTGGCCCAGGGGTGGTTAGTAAATTTAGCATATCTAATTCTTGTTTTATTGGTGTGAGAGCTGTGATCTGTTTTAATCTCTTTTGAAGTTTGAATGACTTTAGTTTTTTATCTACAAGGTTTTTTCCATATCCATTTTAATTGCAGTTTTTAAGATTTGATGGTATTCGTTTTGATATTCTTGCTGGCTGAGAGGTAGATTTACTAATCTGTGTGTGAGACTGTTGATGGTTGCATGTTTGTGTGGAAAAAGGGTTGAAACTATTTGCTTTGATGTAATTATCTGTGTGTGTTGCTTTTATATGGATGCCAAATTCTAGTTTTTCATTGCTTTTTTTATTTTAAGGTCTAAAAAAGGTAGAGTACAGTCCTCTTCAGTTTCCACTGTGAATTGTATGCTGGGTTCTTGCAGGTTGAGTAGAGAAAACCTTGAATGTTAAGTCATATTTGAGAAAGCTGTACGCGCGTTGGGTGCCGCGTTTGCTCACGTTAGACCAAAGACGTGTTTGAATTAACATTTCCAATGCTCTTTTCTTGCAGTTTTGGTGCAATAAGTCAGAGTTTTGGCGCCGATTAATTACTGTGGATGAAACTTTTTTTTTTTTTTGTAATTTTACGTCCTCCAACGTTAAGACATATCGGACGGTGAAGGAAATGGGTGGAATGTTGCTCAATGTGTCCAGGGTCCACGGAGCTTAGAGCTACCCGACATTCGTCTGTAAGGATAAGGGAAACCCCCGGAAAAACCTTATCCAGGTAACTCACCCTTACCAAGATTCGAACTCGGGAACTCTTGAACATGAGGCAGACATGCTACCATCTATGCTACCGAGGCGGGCCTGTGGATCAAACTTGGGCATACCATTATATGCCCAAAACAGAAGAACAGTGCAAACAGTGGACTGCAAGGGGAGAACCGGCTCCAAAAAAAACAGCAAAAACCTTTTTTTTTTTCGTTTGGTAAAGTGATGGTGACTGGTATTTAGTATAGTCAATGCAGATTCTAATCAATTATCTTCAAAAAGGAAAACCGATTTTGGAAGCATACTACACATGACCACTTGAGAAGCTGAAGGCAGAACTTGCGGAAGAACAGCCACATTTGCAGGAAAAAGAAATCCTCTTTCATCAAGACAATGCACCGTCTCACACCTTAGCAGCTGCAAAGGCGAAAATCCAAGAATTACGGTTTGAACTGCTTGACCATCCGCCTTACTCACCAGACCATCAGATCAGCAACTTCTGTTTGTTCCCTCATCTGTAGACGTCATCAGATAAAAAAACAGATAACCACATCCTATTTTGGAATATTGTAGATAAATACTTGTTCCTTAAATGAATAATAAGGAATATTTCGGAAATTGTTAACTCCCAAAATATGTATTAGGTAAATTACATGTTTTAACAAGATCTACATTTTTTCTGTACTAAGATTTTCTGACTCTGAGTGTATTCAAAGGTCTCTCAGAATGAAGAGGACTTCAGATGGTAAATTCGACACATTTGTTAAGAAAATATTGTCACACCCTACATTAGAATAGATTTAATATTTATTAGCTTTGGGGGGGGGGGGAATCCGTAGCGGTAGAGCTAAACCATCTCAACAAACACTAGTTACACCACGCGGTAGGGTGGACATGTTATTTTACTGATAACTAGCTTACCTGCATGGTGGTGAAAGGTGGAAGGTCCAGCGAAGGAAAACTCACAAATGCATTTTAAAAAAAAGAGGTTTAATAATTCCAGACAACTTACATTCAATGAGGTTTGTGTTCCGGAGGGTTGCTACCAACACATCCTCTCTCTCTGGTGGCGGCTGGTCGTCTGCGGAAGAGGAAGCCAACCCCCTCTAGTTACACCACGCGGTAGGGTGGACATGTTATTTTACTGATAACTAGCTTACCTGCATGGTGGTGAAAGGTGGAAGGTCCAGCGAAGGAAAACTCACAAATGCATTTTAAAAAAAAGAGGTTTAATAATTCCAGACAACTTACATTCAATGAGGTTTGTGTTCCGGAGGGTTGCTACCAACACATCCTCTCTCTCTGGTGGCGGCTGGTCGTCTGCGGAAGAGGAAGCCAACCCCCTCTCCAGCGCAACCAATGAACAAAGATCAGCCAGTGGCGCCAGGTCTGACAACCCATACAGGGTTGCCACACCTCCCCCCGGACCACAAGCTGTTGACCCAGGGTCAACAGAACAATTAATAACAAATGAAAAGAAACTCGCTCGAGTGATGGAACAAAAAAAAAAAAAAAAAATTAGCATACAAACATCACAAACAGTATTACAAACATAAATCTTCTCTTGACGTTACACATTCGTTTCTTTACTCCAGTGTCTGTCTTTAACTTTAATTAAAAAGCCCTCAAAGAAAAATAAATGAAGTTCAGCACTTTTCACCACTACTGCACCAAGCAAAAAAAGTTTCACAACCTGCCTGAACAGTACATTCCATTCCCACTGGTCTCACAAATGTAATAAAAAACTTGAAGCTTGCACTGCAGTCACTGATGAATAAAGACCACTGAATTGAGCACAATTGTACTTGCTCTACACTGAATAACAATGTGGGGCATTAATAGTTCTTCTGCCCCCAACACAGGTACGAAGTGACAGCACTAATAGCTGCCAAAACTCTGACGAACAGTGGTCATAAAGGGCGGACCAGAGCCCGATGACACAAGGCAGTGTGGCAGGTTTAGTACTCCCATGGTGCAAACAGTTCGGCAGGAACAGTGTGGTGCAGCAGGAACGCAGATAAATAGGGCTGGCTTGATACGTATCATCATACTACAACATTATTTCCAAAAATATAAGTGTACGTCAATTACAGAAGACAACTACATCATTAAAAACAAACTTCACTTCTGAACAATAATAAATAATACAAAAAAAATTAGGTACACCCCATCTGGGTAGCAAGATACATGATAAAACTAAGATAATTTCCATCACTCGGCAATATATATAGCTTACAAATTTTGACAAGATAAATCAAATAATCTTCACAAAATAATCTTCACAAAAGAATACATAAAACATAGGAATGTCACAATCAAAACTTTACAAAAACCCCTTAGGGTAGAAATAATACAATACACACACACAGCACAAAATAATTTGACCTTCCAAAACATTGAATAAAAATATTACAAATTATCAAAATACCAAAACTTACACTTAGAGGGGTACCCCAAAATATTACATGTGGCCATAAACTTTTTAACAAAAACTGACGTGTACACTTAAACAAAAATGAGCTCAGTTTTTCTCTTTGTTTTACCATTATAATTTCAATCATATTTATTATGTGCGCGCACTACTTAATATCATCAGTACTACTACCTTTCAAATCAACAAAACTACTTACAATCTACCAACATCAACATTTTGCATGCCAACAAAACTACTGTCACATTACTACACCAACAAAAAAAAATCGTTCTACAACACAATACATAGAACAAAACTGAAAGAAAAATTAAGTTCTGGGGCCTCAAAATTTCACATCCTAGATACACAAAAGAGAAAATATAGTATCATGTCTTAGCCTATTCTAAAAACTTTTGTATACATTGAAGGGTACTTTTGCTTTTCAACATAAAACTTAGAATTCAATAAACCATTAAAGCATACTGGTAATCACACAACTCCAAAATATATATCACTCTTAATCCAAAACAATTTTATCAAAATGTTCAAACTATTAGCATCCTGCAATAAAGAGACAAAGTAAACATCTGTACTAGTAATGTGCTATCTCACAAATACCTGGTAACTATGGCGAGGATGACAAACAGAACATCCCCAGGTCTCAGCTTCATAACAGTCATTCACAAACCTCTCTGTGATTCAGGTTTTCATCATCTTAGCATGCACATTTCAGCACCAATGCTAAACAAAACTCAAAAATACACTTAATTACTTGCATCGATAAGCACATTTCAGCCATTTTATCGAGCCTAAAACACTGGATTAACGGGCACGTTAAAGCAACCCCATTAACCAGATAAACTTTACCTCTACATCTTTCACATAATCACACATAATTTCATTCATCCTTCTTATCGAGGTAGCACAGCACTATTCCAAAATGTAAACTTAAAATTAATAAACAAAATTTCAATTTTCTAATCATTGCAAAATTTATCATAAAATGAGGTTATTCAACTCAAAACAGTTATTAGGGAACATATACTTTTAATATTAATTAATTGTGACTTTCAATAATAACAATTGTATGTTCAACTTTTGACATCTAATTCATCAAACATCTATCCAAGTATTGCCATTTGCCAATAATATACATCATATTCCAAAACAAAATAGCTTAGCACACTATACACTAAATCTCAAAATTCACACTCAGAAATCAAGGGACAATATACTTTACATACAACCTTTTTACATTTGATGTGACACAAAAGAAAAGCAAAATGCATTTACAGTCTATATGGTCCCACAGGATCAAAATATGGGAATATCCTAGAAACATGTACTGATTGTTCCTTAACTCTAGGAGCATTTGGTCGACGAACCACATAAGTAACAGGAGTAATTTGTCGAACAATTTCAAAAGGCCCAAAATATCTATGAAGCAATTTGGTACATTTTCCCTTTTTCCTAATTGGAGTAAAAATCTTAACAAGCTGACCTACTGCAAAATGAGTATCTCTATGCTTAGCATCATATCTTTCTTTCTGTTTAATCTGTTGCTGATTAATATTATGGATGGCTACTTCACGAGCTTTCTGAATCTCTTCCAAAGTTTGCCGAACAAATAAATCATTTGAAGTGGCCTGAAGTTGCACCTGATTTGGTAAGGAAGGTTCACGACCATATATCAAATAGAATGGTGAAAATTTTGTAGTTTCCTGAACAGAAGAATTGTATGAAAAAATCACATATGGCAAAACATTAGACCAATTGCGCTGATTTGAATCCACAAAATGACTAAGACAATTTAGTAAAGTCTGGTTAAATCGTTCAGTAAGGCCGTTGCATGCAGGGTGGTATGAACTAGTAAAATGAGGGGAAACTGACAAAGCTTTCAAGAGTTCCTGGGTTACTTCACTCAGAAAGACACTACCACGATCAGACAGTAACATGGCAGGGGCCCCATGCCTGCAAATAATCTGATGTAAGATGAACTTAGTAACCTGGGGAATGGTAGCCAAAGAGAGAGGGGCAGCTTCAACCCACCTAGAAGCATATTCTGTAGCAACTATGATATACTTATGACCCGACGTAGAACGAGGCAAAGGGCCTAACAAATCTATTCCCCAACGTTCTCCAATAAAGTTAACTGGAATAGGCTGCAAAAGACCAGCAGGTTTTTGATTCTTAGGTGCCTTCCTAGACTGACAACTTGGACAAGTTTTCACAAAATGCTCAATATCTTTTTTCATACCTATCCAGTAGTATCTTGAATTAATCTTACTAAAAGTTTTAGAAAAACCTAAATGACCAGATAGTGGATCATCATGACATGAGGACAAAATTTCATGCTTTAACACCTCAGGAATGACTAGTAAATGCAAGGGACCAGTAGAACTCGAATTTTTCCTGTACAAGACATCACTTTTCAAAATATAGGTAGAAGCTTGACGTTGAACCTTGGCAGGAGCAGATTCAGGATCCTTAAGGGCATTAATAATTGGAGTCAGAACTGGATCATCATTTTGTTTCTGAGCAACCTCAACTGGTGATAGCAAACAGGTAATTAGCTCATCAAGTTGTTCAATTTGATGCTCTTCAGGCTGTAACACAGGGAACCTTGACAAAACATCTGCATCATTATGTTTCTTACCAGATTTATAACATATATCATAATCAAATTCCTGTAACTTTAGACTCCATCGAGCCAATCGGCCTGTCAAATCCTTTAAATTGTTCAGGTAACAAAGGGAGTGATGGTCTGAAATAACATGCACTTTATAGCCATACACAAAAGTCCTGAAATGTGTTAAACCAAAAACGATTGCCAAAAGCTCTAACTCTGGTACACTGTAATTTCTTTCACATTTTGACAAAGTTCTAGAAGCATATGCAATAGGTCTAAGATTATCATTTACTTTCTGTAGTAAAACACATCCTATTCCTAGACCACTAGCATCAGTGTGTAATTCTGTATAGGCTCCAGGATTATAATGAGCCAACACAGGAGCAGAAACAAGAGAGTTCTTTAACTGCTGGAATGCTGTTTGCTGATCCGGGCCCCAAATAAAACTTTGACTTTTCTTGGTCAGCTGAATCAATGGATGGGCAATGTAAGAGTAATTCTTAATAAATTTCCTGTAGAAATTGAACAAACCCAAAACTTTTCTCACGTCTCTAACATTCTTTGGGCGTGGTAGTTCTTTGATCACTGTAACTTTCTCAGAATCTGGGGAAATTCCATCTTTAGATACTTCAAAACCCAATAACTTTATCTTTTCCATAGCAAAGAAACATTTCCCAGGTTTCAGTTTAAAATTATGCATTTCCAAACGTTGAAAAACAGCTTCTAAGTTTTCTAATAATTCTTCAAAAGTTTTGGCAAAAACAACAATATCGTCCAAATATGCTAAAGCTTTCTTAAATTTCAAGTCTCCTAACAATTTCTCAGCAACAAAACTGAAAAATCTTGGTGCATTAGCAAGCCCAAAAGACAAACGTTCAAATTCATACTGCCCTTCATGAGTAACAAATGAGGTATACTTTTTACTATTCTCCTCTAAAGGAATTTGAAAGTATGCTGACAACAAATCTAAGGAAGCAAACCATTTAGCTTCTCCAAGGTAACTAAGGAGGTCATCAATAAGAGGCAAGGGAAAGGCTGAGTTTACTGTAACCTTATTCAGTTGACGATAATCTACACAAAACCGCATAGAGCCATCTTTTTTCTTTACCAACACAACAGGTGATGACCAAGGTGACTGAGAATCTCTAATAATACCAGCATTTTTCATTTCCTCTACTTGTTGGGAAATAATCTCTTTCTGCTTATGAGCTACCCTATAGGGTCGTTGCTTAATAGGTTTGTCATCCTTTACCTCTATTTTAAATTCAGCTACATTAGTTGAGCCTAAATCTTGCAATGAAGTGGCAAAAACATGTTCATATTTTAACAACAGATTATGAAGATCTGACTTTTGAGCTTCAGTTAAGTTGGTATTAACATTAAATTCAAACTTTGGAGCGTTCAATGGAGTAACATCCTTAGGTGAAACTGAGTTACTTTGAACAAATGCAACTTCATGAGCATTAGCTAATACAGTTTTAGCAAAAAGTGTTTGAGGAACAGCTGAATTATTATGTACTGGTATCACAAAGTCCTTTGAAGATTTGCAAACTACAGGTGGAATAGAAATATTCTTCTTATGCATAATACTGGTAGAAGGCTCGAACATAACCTCATTTGTAATATCAGCTGAAGGCTGCACTGCCACAAAACAAGTAGTAAGCGGTGGCAATTTAACATCTTTTACAACAGAAACTTTATTAACTATCTGTACCTCATCGTTCAATGGAATCACAGCAATATCTGTAAAGGGACCACCACATGTTGTTTCAAAAGGAATGTGTACCATTTCTCCCTCATGAGTTTGAATCTTAACTTCTGCACAAGAATAATCAATGGTAACTTTATGTGAAGTTAGAAAGTCATTACCCAAAATGAGATTATGTGCCAAGTCTTTTACCACTAACACATCTTCCTGAAAAACAAAGTCATTAATTTGAAATTTCAAATTTGTTTGATAAGGCGCATCTAATAACTTGTTACCAGCTGTTTTAAGCAAAATCTCGACAGGTTTCATTTTAGAAATGTCATTGATATGAGCTGCATTCACAATGCTAACTGCACTTCCTGTATCCAACAAAATTGGAAGTTTTGACTCCCCAATGGACCCCAAAATTTGCAAAATTTGACCTGGAAGAGAAACAACATTAGACACAGGTGAACTTACTTTGGGTACCTCTAGGTTATGTCGTTGGAGGCTGGGCCTCTCGAGTTTTTTGAAGCAGATGGTGAAGTCCAGCAATTACGTGCCATATGACCACGCTTGTTGCAATTGTAACACACAATAGGTGCCTGCTGTCTCTTTTCATGATGTCTTGGAGGCTTAAGTGGAGGTGGCTGCACAGTAGATGCAGCAGCAGTGAATTGAGACTGAAGCTGTTGCATTTGGGTAGCAAGTTTAGTGACCTGTTCACTCAATGTGGAAACAACATTAATAACTGGTTCAGAGTGATTTACACTTTCAAACCGTGATAAAACAGGTGCAGATGACACAGGTGGAGAAGTGTAAGTTGCTGTTTGTGCTTGTACTAAATGTTGTCTATGTTGCACATAAAAATTAGCTTTATCAATGCTTTTAATAATTTGTAAAACCTCCTCAACTGTTTGTGGATTTAATGGGAGCAAAGCTTGCACATACTGAGGTTTCAATCCTTTCACTAAGTTTTTTACCTGCTCCATTTGTGTCATTGCAGCGTTAACTTGGTCACACAAGGATAATACATCATAAATGTAATCTAATACAGGTTCATTTTCTAATTGTACCCTCTGCCTAAGTTTAATTTCCAACAATTCATCTTGATTGGACATTTGAAAAGCTGCCAAAAACTGTTGAGTTAGAAAATGCCAATCATGCTCAGGGTGTCTATGGCAAAAAGTTCGGTACCACAGTGCTGCTGTGTCTCGCAAGTAACATGGGAAAAACTTCAACTTTTGTACATCTGACCAACCATTTGCTGTAGAAACTAAGTTAAATTTTCTCAAAAATTCTGAAGGAGATATCAGTGCTATCCTGTCAAAACAGGGTGGATCAATAAAAGGCCGAGAAACTTGCATTGTCTGAGTCTGATTAACATTAGGTGCCATGGATACTTCTAAATTACTAGGTACATGTGCACTTTGATTAGCTAAAGCAGAAGTCGAAGCTATTACATCATGTGAATCCATTGTAACTGGCACATTGGATGATTGCCGCGTTTTCTTAGGCATTTTGACTTACTTTTAAGTAACACTGGACACCAGAATAAAATAAGCAGAATTACCAACTGGAATGAACACAAAAATGAAGTGCATACTTCACAAAAACACCAAAAAAAAGAAACTATGTACTTTGAATTTTACTGCCAAAACTCACACAGCGTCCCTTGAAAATCAACACGTGACCACGTGGTGTCCATTATCAATTTCCATGTAGTTATAAAAAAAAATTTTAGCACAATATTATGAAATAAGTTTACTATTGAAGAAATCAAATAAAAAACAGACCAAAAGTTAAAGGATTACGAGACGATGACCAGATTAGAATTTCTAACTAATTGAACACCACGCGGTCGGCCATGTTTCCTCCATCTTTCACCACCGTATACATTCGATTTTTTTTCATAAAAACCGGACTAAAGCAAGGAGAAAAAAAAAATTTGAGATCTTACCCGCGTCTCCACCAATATGTCACACCCTACATTAGAATAGATTTAATATTTATTAGCTTTGGGGGGGGGGAATCCGTAGCGGTAGAGCTAAACCATCTCAACAAACACTAGTTACACCACGCGGTAGGGTGGACATGTTATTTTACTGATAACTAGCTTACCTGCATGGTGGTGAAAGGTGGAAGGTCCAGCGAAGGAAAACTCACAAATGCATTTTAAAAAAAAGAGGTTTAATAATTCCAGACAACTTACATTCAATGAGGTTTGTGTTCCGGAGGGTTGCTACCAACACATCCTCTCTCTCTGGTGGCGGCTGGTCGTCTGCGGAAGAGGAAGCCAACCCCCTCTCCAGCGCAACCAATGAACAAAGATCAGCCAGTGGCGCCAGGTCTGACAACCCATACAGGGTTGCCACAATATCTTAAGGCAGGGCTACATTGAAAATTCCCCCAAAATGTTGAAATTCATGGAATTTTCTTTTTTGGCATTTTTGGTAGCTTAGTGTTGTAGTAGTAATAGATGGCATGCCATTTTTATCATTTGCACCACTAGGCCATCACATAACAATTTAAAGAGATCTTTAACAATCGTTAAAAGTAACAATTATGACTTTAAAATTCATTTTCGAAGAAACTATTTTTCTAACTCTTTTCAGTATACAAAATGCCTCACATGTCAAAGTTTTCCATTTAAGTTGGTGAAACTTCCAGGATAGGTCCATAATATGTAAATAAGGAATTTCACATTCCCCTTTTTTTGTTAATGCTCATGCTTTGAAAATTATATGGTATTAAGTAATAAAATGAGTTAATATTTTCAAAATTTTCAGAGCTAACACGAAGAAAATATTTTAGAACAAATTCTACAATAGTATTCCAAAAAATAAGAATGTGGGTCTTTAAAAATTGCTCTGTACTAGCTAAAAACAAAGATTAAACTTAAAAGCTCACAGCTTTTGACGGGTAGGCTATTTTTAATTTTTACAATATTTTCGCAAAAATTAATTATAGAACTATTTGGTGTAGCAACATAAAAATTTGCATTCAAGTTTAAAATAATACTCTAATTATGTGACTAAATTTTCATAATGATAGGTTTATTATTATAGAAGTTGTATTTTTTTTTTTTTTTTTTTTTTTTTTTGTAATTTACGTCCTCCAAAGTTAAGTCATATCGGACGGTGAATGAATTGGGTGAAATGATGCTCAAATGAATCCGAGGTCCATGGAGCTTAGAGTTACCCGACATTGGTCTTGAAGAATAAGGGAAAACCCCGGTTAAACCTTATCCAGGTAACTCACTCTGACCGAGATTCGAACTCGGTAATTTTAACTAATTTTAATTTTAACTCGGAAGTTGTAATTTTCAGCGTAGCCTTGCCTTAAACATGCTGAAATTTAATCAAATCCGTGACAATTTTTGAGAATATAATTTTTTTTCGAAAAGTATTCCATATAAAGCGAAGTTTGGGACGTGTATTTTCTTTTATAATCTTCGTATCACGTCTATGGAAGATGCTGCAATTTGCAATGTAATCGACATTTCATTCCTTTGATTTATGCTGTTCACACACATTGCTAAAGTTTGGATAGCTAGAGTGAAGACTGAAAAATTTAATGTCATAGCCGGGATTTGAACTATGGATATTCCGGATTTCGTCTAGTTCCTATTAACCACTGAGGTGCAATGGCAACATAACAGCATGGTATAAATTCTCCAATTGACTCGTATTTATTCCGGTAAACCACTAGCAGTCGTCATATACACATTAGATTACTACCTTAATGGAGACTTACTGTGCTGTAAGTGCTTTAAGGACCGGCCTACACACTTTTCTTTCCTGAAAAATTTGGGTTCTTAGTTCATTATACAAGCCAGCAATATTAACTGACCAAACGTTTCTAAATTATTGGTGTAATTGAACAGTGCAACACTCGTATAAAATCACGCAAGCATTAATTTGTAATACTTGAACATCGGAAACTCTCGCGGATACATTCCGCACACCGTGTAACATATATACGAGCGATTGCCCTTTAGCTGATCGGGGAGGCCCGGAGCTACAGGGTTCACCTTTCGGTGCGCGTGCACCGCACACTATGCTTGAAAAGAAAAAATGGATAGATCTTGGCGCGAGATGCGACTCTAGGCCACGTAGTATAAAGTGGCACCAACCCATGTAGTGACTATGACTTCCCTTTTGATTTATTTTATAAATATTTACTATGAATCAATATACAATCATTTTCGTGTGAAGTTGAAACAATACACAAATAATTTTGTATATGTTATATAAAGTATATGCTACCTTTACTGCTATTGATATGGTTCTCTACCAACCTCTGTAGCGTAGGTGGTAGCGTGTCTGTCATAGGTTCAAGAGGTGCCGAGTTCGATTCTAGAGTTTTTCTCGATAAGGTTTTAATAGGCTCTCTACCTCGTTTTGCAAGAATATCGGGTAACTCTAAGCTCTATAGGTTCTGAACTCATTTGAACATCATTTCAACCATTTAAGTCATATGACATAACGTTGGAGGACCTAACTTAAAGAAAAAGATTGCAAAAATTAACTTATTGCTAAATTTTTTGAAGGTGCAAAGAAATATCAGAACATAGCAGGCTTTAAGGGACAGTCAAAATTTAAAGAGAGCGTTAGTGTATGATAATTTTCCAAATAAATTTATCCTGACACGGCCAAATGCTAAAAATACGAATGACTTCAAATTCCAGAAAAAATTAACAAATGGAAAATTCACACAAATAACAAGGAATATCTCAAAACTACTTCATTTCTCAACATAAAGTATTTGACATAAATTGTTTATTTTCACGAGATTATCATGAAAGGCAAATTCACTTAGCCACTGACAATGCCATTGTGACGTCAACATCAGCATGTAATAATAATTACCTTATCAATAATATGAAACATTTTTAAAATATTACAGTGTAAGTTTTGGAATCAAATGTCTACTACATATATATAATTAACAATTCAAGAAACTACTCTTTTTCGAAACTTTCAGAATTATTTAGCACTTAGAAATATTCATATGGAACAGTACCTTCCAAACTGCAATGACAAGTGATGCAAATAATAATCATAATAATTATATTATGGTTTTTCTATGTATAAATGAAGCAAAATATTTCATAATCTATCTGACCTCATAGTCGACAAAATATCGGTATAAATAATATAAAAAAATGAAGCCTACCTTCACATTACGGTTCATTCTCATTTTACGTGCAAATATTTCCCTTCGGTAAATTATCTGTGTAGGATTTATGCTTTTTGTCATAAAGACTACTATGATTTTTAATAAAATAAATAATTTCTCATCAAACGACTCCATATCTCTTCCATTTCTTTTCCTGTGCAGTGCGATGGTTCTCTCTCTTTCTTTTGTTTAATCGCCAAACGCGAATATGAGAGTTTGGAGTCCGCAAGGTCTGGAGGTACGACGGTAGTCTGAAAAGTTTCCGACCTCAACATGAATATTGCAGCGTTTACCCCGCCATCTAATTCCACCGGTGCACCATCTTTATCTCATGTACCAGCAGTTTCAGCGCCTGCGGTGCCGTATGTGGAAAAAGCGGGCATTAAACACTACAAATTTCATTTCATTTTGCTCATAATTCAAGGTAAGGGAAAAAACCCTGCAGTAAAGATACAAGTCATATCGGACGATGAAGAAAATAACTTTCAAATGAGTAGAGGGTACATAGAGCTTACAGTTACCAGTCATTCATCTTTCAGAATAAAGTAAAGCCTCCAGAATTTAGTCATATTGGACCATGAAAGAAATAATGTTCAAACGAGTACAGGGTACATAGAGCTTAGAGTTACCAGTCATTCATCTTTCAGAATTACGGAAAAACTCCAGCTGTAGTCATATCCGACGATGAGTGTATTGATGTTAAAATGAGTACAGGATACAAGGAGCTTGGAGACACCAGACATTCATCTTTCAAAATCAAGGAAAAACTTCAGAATTTAGTCATATCCGACGATGAACGGATTGATGTTCAAATGAATACAGGGTACATAGAGCTTAGAGTTACCAGGCATTCATCTTTCAAGATAAGGTAAAACCTCCAATGTTAATTCATATTGGACGATGAATGGATTGATGTTCAAATGAGTACAGGGTACATATGGCTTAGATTCACCAGACATTCATCTTTCAGTATAAGGTAAAACTTCCTACGTTAGGTCATATCGGACGATGAATGGATAGATGTTCAAATGAGTACAGGGATCTTAGGGCTTAGAGTTACCAGTCATTCATCTTGCAGAATAAGGTAAAGCCTCAACGTTAAGTCATACACGACGATGAATTGTTTAATGTTCAAATGAGTACAATATACATAGGGCTTAGAGTCACTGGGCATTCATATTTCAGGATAAGGTAAAACCTCAACGTTAAGTCATACACGACGATGAATTGTTTAATGTTCAAATGAGTACAATATACATAGGGCTTAGAGTCACTATGCATTCATATTTCAGGATAAGGTAAAACCTTCAACGGTAAGTCATATCCGACGATGAATGGAGTGATGTTCAAATGAGTACAGGGTGCATAGAGCCGAGAGTTACCAGAAATTCAATTTTCAATTCATCTCTCAGAATAAGGTAAAACCGCCTATGTTAAGTCATCTTGGACGGTGAATGGATTGATGTTCAAATGAGTACAGAGTGCATAGAGCCAAGAGTTACCAGAAATTTATCTTTCAGGATAATTTAAAACCTCCAACGTTAAGTCATATCGGACGATGAATGGATTGATGTTGAAATGAGTACAAGGTACATAGAGCTTAGAATTAACAGACATTCATCTTTCAGAATAAGGTAAAACCTCTAACGTTAAGTCACATCCTTTAATGAGTGGTTTGATGTTCAAATGAGTACAGGATACATAGAGCTTAGAGTTACCAGAGATTGATCTTTCAGAATAAGATAAAACCTCCAACGTTAAGTCACATCCGACGATCAATGTATTGATGTTCAAATGAGTACAGGGTACATAGAGCTTTGAGTTACCCGACATTAATCTTGAAGGATAAGGGAAAACCCCGGTTAAACCTTATTCAGGTAACTCACCCTTACCGAGATTCGAACTCGGTAATTTTAACTAATTTTATATTTTAACTCGGAAGTTGTAATTTTCAGTGTAGCCTTGCCTTAAACATGCTGAAATTTAATCAAATCCGTGATAAATTTTGAGAATATAAAATTTTTTCGAAAAGTAATCCATATAAAGCAAAGTCTGGGATGTGTATTTTCTTTAATAACCTTCGTATCACGTCTATGGAAGACGCTGCAGTTTGGAATGTAATCGACATTTCATTACTTTGAGTTATGCTATTCACACACATTGCTAAAGTTTGGATAGCTAGAGTGAAGACTGAAAAATTTAATTTAATAGCCGGGATTTGAACCATGGAGCTTCCAGACTTCGTCTAGTTCCTATTAACTACTGAGGTGCAATGACAACATAACAGCATGGCATAAATTCTCCAACTGACTCGTATTTATTCCGGTAAACTACTATCAGTTGTCATATACACAGGAGATAACTATCTTAATGGAGACTTACTGTGCTACACACTTTTCTTTCCTGAAAAATTTGGTTTTGTACTTGTTTATATAAGCCAGCAATATTAACTTACCAAACGTTTTTAAGCTATTTTTGAAATTGAACAGTGCAGCACTCGTATAAAATCACATAAGCATTAATTTGTAATACTTGAAGATTGGAAACTCTCGCGGATACATTCCGCACACTGTGTAACATATATACGAGCGGTTGACGGTCAACTTATCGGGGAGGTCCGAAGCTACAGGGTCCACCTTACTGTGTGTATACTTCGTAAAGAAAAAGTGGCTTACGTTGATCTTGGCGCGAAATGCGACTCTAGGCCACGGAGTATAAAATGGCACTAACGCATGTAGCGACTATGACCTCTCTTTAGATTTATTTTATAAATATTTACTATTGATCAAGGCATTAATTAGTCAATCATTTTTGGCGTGAAGTTGAATGAATACACAAATAATTTTGTATATGTTATCTAAAGTATATGTTACTTTTACTGCTATGGATGTTTGTCATAAGTTCAAGAGGTGCCGAGTTCGAGTCTGGAGTTTCTCTCGATAAGGTTTTCATAGGCTTTCTCCCTCGTTTTGCAAGAATGTCTGCTAAGCTATAGGCTCTGAACCCATTTGAACATCATTTCAACCATTTAAGTCATATGCCATAACGTTGGAGGACCTAACCTAAAGAAAAAGATTGCAAAAATTAACTTATTCCTAAATTTTTTGAAGGGGCATGGAAATATGAGAACATAGCAGCCTTTAAGGGATAGTCAAAATTTAAAGAGTGCGTTAGTGTATGATAATTTTCCAAATAACTTTATCTTTACACGGCCAAGTGCTAAAAATACGAATGACTTCAAATTCCAGAAAAACTTAACAATTGGAAAATTAAGACAAATAACAAGGAATGTCTCAAAAATAGTTCATTTCTCAAAATAAAGTATTTGGCATAAATTGTTTATTTTCACGAGATTATCATTGACGGCAAATTCGCTTAGCCACTGTCAATGCCATTGTGACGTCAGCATCAACATGTAATAATAATTACCTTATCAATAATATGAAACATTTTTAAAATATTACAATGGAATGTTTTTAATTAAATTTCTACTATACAATTAACAATTCAAGAAACTACTCTTTTTCGAAACCTTCAGAATTATTTAGCACTTAGAAATATTCATATGGAACAGTACTTTCCAAACTGCAATGACAAGTGATGCAAATAATAGTCATAATAATTATATTATGGTTTTTCTATATATAAATAAAGCAAAATATTTCATAATCTATCTGACCTCATAGTCGACAAAATATCGGTATAAATAATATAAAAAAATGAAGCCTACCTTCACATTACGGTTCATTCTCATTTTACGTGCAAATATTTCCCTTCGGTAAATTATCTGTGTAGGATTTATGCTTTTTGTCATAAAGACTACTATGATTTTTAATAAAATAAATAATTTCTCATCAAATGACTCCATATCTCTTCTGTTTCTTTTCCTCTGCAGTGCGATAGTTCTCTCTCTCTCTCTCTCTCTCTCTCTCTCTCTCTCTCTCTCTCTCTCTCTCTCTCTCTCTCTCTCTCTCTCTCTCTCTCTCTCTCTCTCTCTCTCTCTCTCTCTCTCTCTCTCTTTTGTTTAATCGCCAAACGCGAATGAGAGTTTGGAGTCCGCAAGGTCTGGAGGTACGACGGTAGTCTGAAAAGTTTCCGACCTCAACATGAAGATTGCAGCACTTGTAAATATAAGCTAACGTATTTCGTTGTTCATCTGTTAACAGCGATTCGCCAAAGTTTCTGCCATTTTAAACGCTCAGTTGTTATGCAACTGTCGCTTAAGTGAGTTGAGGTGAGTGATTTATGAAGATGGATAAAATCCAGCTTAGAGTCGTTATTAAATATTTGTTTTTGAAAGGCAATACGCTCACGCAAGTAAAAGATGAACTGAATTCTGTGTACGGGCACTCTGTACCATCAATTCCCACATTGAAATTTTGGGCAGCTGAATTTAAATGTGGCCGTAAGTGCTTGGGAGGCAATGAACGTTCGCGACGTTCAAAAACTGCAACTACCGACGAAAACATCGCAAAATCCACCAAATGGTGCTAGACGACCGCCGAATTTAAGTGAGAGAGATATAAGAGGCTATGGATATGTCACAGGAACATGTTTGTTGCATATTAAATCAACATTTAGACATGAGAAAGAAATGCGCGCGTTGGGTGCCGCGTTTGCTCACGTTAGACCAAAAACTTCGAGTGAACATTTCCAACGATCTGTTTGCGCAGTTTAGGCGCAATACATCCGAGTTTTGGCGCCGATTAATTACTGTAGACGAGACTTGGATACACCATTATACTCCCGAAACAAAAATACAGTCCAAACAGTATACTGCAAAGGGGGAACCGGCTCAAAAAAGGCAATAACTGTTTTTTCGGCTGTGGAAGTGATGGCGACTGTTTAGGAAAACCCATTTCGGGAGCATACTACGTACCGCTACCAGAGAAACTGAAGGCAGAACTTGCAGATAAACGACTACATTTGTGGAAAAATAGAATCCTGTTTCACCAAGACAACACACCATCTCACACCTCAGCGGTTGAGGAACCGAAGCTTTGTATCTGATAGAGAACCAGCACAGGTGATCAACCCAATAGGAAAGTTGACAATGGAGCTGTGGTCATTTACTACTGCGGGGAAACCGGAAGAACCGGAGAAAGCTTGTCACAGCGCCACATTGTCCTTCACATAACTCACTTTGCGGTAACCTGCGATCAAACGTGAGCCGCCGTGACGAGAGCCAAGTGCTTTAAACACTCAGCCATGGGGCAGCCAGAAATGATGCACAAATAAGTAAAATGACCACAGAGCTTAGAGTTACAGGCATAAAATTTACAGTCATATTGGACGATGAATGAATTGTAAATAAACGAGTAAATGGTCCTTAAAGCTTTGAGTTAACAGACAGTAAATTAAATGATGTTCAAATGTGTACAGGATACATAGGACTTAGTGTTACCAGTCATTGATCTTTCAGAATAATGGAAAACCTACAGCTTTAAGTTAAATGGGACGACGAATGAAATAATGTTCAAATTAGTACTGGGTACATATAGCTTAAAGTTACCAGACATTCATCCTAAAGGAGAACAGGAAACCACCAATGTTAAGTCATATCGGATGTTGACAAAATGTCTAACTGAGTACAAGGGAGCTTACAGTTACCAGACGATCATCTTTCAGGATTAGGTACAACCTCCAATGTTAAGTCATATAGGACGATGAACGAAATGATGCAGAAACGAGTCCAAGTTACATAAAGCTTATAGTTACCAGGCATTCATCTTTATGGATATGGAGAAACCGCCAGCTCTAAGTAATATCGGACGATGAAAGAAATAATATTGAAATGAGTACATGCTACACAGAGCTTAGAGTTACAAGTATTTCATCTTTCAGATGGAAGGAAAAACCTGCAGCATAAAGTCATATCGGACGATGAATAAAATGATCCAGAAATGAGTCCAAGTTACATAGAGTTTATAGTTACCAGACATTCATCTTTTGGGATATGGAAAAACCTCCAGCTTTAAGTAATATCGGACGATAAAAGAAATAATATTGAAATGAGTACATGGTATATAGAGCATAGGGTTAGCATGCACCTTTCAGGATAAGGTAAAGCCTCCAAAGTTATGTCATATCGGACGACGAATGGATTGATGTTCAAATGAGTACAGGGTAGACAGAGCTTAGAGCTACCAGACATTCATCTTTCAGAATATGGTAAAACCTGAAACGTTAAGTCATATCTGACAATGAATGGTTTGATGTTCAAAAGACTACAGGTTACATAGATCTTACAGTCACCAGACATTCATCTTTCAGAATCAGAGAAAACCTCCAGCATCTAGTCATATCCGACGATGAATAGATTGATGTAAAAATGAGTATATGGTACATAGAGCTTAGAGTCACCAGTCATTCATCTTTCAGGATAAGGTAAAACCTCCAACGTTAAGTCATATTGGACAATCAATGGATTGATATTCAAATGAGTACAGGGTCTATAGAGCTTAGAGTCACCAGACATTCATCTTTCAGAATCAACGAAAACCATCAGCATTATTCATATACGACGATGAATGGATTGATGTTAAAACAAGTACAGATACATAGAGCTTAGAGTCACCAGATATTCATTTTCAGAATCAGGGAAAACCTCCAGCATCTAGTCATATCCGATGAAGAATAGATTGATGTTAAGATGAGTACATGGTACATAGAGCTTAGAATCACCAGGCATTCATCTATCAGGATAAGGTAAAACCTCCAACGTTAAGTCATATTGGACGATCAATGGATTGATATTCAAATGAGTACAGGGTCTATAGAGCTTAGAGTCACCAGACATTCACCTTTCAGAATTAACGAAAACCATCAGCATTATTCATATCCGACGATGAATGGATTGATGTTAAAATAAGTACAGGATACATAGAGCTTAGGGTCACCAGACATTCATTTTCAGAATCAAAGAAAACCTGCAGCATCTATGCATATCCGATGATGAATTGATTGATGTTAAAGTGAGTACATGGTACATAGATCTTAGAGTCCCAGGCATTTAAATTTCAGGATAACGTAAAACATCCAAGGTTATGTCATATTGGACGAACAATGGATTGATGTACAAATGAATACAGGGCACATAGGGCTTAGAATCATCAGGCATTCATCTTTCAGGATAAAGTAAAACCTCCAACGTTAAGTCATATCGGTAGATGAATGAAAGAATGCCCAATGAATTACAGGGTGCATAGAGGTTAATGTCAACTTACAATCTTTTTAAGGAAAAGCGAAAACCTACAATGTTAAGTTATATCGGAAAATGAATGGATAGATGTTCAAATGAGTACAGGGTATATATCGCTTAGAGTTTCCAGTCATTTATCTTAAATAATAAAGCAGAACCTCCAGCAATAAACATTATCGGGCGATGAATTAAGTAATGTTAA
Organism: Mantis religiosa; assembly: GCA_030765055.1. NCBI lineage: Eukaryota > Metazoa > Arthropoda > Insecta > Mantodea > Mantidae > Mantis > Mantis religiosa. Next base: position 450,664,567 of record CM060950.1, read on the forward strand.
ATTGAGTACAGGGTACATAGAGCTCAGGGTCACCAGACATTCATCCTTCAGAATTAAGGAAAACCTCCAGCATTTAGTCATATACGATGATGAATGGATTGATCTTCAAATGAGTACAAGGTACATAGAGCTTAGAGTCACCAGGCATTAATCTTTCAGGATAAGGTATAACCTTCGACATTAAGTCATATAGGATGTTGAATGGATTGCTGTTCAAATGAGTACAGGGTACATAGAGCTTAAAGTGACCAGCCATTCATCTTTAAGCATAAGAGAAAACCTCCAATGGTAAGTCATAACAGACGATGAATGAAATGTTGTCTAAATGAGTACAGGTTGCTTAGAGCTTAGAGCTAACAGACATTCATCTTTCAGGATAGGGTAAAGCCCCCAACGTTAAGTCATATTGGACGACTAATGAAATGGTGTTCAAATGAGTCCAAGTTACATATGGCTTATGGTTACTATTCCTCATTCAGCTTAAACAAAAACCGTCTATGTTAAGTATTATCGGACAATGCAAGAAATGCTGTCAAAATGAGTACAGGGTACATAGAGCCAGGAGTTACCAGCCGCATATAATTCGGCCGCGCCGTGGCTCAGTAAATAGACCGTTTGGCTCTCACCAAGGTGATCTGGGTTCAATCCCAGGCGACCTCAAATTTAGATTGTGGTGGACAACACGACGCTGGGGCGGATATTCTCCGGGACCTCCCATTTACCGCGCCATCTCATTCCACCAGTGCACCATCTTTATCTCATGTACCAGCAGTTTCAGCGCCTGCGGTGCCATATGTAGAAAAAGCGCTCATTAAACACTACAAATTTCATTTCATTTTGCTCATTATTCAAGGTAAGGGAAAAAACCCTGCAGTAAAGATACAAGTCATATCGGACGATGAAGGAAATAACTTTCAAATGAGTAGAGGGTACATAGAGCTTACAGTTACCAGTCATGCATCTTTCAGAATAAAGTAAAGCTTCCAGAATTTAGTCATATTGAACCATGAAAGAAATAATGTTCAAACGAGTACAGGGTACATAGAGCTTAGAGTTACCAGTCATTCATCTTTCAGAATTACGGAAAAACTTCAGCTTTAGTCATATCCGACGATGAGTGTATTGTTGTTAAAATGAGTACAGGATACAAGGAGCTTGGAATCACCAGACATTCATCTTTCAGAATCAAGCAAAAACTCCAGAATTTCGTCATATCCGACGATGAATGGATTGATGTTCAAATGAGCATAGGGTACATAGGGCTTAGAGTCAATAGACATTCTTCTTTCAGAATCAGGTAAAATCTCCAGCATCTAGTCATATCCTATGATGAATGGATTGATGTTCAAATGAGTACAAGGTACATAGAGCTGAGAGTCACCAGGCTTTCATCTTTCAGGATAAGGTAAAACCTCCAAAGTTAAGTCATATTGGCCGATCAATGGATTGATGTACAAATGAGTACAGGGTACATAGGGCTTTCAGTCACCAGGCATTCATCTTTCAGGATAAGGTAAAGCCTCCAACGTTACATCATATTGCACGATGAATGGATTGCTGTTCAAATGAGTACATTGTTCATAGGGGCTATAGTTAGCAGACATTCATCTTTCAGAATAAGGTAAAACCTCCTTAATTAAGTCATATCAGACGATGAACATTTTGATGTTAAAATGAGTGCAGTGTTCATAGAGCTTACAGTCACTAGGCATTCATCTTTCAGGATAGGTTAAAACCTCCAACACTAAGTCTAATCGGTTGATGAATGAAAGAACGCCCAATGAATTACAGGGTATATAGAGGTTAATGTCAACATACAATCACTTTTAAGGAAAAGCGAAAACCTCCAATGTTAAGTCATATCGGACAATGAATGGATAGATGTTCAAATGAGTACAGGGTATATAGCGCTTAGAGTTTCCAGTCATTTATCTTTTAAAATAAAGCAGAACCTCTAGCAATAAATAATACCATGCGATGAACTAAATAATGTTAAATTGAGTACAGGGTACATAGAGCTCAGAGTCACCAGACATTCATCTTTCAGAATTAAGGAAAACCTCCAGCTTTTAGTCATATCCGACAATGAATGGATTGGTGTTGAAAGGAGTACAAGGTACATGGAGCTTATGGTCACCAGGCATTCATCTTTCAGGGTAAGGTAAAACCTCCAAATTTAAGTCATATCGGACGATGGATAGATTTATGTCCAAATTAGTAAAGTGTACATAGAGCTTTGAGTTACCAGGCATTCACCTTTCAGGATAAGGTAAAACCTTCCATGTTGAGTCATATAGGATGTTGAATGGATTCCTGTTCAAATGAGTACAGGGTACATAGAGCTTAAATTGACTAGACATTCATTTTTAAGGATAAGCGAAAACCTCCAATGGTAGGTCATATCGGACGATGAATGAAATGTTGTCTAAATGAGTACAGTGTACATAAAGCGTATAGTTAGCAGACAATCATCTTCCAGATTTAGGTAAAACCTCCAAAGTTGTCATATCGTACAATAACTAAAATTCTTTCTAAATTAGTACAGGTTGCTTAGAGCTTAGATGTAACAGACATTCATATTTCAGGATAAGGTAAATCCCCCAACTTTAAGCCATATCAGACTACTAAAGAAATGGCGTTGAAATGAGTCCAAGTTGCATATGGCTTATAGTTACCACTTCCTATTCAGGTTAAGCAAAAACCGCCTATGTTAAGTCATATCGGACAATGCAAGAAATGTTGTCAAAATGATTACTGCGTACATAGAGCCAGGAGTTTCCTGCCGCTCATAATTCAGTTTAAGGGAAAGAAACCCCTGCAGTGAAGATACAAGTCATACCGGATGATGAAGGAAATAATTTTCAAATGAGTACAGGGTACATAGAGCTTAGAGTCACCAGGCATTCATCTTTCAGGATAAGGTAAAACCTCCAAAGTTTAGTCATATAGGTTGATGAATGGATTGATGTTCAAATGAGTGCAGGGTACATAGAGCTGATTGTCACCAGGCATTCATCTTTCAGGATAAGTTAAAACCTCCAACGTTTAGTCCTATAGGCTGATGAATGGATTGATGTTCAAATGAGGGCAGGGTACATAGACCTTAGAGTCACCAGGCTTTCATCTTTCAGTTTAAGGCAAAACCTCCAACGTAAGTCATATAAGATGATGACTGGATTGATGTTCAATTGAGTACAGGATACATAGGGCTTAGAGTCACCAGGCATTCATCTTTCAGGATAAGGTAAACTTCCAACGTTAAGTCATAGAGGATGTTCAACGGATTGCTGTTCAAATGAGTACAGGGTACATAGAGCTTAGAGTCACCAGCATTAATCTTTAAGGATAAGGTAAAACCTCCAAAGTTAAGTCGTATTGGACGATCAATGGATTGATGTTCAAATGATTGCAGGGTGCATAGAGCTTAGGGTCACCATGGATTTATGTTTAAGGATAAGGTAAAACCTCCAAAGTTAATTCATATTGGACGATCAATGGATTGATGTTCAAATGATTGCAGGGTGCATAGAGCTTAGAGTCACCATGGATTTAACTTTCAGGATGAGGTAAAGCCTTCGATGTTAAGTCATATTGGACGATCAATGGATTGATGTTCAAATGAGTACAGGGTACATAGAGCTTACAGTCACAATGCACTCATCTTTCAGGATGAGGTAAAACCTTGGTCGTTAAGTCATATAGGATGTTGAATGGATTGCTGTTCAAATAAGTACAGGGTACATAGAGCTAAAAGTGACCAGACATTCATCTTTGAGTATAAGAGAAAACCTCCAATGGTAAGTCATATAGGACGATGAATGAAATGTTGTCTAAATGAGTACAGTGTACACAGAGCTTAAAGTTAGCAGACTTTCATCTTTCAGATTTATATAAGTCCTTCAAAGTAAAATCATATTGGACAATGAATAAAATGCTATCTAAATATGTACCGGTTGCTTAGAGCTTAGAGCTAACAGACATTCATTTTTCAGGATAGGGTAAAGCTCCCAAAGTTAAGTCATTTCGGATGAATAATGAAATGGTGTTCAAATGAGTCCTAGTTACATATGGTTTAAGGTTACCATTCCCCATTCAGGTTAAGCAAAACCGCCTATGTTAATTCTTATGGGACAAGCAAAAAATGCTGTCAAAATTAGTACAGGGTACATAGAGCCAGGAGTTACTAGCCGCTCATAATTCGGCCGCGCCGTGGCTCAGTGGTCAGACCGCTTGTCACTCACCAAGGCGGTCCAGGTTCAATCCCAGGCGACCGCAAAGTGAGACTCTGCTGGACAACACGGCGCTGAGGCAGGTTTCCTCCGGCACCTCCAGTTTACCCCGCCATCTCATTCAACCGCTGCACCATCTTCATCTCATGTACCATCAGTATCGCCACCTGCGGTGCTGTATGTAGCAAAAGCGGGCGTTAAACACTACACATTTCATTTCCTTTTGCTCATAATTCAGGGTAAGGGAAAAAACCCCGCAGTAAAGATACAAGTCATATCGGACGATGAAGGAAATAATTTTCAAAGGAGTACAGGGTACATAGAGCTTAGATTTACAAGTCATTCATCTTTCAGAATTACGGAAAACCTCCAGCTTTAGTCACATCCGCCAATGAATGGATTGAAGTTTAAATGAGTACAGGATACAAGGAGCTTAGAGTCACCAGACATTCATCTTTCAGAACCAAGGAAAAACTCCAGCATTTAGCCATATCCGACAATGAATGGATTGATTTTCAAATGAGTACAGGGTACATAGAGCTTAGAGTTACCAGGCATTCATCTTTCAGGATAAGGTAAAACCTACAAGTTAAGTCATATCGGACGATGAATGGATTGATGTTCAAATGAGTACAGGGTACATAGGGCTTAGAGTAACCCGGTATTCATTTTTCAGGATAAGGTAAAACCTCCAAAGTTAAGTCATATTGCACGATGAATGGAATGATGTTCAAATGAGTACCCAGTACATAGAGCTTAGAGTTAACAGATACTCATCTTTCAGAATAAGTGAAACCTCCAATGTTAAGTCATATCCGACGATGAATGGATTGATGTTCATAAGAGTACAGGTTACATAGAGGTTAGAGTTACCAGTCATTCATTTTTCAGAATAAGCGAAAACCTCCAAAGTTAAGTCATATCCAAAATTGAATGGTTTGATGTTCAAATGAGTACAGCTTACATAGAGCTTAGACTTACCAGTCATTGATCATTGAGAATAACTCAAAACCTCCAATGATAAGACGATCAGTGGATTTATGCTAAAATGAGTACAGGATACATAGAGCTTAGGGTCACCAGACATTCATCTTTCAGAATTAAGAGAAACCTCCAGCATTTAGTCATATCCAACGATGCATGAATTGATATTCAAATGAGTACTGGGTACATAGAGCTCTGAGTAACCAGGTGTTCATCTTTCAGAATAATTAAAACCTCCAACATTAAGTCCTATCGGATGATGAATGGATTGCTGTTCTTATGATTCCAGGGTACATAGAGCTTCGAGTTACCAGTCATTCATTTTCAGAATAAAGGAAAACCTCCAACGTTAGGTCATATCCGACAATGAATGGATTGATGTTAAAATGAGTACAGGGTACATAAAGCTTAAAGTCACCAGGCATTCATCTTTCAGCTTAAGGATGAACCTCCAAAGTTTACTCATATTGGACGTTCTGTGGATTAATATTCAAATGAGTACAGGGTACATAGGGCTTAGAATCACTAGGCATTCATCTTTTAGTATAAGGTAAAACCTCCAAAGTTAAGTCATATTGCACTATGAACGGATTGATATTCAAATGAGTACAGGTTTCAGAGGGTTGGAGTTACCAGGCATTCGTCTTTCAGAATAAGGTGAAACCTCCAACCTTAAGTTATATCCGGCGATGAAGGGTTTGATGTTCAAATGAGTACAGTGTACATAGGGCTTACTGTCATTAGGCATTCATCTTTCAGGATAAGGTAAAACCTCCAACATTAAGTCATATTGGATGATGAATGGATTGATGTTCAAATGAGTACAGGGTACATAGAGCTTACTGTCATTAGGCATTCATCTTTCAGAATAAGGTAAAACCTCCAACATTAAGTCATATTGGATGATGAATGGATTCATGTTCAATGAGTACAGGGTACATAGAGCTTAGAGTCACCAGGCATTCATCTTTCAGGATAAGGTAAAATCTCCAACATTAAGTCATATTGGATGATGAATGGATTGATGTTCAAATGAGTACACAATACATAGGGCTTAAATTCAACAGGCATTCATCTTCCAGGGTAAGGTAAAACTTCCAACGTTGTCATATTGGTCGATGAATAGAAGAGCGCCCAATGAACTACAGGGTACATAGAGGTTAATGTCAACTTACAATCATTTTTTAGGAAAAGCAAAGCCCTCCAGTTTTAAGTAATATCGGATGAAGAATAAAATGTTGTCTAACTGAGTACAGGATATCAAGAGCTAAGAATTGCCAGACGTTCATATTTCAGGATATGATGAAACCTGCAAAATTAAGTCATAGCCGACTATGAAAGGATTGATCTTCAAATGTGTACCGGTAGTACATAGAGCTTAGAGTTAACAGATATTCATCTTTCAGAATAAGTAAAACATCCAATATTAAGTCATATCCGACGATGAATGGATTAATGTTCAAAAGAGTACAGGTTACCTAGAGGTTAGAGTTACCAGTCATTCATCTTTCAGAATAAGCTAAAACCTCCAACGTTAAGTCACAGCCCAAATTGAATGGTTTGATGTTCAAATGAGTACAGGTTACATAGAGCTTAGGGTTACCAGGCATTGATCTTTCAGAATAAGTCAAAACCTCCAATGATAAGACATATCCGACGAGGAATGGATTGGTGATTAAATGAGTACCGTATACATAGAACTTACATTTCCCAGACATTTATCTTTAAGAGTAATGGAAAACCTCCATCGTTAAGTCATATCCGATGATGAATGGATTGATTTTTAAATGAGTACAGGGTACTTAGAGCTTGGAGTCACTAGGCATTCATCTTTCAGGATAAGGTAAAATCTCCAATGTTAAGTCATAAAGGATGTTAAATTGAATTGCTTTTCAAATGAGTACAGGGTACATAGAGCTTAGAGTCACCAGGCATTCATCTTTCAGGATAAGGTAAAATTTCCAATGTTCAGTCATATTGGACGATGAACGAATTGATGTTCAAATGAGTACAGGGTTCATAGGGCCTAGAGTTACCAGACATTCATCTTTCAGAATAAGGTAAAACGTCTAACGTTAAGGCATATCTGACGATTTACTGTTTGATTGTCAAATGAGTACAGTGTGATAGGTCTTACAGTCACTAGGCATTCATCTTTCAGAATTAGGCAAAACCCCCAACTTTAAGTCATATAGAATGTTGAATGGATTGCTGTGCAAATGAGTACAGGGTACCTAGAGCTTACAGTCACGTGGCATTCATCTTTCAGGATAAGGTAAAACCTCCAACATTAGGTCATATCGGGTGTTGAATTTATTGCTGTTCAAATCAGTGCACGTTTTATAGAGCTTAGAGTCACAAGGCATTCATCTTTCTGGGTAAGGTAATCGTCATATTGGACAATGAAAGGATTTATGTTCAAATGAAAACAGGAAACACAGGGCTTAGATTCACCAGGCATTCATTTTTCAGGATAAGATAAAGCCTCCAACGTTAAGTCATATCGGTCAATGAATGTATAAACGCCCAAACAATTACAGGGTACATAGAGGTTAATATCAACTTACAATCATTTTTAAGGAAAAGCGAAAACCTCCAAAGCCTAGTCATATTGGACAAAGAATGAAATGTCTAACTGAATACAGGGTACCAAGAACCTAGAATTACCAGACGATCATATTTCAGGTTAAGTTAAAACCCCCAAATTTAAGTATTATCAGACATTGAATGAAGTAATATTAAAATAAGTACAGGGTACATACAGCTTAGACTTACCAGACCTTCATCTTTCAGAATAATGAAAGGCCTCCAAACTTTAGTAATATCGGACCATGAAGGAAATAATGTACAAGTGAGTACAGGGTACATAGAGCTTAGCGTTACCAGTCATTCATCTTCCAGAATTAAAGAAAACCTCTAATTTTTAGTCATATTCGACGATGAAACAATTGATGTTAAAATGAGTACAGTATACTTAGAGCTTAGAGTCACCAGAAATTCATCTTTCAGAACCAAGGAAAACCTCCAGCATTTAGTGATATCCGACGATGAATGGATTTTGTTCAAATGAGTCAGGGTACATAGAGCTTAAGGTCACCATGCACTCATCTTTCAGGATAAGCTAAACCCTCCAACGTTAAGTCATATTGGACGAGTGTGTGGTGTGTGGTGTTTAAGGGCCCGTCGACAACAAGGTCATTTGGGCATATTGGACGATGAATGGATTGAAGTTCAAATAAGTACAGGGTAGATAGGGCTTAGAGCTACCAGACATTCATCTTTCAGAATAAGGTAATACCTTCAACTTTAAGTCATATCCAACAATGTATGGCTTGATGTTCAAATGAGTACAGGTTACATAGAGCTTAGAGTTACCGGCTATTGATCTTTCAGAATAAGTCAAAACCTCCAATGATAGCTCATATCCGACAAGGAATGGATTGATGTTTAAATGAGTTCAGGGTACATAGAACTTACACTTCCCAGGCATTCATGTTTCAGAGTAATGGAAAACCTGCATCGTTAAGTCATATCCGAAGATAAAAGGATTGATGTTAAAATTAGTACAGTATATATAGAGCTTAGAGTCACCAGAAATTCATCTTTCAGAATTAAGGAAAACCTCCAGCATTTAGTCATATCCGATGATGAATGGATTTCTGTTCAAATGAGTGCAGGGTACATTGAGCTTAGAGTCACCAGGCAATCATCTTTCAGGTTAAGGTAAAACCTCCAAAGGTAAGTCATATTAGACGATAAATGAATTGATGTTCAAATGAGTACAGGGTACATAGCGCTCAGATTCACCAGGTATTCATCTTTCAGGATAAGGTAAACCCTCCAACGTTAAGTCATGTCGGACAAAGAAGCATTTAGTGTTCAAAAGAGTACAGGTTACATCGAGCCTAAAGTTAACAGTCATTCATTTTCAGTATAAAGGTAAACCTCCAACGTTAAGTCATATCCGACGATGAATGTATTGATGCTCAAAGGAGTACAGAGTAAATACAACCTAGGGGTACCAGCCATTCATCTTTCAGAATATGGTAAAACCTGCAACGTGAAGTCATATCGGACAATGAATGGTTTGATGTTCAAAAGAGTACAGGTTACATAGTGCCTAGAGTTACCGGTCATTCATTTTCAGAATAAGGTTAAACCTCCAACCTTAAGTCATATCCGAAGATGAATGGATGATGTTTAAATGAGTACAGGGTACTTAGAGCTTAGAGTGGCCAGACATTCTTCCTTCAGACTAAAGGAAAACCTAATGCATTTAGTCATATCCGAAGATGAATGGATTTATATTAAAATGAGTACAGGATACATAGGGCTTACGGTCCTCAGAGTTTCATCTTTCAGAATCAAGGAAAACCACCAGCATTCAGTCATATCCGACGATCAGTGGATTTCTGCTAAAATGAGTACAGGATACATAGAGCTTAGGGTCACCAGACATTCATTTTCAGAATCAAGAGAAACCTCCAGCATTTAGTCATATCCAACGATGCATGGATTGATATTCAAATGAGTACTGCGTACATAGAGCTCTGAGTAACCAGGTGTTCATCTTTCAGGATCATTTAAAACCTCCAACGTTAACTCATATCGGACGATGAATGGATTGCTGTTCTTATGATTCCAGGGTACATAGAGCTTCGAGTTACCAGTCGTTCATTTTCAGAATGAAGGAAAACCTCCAACGTTATGTCATATCTGATGATAAATGGATTGATGTTAAAATGAGTACAGGGTACATAAGGCTTGGAGTTACCAGATATTCATCTTTCAGAATAAGTAAAACCTCCAACGTTTAGTCCTATACGACGATGAATGGATTCATGTTCAAATGAGTACAGGGTACATGGAGTTTAGAGTTAGGAGGCATTCATCTTTCCCAATAAGGTAAAACCTTAAAAGTTAAGTCATATCCAACAATGAATGGTTTGATATAAAAATGAGTACACGGAATATAGACCTTACAGATACCAGACATTCATTTTTCAGAGTAATGGAAATCCTCCAACGTTAAGTCATATAGGACGATGAATGCAATTATTTTAAAATGAGTACAGGATACATAAAGCTTAAAGTCACCAGGCATTCATCTTTCAGCTTAAGGTTAAACCTCCAACGTTTACTCATATTGGACGTTCTGTGGATTGATATTCAAATGAGTACAGGGTACATAGTGCTTAGAATCACTAGGCATTCATCTTTCAGGATAAGGTAAAACCTCCAAAGTTAAGTCATATTGCACTATGAATGGATTGATATTCAAATGAGTACAGGTTTCAGAGGGTTAGAGTTACCAGGCATTCGTCTTTCATAATAAGGTGAAACCTCCAACCTTAAGTTATATCCGGGGATGAAGGTTTTGGTGTTCAAATGAGTACAGTGTACATAGGGCTTACTGTCATTAGGCATTCATCTTTCAGGATAAGGTAAAACCTTGAACGTTAAGTCATATAGGATGATGAATGGATTCATGTTCAATGAGTACAGGGTACATAGAGCTTAGAGTCACCAGGCATTCATCTTTCAGGATAAGTTAAAACCTCCAACATTAAGTCATCTTGGATAATGAATGGATTGATGTTTTAATGAGTACACAATAAATAGGGCTTAAATTCACCAGGCATTCATCTTTCAAGGTAAGGTAAATCTTCCAACGTTGTCATGTTGGTCGATGAATAAAAGAGCGCCCAATGAACTACAGGGTACATAGAGGTTAATGTCAACTTACAATCATTTTTTAGGAAAAGCGAAGACCCCCAATTTTAAGTAATATCGGATGAAGAATAAAATGTTGTCTAACTGAGTACAGGATATCAAGAGCTTAGAATTGCCAGACGTTCATATTTCAGGAATGATGAAACCTGCAAACTTAAGTCATAGCGGAATATGAAAGGATTGATGTTCAAATGGGTACCCGGTACATAGAGCTTAGAGTTAACAGATATTCATCTTTCAGAATAAGTAAAACATCCAATATTAAGTCATATCCGACGATGAATGGATTAATGTTCAAAAGAGTACAGGTTACCTAGAGCTTAGAGTTACCAGTCATTCAAATTTCAGAATAAAATAAAACCTCCAACGTTAAGTCACATCCCAAATTAAATGGTTTGATGTTCAAATGAGTACAGGTTACATAGAGCTTAGAGTTACCAGGCATTGTTCTTTCAGAATAATTCAAAACCTCCAATGATAAGACATATCCGACGAGGAACGGATTGGTGATTAAATGAGTACCTTATACATAGAGCTTACAGTTCCCAGACATTTATCTTTAAGAGCAATGGAAAACCTCCATCGTTAAGTCATATCTGATGATGAATGGATTGATTTTTAAGCGAGTACAGGGTACTTAGAGCTTAGAGTCACTAGGCATTCATCTTTCAGGATAAGGTAAAACCTCTAATGTTAAGCCCTAAAGGATGTTGAATTGTATTGCTGTTCAAATGAGTACACGGTACATAGAGCTTAGAGTCACCGGGCATTCATCTTTCAGGATAAGGTAAAATCTCCAATGTTAAGTCATATTGGACGATGAATGGATTGATTTTCAAATGAGTACAGGTTTCATAGGGCTTAGAGTTACCAGACGTTCATCTTTCAGAATAAGGTAAAACGTCTAACGTTAAGGCATATCCGACGATTTACTGTTTGATGTTCAAATGAGTACAGTGTGCATAGGGCTTATAGTCACTAGGCATTCATCTTTCAGAATAAGGTAAAACCCTCAACGTTAAGTCATATAGGATGTTGAATTTATTGCTGTTCAAATTAGTACACGTTTTATAGAGCCTAAAGTCACAAGGCATTCATCTTTCAGGGTAAGGTAATACCTCTAATGTTAAGTCACATCTGACGATGAATGGATTGATGTTCAAATTAGTACAGGGTTCATAGGGCTTAGAGTTACCAGAAATTCACCATTCAGTTCATCTTTCAGAATGATATAAAACCTTCAACGTTAAGTCATATCCGACCGTGAATGGATTGCTTTTCAAATTAGTACTGTGTACATAGGGCTTAGAGTTACTAGGCCCTCATCTTTCAGGATCAGGTGAAACCTCCAACGTTACGTCATATTGGACAATGAATGGATTGATGTTCAAATGAGTACAGGGTACATAGGGCTTAGATTCACCAGGCATTCATCCTTAAGAATAAGGTAAAACCTCCAACATTTAAATCAAATGTGACAGTGAATGGATTGATATTCAAATGAGTACAGGGTACATAGAGCCGGGAGTTACAGGAAATTCATCTTTCCTGATAATTTAAAACCTCCAACGTTAAGTCATATCGGACGATGAATGGATTGACGTTCTAATGATTCCAGGGTACATAGAGCTTAGAGTTACCAGTCATTCATTTTCAGAATAAAAGAAAACCTCCAACGCTAGGTCATATCGGACAATGAATGGATTGATGTTCAAATGAGAAGGTGGGTACAGAGGGCTTGGAGTTAAAAGATATTCATCTTTCAGAATAAGTAGAACCTCCAACATTAAGTCATATCCGATGATGAATGGATTGATGTTCAAATGAGTACAGGGTACATAGAGTTTAGATTTAGGAGGCATTCATCTTTTAGAATAAGGTAAAACCTCCAATGTCAAGTCATACCCAACAATGAATGGTTTGATGTTCAAATGAGAACAGGGTACCTAGAGCATAGAGATACTAGACATTGATCTTTCAGAATAAGTCAAAACTTCCAATGTTAAGTTATATCCGACAATGAATGCATTGATGTTAAAATGAGTGCAGGTTACATAGAACTTACAGTTACCAGACATTCATCTTTCAGAGTAATGGAAACCTCCAATATTTAGTCATATCCGACGATGAAATGATTGGTGTTAAGATGAGTACAGTATACATAGAGCTCAGGGTCAACAGACACTCATCTTTCAGAATCAAGGAAAACCTCCAGCATTTAGTCATATCCGATGATGAATGCATTGTTGTTCAAATGAGTACAGTGTACATAGATCTTAGAGTCACTAGGCATTCATCTTTCAGGATAAGGTAAAACCTCCAACGTTAAGTCATATAGGATGTTGAATTGAATTCCTGTGCAAATGAGTACAGGGTACATAGAGTTTAGAGCCACCAGGCATTCATCTTTCAGGATAAGGTAAAACAGCTAAATTTAAGTCATATTGGCCAATAAATGGATTGATGTTCAAATTAGTATAGGGTACATGGGGCTTAGATTCACCAGGCATTCTTCTTTCACGATAAGGTAAAACCTCCAACGTTAAGTCATATCGGACGATGAATGGATTGATGTTCAAATGAGTACAGGGTACATAGAGTTTAGAGTCAACAGGCTTTCATCTTTCAGGATAAGGCAAAGCCTCCAACGTTAAGTCATATTGGATGATGAATAGATTCATGTTCAAATGAGTACAGAATATATAGGGCTTAGATTAACCAGGCATTCATCTTTCAGGATAAGATAAAACCTCCTACGTTAAGTCTCACTGGTCGATGAGTGAAAGAACGCCCAATGAATTACAGGGTACATAGAGGTTAATCTCAACTTATAATCATTTTTAGGAAAAAGCGAAAACCTTTAATGCAAAGTGTTATCGGACAAAGAATGTAATCTTGTCTAACTGAGTATAGGGTACCAAGACCTTAGAACTACCAGACATTCATATTTCAGGATAAGGTAAAACCCCCAAAGTTAAGCCTTATCGGACAATGAATGAAGTGATATTCAAATATGTACAGGGTACATAGAGCTTAGGGTTACCATTCATTCGTCTTTTAGAATTAAGGAAATCCTCTAATTCTAAGTCATATCCGACGTTGAAACGATTGATGTTAAAATGAGTACAGTATACATAGAGCTTAGAGTCATCAAAAATTCATTTTCAGAATCAAATAAAACCTCCAGGATTTAGTCATATCCGACGATGAATGGATTGCTGTTCAAATGAGTGCAGGGTACACAGAGCTTAGAGTCAACAGGCATTCATCTTTCAGGATAAGGCAAAACCTCCAGCGTTAAGTCATATTGGACGATGAATGGATTGATGTTCAAATGAGTACAGGGGACATAGGGCTTAGATTCACCAGGCATTCATCCTTAAGAATAAGGTAAAACCTCCAACGTTACATCATATTGCACGATGAATGGATTGCTGTTCAAATGAGTACATTGTTCATAGGGGCTATAGTTAGCAGACATTCATCTTTCAGAATAAGGTAAAACCTCCTTAATTAAGTCATATCAGACGATGAACATTTTGATGTTAAAATGAGTGCAGTGTTCATAGGCCTTACAGTCACTAGGCATTCATCTTTCAGGATAGGTTAAAACCTCCAACACTAAGTCTAATCGGTTGATGAATGAAAGAACGCCCAATGAATTACAGGGTATATAGAGGTTAATGTCAACATACAATCATTTTTAAGGAAAAGCGAAAACCTCCAATGTTAAGTCATATCGGACAATGTATGGATAGATGTTCAAATGAGTACAGGGTATATAGCGCTTAGAGTTTCCTGTCATTTATCTTTTAAAATAAAGCAGAACCTCTAGCAATAAATAATACCATGCGATGAACTAAATAATGTTAAATTGAGTACAGGGTACATAGAGCTCAGAGTCACCAGACATTCATCTTTCAGAATTAAGGAAAACCTCCAGCTTTTAGTCATATCCGACAATGAATGGATTGGTGTTGAAAGCAGTACAAGGTACATGGAGCTTATGGTCACCAGGCATTCATCTTTCAGGGTAAGGTAAAACCTCCAAATTTAAGTCATATTGGACGATGGATAGATATATGTCCAAATTAGTACAGTGTACATAGAGCTTTGAGTTACCAGGCATTCATCTTTCAGGATAAGGTAAAACCTTCGACGTTGAGTCATATAGGATGTTGAATGGATTCCTGTTCAAATGAGTACAGGGTACATAGAGCTTAAATTGACTAGACATTCATTTTCAAGGATAAGCGAAAACCTCCAATGGTAGGTCATATCGGACGATGAATGAAATGTTGTCTAAATGAGTACAGTGTACATAAAGCGTATAGTTAGCAGACGATCATCTTCCAGATTTATGTAAAACCTCCAAAGTTAAGTCATATAGTACAATAACTAAAATTCTTTCTAAATTAGTACAGGTTGCTTAGAGCTTAGATTTAACAGACGTTCATATTTACCTTGTTGCTACCTTGGCTTACATGACACACAGGTAGCTCCTCCATACCTCCTTGATTACTGAGGGGGAAGAAAGGGACTAATTAAGTAATCAAGGAGGTATGGAGGAGCTACCTGTGTGTCATGTAAGCCAAGGTAGCAACAAGGTAAAGACAAACAAATGTAAAGAATATAAGAAAGGAAGATAAGGGGGATGAAAGGGACTAATTCAGTAAACAAGGAGGTATGGAGGTTACGAGCTACCTGGGTGTCATGTAAGCCAAGGTAGCAACAAGGTAAAGACAAACAAATTTAAAGAATGTAAGAACGGAAGATAAGGGGAAAGAAAGGGACTAATTAAGTAATCAAGGAGGTATGGAGGAGCTACCTGGGTGTCATGTAAGCCAAGGTAGCAACAAGGTAAAGACAAACAAATGTAAAGAATGTAAGAACGGAAGATAAGGGGGAAGAAAGGGACTAATTAAGTAATCAAGGAGGTATGGAGGTTACGAGCTACCTGGGTGTCATGTAAGCCAAGGTAGCAACAAGGTAAACGCAAATAAATATAAAGAATATAAGAAAGGAAGATGAGGGGGAAGAAAGGGACTAATTAACTAATTAAGGAGGTATGGAGGTTAAGAGCTACCTGGGTGTCATGTAAACCAAGGTAGCAACAAGGTAAAGAAAACTAAATGTAAAGGATATCAGAAAGGAAGATGAGGGGGAAGAGAGGGACTAATTAAGTAACAAGGAGACATGGAGGTTAAGAGCTACCTGGCAGAGCAAAAGACCAGGGTGTCATGTAAGCCAAGGTAGCAGCAAGGTAAATACAAGTATATGTAAAGAATGTAAGAAAGGAAGATGAGCGGGAAGAAAGGGACTAATTAAGTAATTAAGGAGGCATGGAGGTTAAGAGCTATCTGACAGAGCAGAAGACCAGTGTGTCATGTAAGCCAATGTAGCTACAAGGTAAACACAAATAAATGTAAAGAATGTAAGAAAGGAAGATGAGCGGGAAGAAAGGGACTAATTAAGTAATCAAGGAGGCATGGAGGTTAAGAGCTACCTGGCAGAGCAAAAGACCTGGTTGTCATGTAAGCCAATGTAGCAACAAGGTAAACACAAGTAAATGTAAAGAATGTAAGAAAGGAAGATGAGGGGGAAGAAAGGGGCTAATTAAGTAATCAAGGAGGCATGGAGGTTAAGAGCTATCTGACAGAACAGAAGACCAGGGTGTCATGTAAGCCAATGTAGCAACAAGGTAAACACAAATAAATGTAAAGAATGTAAGAAAGGAAGATGAGGGGGAAGAAAGGGACTAATTAAGTAATCAAGGAGGCATGGAGGTTAAGAGCTACCTGGCAGAGCAAAAGACCAGGGTGTCATTTAAGCCAAGGTAGCAGCAAGGTAAATACAAGTATATGTAGCCTAAAGTTGTAAATTGTAACATTTTGAAATATGCACAATAAATATATCATATGTAAAATACTTTTAAAAATAATAAAATATAAATAAAATAGTTTCATTCAAATGCTACCTTGGAATGAAAGAAATTTCATCAAAACCTTCGCCTGAAGTCCTAAAACCGAGTTCGAAACAAGTAAAAAGTTTGCCACTTGTGCTATTATTCATTCGCGAAGAGCACTGCTTTTGGTCAAGCGCCTTAGAAGAAGCAGTTCTTGTGATGAAGGCGATAGGTATACCTTCCGTACACAGGGACACCGCTTCTAATTATAACTACAGTCTCCATGGTAACAAGGTTGATATGTGGAGCAATTCCTAGCTCGTTACCATGGTTACTGTTTCAGCTCAGTTCTCTGAAAACATGCATAGTTACCATGGTGACCAGATCGACCGCGGACCTGCACTAGTGGTCAGCAAATCCGGAACCCTACAATTTGGATATTTACTAAACATAATTCTTATATTTCATGCTATTCCAGATAAATACTTGTAGAAATAGTCAATAGATTCTGTTTTTCCTTGCAACGGAATTTGAGATATAGTACGCTTAAGCGAAGGTCAAATCACTCTGTAATACCTTCGAAATTCCTTTCCTTTTTACACGGCCAAGAGATAAAAACACTAATTGCAATTTTGCATAAAAACATGTTAACAATTCAAATCTATAAACGCCCGCATAGGTAGCTTAGATGGTAACGTGTCTGCCTCACGTTCAAGAGTTCCCACTTCCATTCTCCGTCAGGGTGAGTTACCTGCATAAGGCTCCTTACGAGCTTTTCCCTTAATGTCTGGTAGCTGTATGCTCCATGTACCCTCTACTCATTTAGAACATCATTTCATTCATCGTCCGATATCACTTAACATTGGAGGTTTTCTCTTATCCTGAAAGATGAGAGTCTGATAACTGTAAGCTCTATGTACCCTGTACTCATTTAGAACATCATTTCATTCATCGTCCGATATCACTTAACATTGGAGGTTTTCTCTTATCCTGAAAGATGAGAGTCTGATAACACTAAGCTCTATGTACCCTGTACTCATTTGAACATCATTTCATTCATCGTCCGATATGACTTAACATTGGAGGTTTTCTCTTATCCTGAAAGATGAGAGTCTGATAACTCTAAGCTCTATGTACCCTGTACTCATTTGAACATCATTTCATTCATCGTCCGATATGACTTAACATTGGAGGTTTTCTCTTATCCTGAAAGATGAGAGTCTGATAAATCTAAGCTCTATGTACCCTGTACTCATTTGAACATCATTTCATTCATCGTCCGATATGACTTAACATTGGAGGTTTTCTCTTATCCTGAAAGATGAATGTCTGGTAACTGTAAGCTCTATGTACCCTGTACTCATTTGAACATCATTTCATTCATCGTCCGATATCACTTAACATTGGAGGTTTTCTCTTATCCTGAAAGATGAGAGTCTGATAACTCTAAGCTCTATGTACCCTGTACTCATTTGAACATCATTTCATTCATCGTCCGATATGACTTAACATTGGAGGTTTTCTCTTATCCTGAAAGATGAGAGTCTGATAACTCTAAGCTCTATGTACCCTGTACTCATTTGAACATCATTTCATTCATCGTCCGATATGACTTAACATTGGAGGTTTTCTCTTATCCTGAAAGATGAATGTCTGGTAACTGTAAGCTCTATGTACCCTGTACTCATTTGAACATCATTTCATTCATCGTCCGATATCACTTAACATTGGAGGTTTTCTCTTATCCTGAAAGATGAGAGTCTGATAACTCTAAGCTCTATGTACCCTGTACTCATTTGAACATCATTTCATTCGTCGTCCGATATGACTTAACATTGGAGGTTACCTCTTATCCTGAAAGATGAATGTCTGGTAACTGTAAGCTCTATGTACCCTGTACTCATTTGAACATCATTTCATTCATCGTCCGATATGACTTAACATTGGAGGTTTTCTCTTATACTGAAAGATGAGAGTCTGATAACTCTAAGCTCTATGTACCCTGTACTCATTTGAACATCATTTCATTCATTGTCCGATATGACTTAACATTGGAGGTTTTCTCTTATCCTGAAAGATGAATGTCTGGTAACTGTAAGCTCTATGTACCCTGTACTCATTTGAACATCATTTCATTCATCGTCCGATATGACTTAACGTTGGAGGTTTTCTCTTATCCTGAAAGATGAATGTCTGATAACTCTAAGCTCTATGTACCCTGTACTCATTTGAACATCATTTCATTCATCGTCCGATATGACTTAACGTTGGAGGTTTTCTCTTATCCTGAAAGATGAATGTCTGATAACTCTAAGCTCTATGTACCATGTACTCATTTGAACATCATTTCATTCATCGTCCGATATGACTTAACATTGGAGGTTTTCTCTTATCCTGAAAGATGAATGTCTGATAACTCTAAGCTCTATGTATCCTGTACTCATTTGAACATTATTTCATTCATCGTCCGATATGACATAACGTTGGATGTGTTTCCTTATGCTAAAATAGGAATGTCCTTTAACTCTAAGCTCTATGTACCCTGTACTCATTTGAACATCATTTCATGCATTGGTCGAAATGACAACGTTAAAGGTTTCCCTTATTCTGATAGACGAACGTTTGATAACTCTAAGCTCTATGTACCCTGTACTCATTTGAACATCATTTCATTCATCGTCCGATATGACTTAACATTGGATGTTTTCTCTTATCCTGAAAGATGAGAGTCTGATAACTCTAAGCTCTATGTACCCTGTACTCATTTGAACATCATTTCATTCATCGGTTGATATGACTAAACGTTAGAGGTTTCCCTTATTCTGATAGATGAACGTTTGATAACTCTAAGCTCTGTGTACCCTGTACTCATTTGACATAGTTTCATTCATCCTCCGATATGACTTAACGTTTGAGGTTTTACCTTATCCTGAAAGATGAATGTCTGGTAACTCTAAGCTCTATGTACACTGTACTCATTTAAACTTCATTTCATTCATAGTCCGACATGACTTAACATTAGGGGTTTTCCCTTATCCTGAAAGATGAATGTCTGGTAACTCTAAGCTCTATGTACACTGTACTCATTTAAACTTCATTTCATTCATAGTCCGACATGACTTAACGTTAGGGGTTTTCCCTTATCCTAAAATATAAATGTCGGGTAACTCTAAGCTCTATGTACCCTGTACTCATTTGAACATTTCATTCGTCGTTCGATATGACTTAACGTTAGAGATTTTCCCTTATTTTGAAAGATGATGTCAGGTAACTCTGAGCTCTATGTACCCTGGGCACATATGAACATCATTTCATTCATCGTCTGATATGACTTGACGTTGGAGGACGTATATTTAAAAATAAAATCTATAAATAAATAATATATGGGAAATGTTTATAAGCACAAGAAATTATTAGACATAAGTTGTGTGCCTTAACCAGATCTAGATATTCTGTTTTGTAAGATTTTGTCTATATTTTAGGGTTTACCAAAAGTCATTCAGAATAAAGACGGCTCTAGAAGCTGTGGTATTTTAAGCAAACCTGTTAGAGGCATTTATTGTTGTTAAATTCAAAATTTTGGAGAAAAGAAATTGCATGTAAAGAGTAGTTTGGGTGGGGAGGTTCCTTGAAAACATTCGTGTCAAACTATTTGGAAAATGATGAAGATATATACCAAGGCATGTTTTGCATTTGCCTGATTTTTCGTCTTTAGTCACGCTATTGCCAGACGCATGACCTGTTTGCTAAAAGTACATCTTTTTTATTCGATGACCTAAAAGGGTGTAGTTTTACTGAAACCTCCAATCAAATATTTGAGTGCAATTCAATAAATTTGTTGGTATAAGCAAGTCGTACAGGAAGTAAAAATAAATCACAGCAATTATTTGTGTGAGGAGGAGAGAGGAGAGTAAACGTTGGAAGCCACGTGCGACCCGGACGGAGTCTACGCTGACCCCAGGAACACCTTAGTGCTATCCGATAACGACACGGAGCTATTTTGGAAGGCTGTGGTTTCCAGAGTCTAACCTCAAGCCGGTGTACCTTGTCGGCAACTCGATACGAGCTCGGGACTCAAAATGCCCCCCGGGGGCAACAGACCAGTCTCCACTATGTCTTGTGTAACAACTGCGCCGCGTATGGATTCCGTCATAACACAACAAACAGTTCCTCGCAAATATCTTGTATATCGGGTGTTACAATGTTGTTGTCACAGTTCTCGGGAGTTTTCTTCAGGAATGTTTAGGTATCAAGTGTTTCAAGAACCTCCAACATCAAAACAGTAACAACGTTCATATGAACATCATTCCTTGCTGATTTACAACACAAAATACACTGCCTTCCCTCTACTTCGACCCGTGTCTATGCCGACGTTCATTGCTACCCTACACTATGCTACAACTTCCTAGAATGTTTCTTATTTGCTCAAATCCAGTATTGATACGTTCTTTCAGGGATATATTATATAGTACAGCAGCCTCAAAACCAGGCTCCTTAAACGCTCCCATACGGGGATTCATTGCATTCAAATTACGGGTGCGAACAGACCAAATACGCGGACTGTTCAATAAAGAATGATCACAATTTGTTTGACAACATACCTTTACTCATCCTCTTAATTTTGAAGGTCTATCTCAAAATAGTCTCCCCTGAACGCGATGCACTTGTTCCAGCGTTTCTGCCGGTCTTCAAAGATATGCTGGAAACCATTTTTGAGAGATCCTTCAAAATCGCCTCCGCAGCCTTCACCACTGCTTCTGCCGATGGATAATGCCTCCCACGAAGGCTTTTTTCAAGTTGGAGAATAGAAAAAAGTCACATGGGGCTAAATCCAAACTGTAGGGAGAGTGAGGGATGCACTTCTATTTGATTTTTGCAAGATATTCTGCAACAACATTGGCAATATGCGGCCGCGCATAATCGTGGTGCAGCATCCAGCCTGCTTCACAGAAATGTGGTCTTTTGAGCATGATATGGACTTGCAATGATTTTAGGACATCCCTGTAGTATTGTCCAGTTACTGATATGTGTGCAGGTACAAAATGCTGATAAACCATTCCATGAATATCAAAGAATGAGATGACCGAAACTTTCCCAGCAGAAGCAAACATTTTGCTTTTTTGGGGGATGGTGGTGTAGGATATTTCCACACTAAGCTTTGCTGTTTGCTCTCAGGATCAAAATGATGTAGCCAAGTTTCATCAGCAGTGATTACGTTTAGAAGAAACTCCGTATCTTCCTCTAACATCAACTTTAACTGCATGAGACCTGCATAAGAATGTCCTTTTGTTTGGGAATCAACAGTCTTGGAACCCACCGCGCACAAACACGTCTCATGTGTAATGTTTCTGTCACCAACGTGTGGGTGGCACCCAGTGAAATGTTCAATATTTCAGAAAGTGATCTTAGGGTAATTCGTCGATCCTCTCTCAAAATGGCAGCAGCAGTGTTTATGTTTTCTTCCGTAGGAGCAGTAACTGGAGCACCGGGTCCACCTTCCTTTGAAATTGATTGTCTCCCCTCTTTAAACATTTTAAACCACCTTCGAGCTGTGCTGTAGGGAAGAGCAGACTATCCATAGGCCTCCTGTAACATTGTATAGGCCTCAACTAAAGATTTGTTGAGATGAAAGCAGAATTTCAAAGCCGCATATTGTTCCTCGCATGTTACCTCCATTGCAGCGGTAGGTGATACTGAATATGTCTGAACTTGTCAGGTTCTCACAGGCGGGAACCAGGGGTACCAACAATGAAACTACTACGGCGTGTTTGTTTCACATTAAGCTAACATAATATAATAAAATTGAACTTTAGTGCGAAGAACTATGACCGTAAAACATTATGATCATTCTTTATTGAACAGTCTTCGTATATAACCCCCTCGACCAATTTATCTGAGCGTAAACGTATCCTTCAAGAATAGATAGAGTCAACCTGATAAATTCAATGCCATGGCCGGTATTAAAACCACATATCTACTGTTTTCCGTCCAGTCGCTCTTACCCATTGAGTTACCATGGCCAACGTGCCGTCATGACATTAAATTCTCCAGTTGACTCATATATTTTCCCAGAAACCTCAGGTGGTTTACTTTCCTAGTGGTTTACCGGGAAAGTATATGAGTCAATTGAAGAATTTAATGCCATGACGGCAAGTTGGCCATGGTAACTCAATGGGTAAGAGCGAATGGACGGAAACCAGGAGATCCGTGCTTCAAATCCCAGCCATGGCATTGAATTTATCAGTTTTAATATATCCATCCAAAAAACCTTAGCCTATACAAGGCTAGTTAAAGGAATGATTATTTTCCATTAATTACCTTAAATACCTTTCAAGAAATTACACATTGTCGCGAACGCATTGTTGCGGTGAGGCGGCGCTACCGAGGAATTCAAAGAGACGTACAGTCAGGGCGGAGATAAAAACTTGCCGAAACGGTGGGGGGAAGGAGATGGATTTTTGGAGAGTTCGCCTTTAATCTAACGCCGTCCTGATTGAGAACATTCCACGAATTTTCGGAATAGTGAGTAGCTATAAAAGGAAGCTCCCGCCCGCCACTGGGGAATAGTTGTTAATTGAACTCGTGTGCGCGAACAGCTGTGTGAATTTTGCAAGTTGTATTGTGTATGTGACGTAATTCTGCTACTGCAAGGTTTGACCAAAGTGTGTTTCTACGGAAATAAAGAGCAATGTTTAGTGTTTGCAACCTGGACTTTTAATTCTACGAACCCACAAAGTCACACTATTACCGATTGAAATGAGCTGGCGCACCATCGTGTAAAACTAAATTCTTTGCATGACATCCAAAGACATGTTGTCTGATGTAACTTCACGTTGGAGGACATTAATTTAGAAAAATGGAGCTGAAGCTAGTAATATGTAGATTCTGCACTCTCAGGCCACAAAGTTACGTTTTCTGGAAGGGACAATTTGTGACCATGAAGAAAAACAAAATTTCTGAGCTGTTAATTACAAAAAATATAGGTTCACTGATTTTTAATGTTAGCTTTCTTCTCTCTTTCACATTAACTAATAATCATGTTGTATCTCACATGTAATACATAAATCATTGTGTATCTTTTATGTAGAACCCAAGGATGCTTTTAAAATTAGTGTATCATGTCAGATTTTTAAGTGTGTGTGAATTTTCGGATGTTCTTAATGTAATGTCCTCCTTAAGGTGAGATATACCACAACTGTGCTATTTAAAATACTATAGTGCTAAGGGATCCTGGGTTCGATTCCCGGTGATAGGGGTGGGGTTTTCTCCGACCAATATAATTCCTCATCTTCCCCAGAATCTGGAAGTATGAATGAGAGTTCGAATGTGTGCGTGACCTAATGATTAAAACCCAACGAATACAAGTTAACACCTTCGATGTGTTCCAAACGAGAACGATCACCGATATGACCATTGGAACATATAAAAAATACCATAATTATCGAAAATTGCTACTAGATGGCATGAAAATTTGCTTTCTTTAAATAGGTACCAGCATTAACAGATAGTGTTCATTCAGCTAGCCTGTCAACAATTTAGCGCATGTGCAATGTACATTGTTACTCCAAGTGTGACATATTGATTAAAGATGGAATATGTTTGCATTTCATATTGACAACGGTTCTAGCAAAGCCCGTAACCACAGCGACTCCCGTTATATATGCGGAAATTTTAACTATAAAACCATTAAATTTAATTATTAAGTAGGGCTGTTCAAAAAATAATGGTCGCAATTTTTTATTTGACAACGTACCTTTACTCATCCTCATAATTTTGATGGTCCTTCTCAAAATAGTCTCCCCTGAATGCGCGATGCACTTGTCCCAGCGTTTCTGCCAGTCTTCAAAGACATGTTGGAAACAGTTTTTGAGAGATCCTTCAAAATCGCCTCCGCAGCCTTCACCACTGCTTCTGATGAAGGATAATGCCTCCCACGAAGGCGTTTCTTCAACTTAGGGAATAGAAAAAAGTCACATGGGGCTAAATCCGGACTATAGGGAGGGTGAGGGATGCACTTCACGTTGATCTTTGCAAGATATTCAGCAACAACATTGACAATATGCGGCCGCGCATTATCGTAGTGCAGCTCCAGCTTGCTTCAAGGAAATGTGGTCTTTTACACCTGATATGAACTTACAATGTTTTCAGGACATCTCTGTAGTATTGTCCAGTTACTGATGTGTGTGCAGGTACAACATGCTGATAAACCATTCCATGAATATCAAAGAATGAGAGGACCTTAACTTTCCCAGCAGAAGCAACTACTTATGCTCTTTTGGGGGTTTGGTGATGAAGGAGATTTCCACACTGAGCTTTGCTGTTTGCTCTCAGGATCAAAATGATGTAGCCAAGTTTCATCAGTAGTGATTACGTTTGAAACAAACTCCGGATCTTCCTCTAACATCAACTTTAACTGAATGTTACCTCCATTGCAGCAGTAGGCGATACTGAAGATGTCTGAACTTGCCTGGTTCTCACAGGCGGGAACCAGGAGTACCAACAATGAACTACTACGGCGTGTTTGTTTCATATTAATCTAACAGAATATAATAAGATTGAATTTTAGTGCGAAAATTATGACCGTAAAAAAATTATGATCATTCTTTATTGAACAGCCCTAGTACAAATATTGCAGGTCATTATGTGAAACAAATATCCTGATGACCCTTCTCATGGGAAAGGGTAGCCTGTTCCTCTCTGTACTGTAGAAGAGTGAACTTGAAGAGGCAAGGCCTACGACAGAGTTCACTTCTCAATCACCACACTTCATAGTGAAGGAAAAACTGAAATATTTGGTCTGGCATTTAAAATTTTCTGGGCAGCAGCTGAACTGTTGAGGAAACGAAACTTTCTAGCAGTAGGAACAAAGATCAACGACTAAGAGTTATGTGTAGAGATGTGACTGTTTATTGACTCGAGTAAAGCCAGGTTAAAAGCACAATGTCGAGGACGGTTGCTAGGATCGGGGTTTCCCTGTTAAAGCTAATCAAATATGAAGTTGAGACAAAGAACCACTATAGAGTTAAAAACTGAGGAACTCTCCAAACCAATATTTGAGATTGGCAAAGTGACTTAACCTCCACTTCATAGGCCTTCGACCATTTGAAAACCATGTTTTCTAGTGAAGAAGATTTGTTGGGCCTATATACCGCACGCCTTTACAGTGACTCACAGGCAGCAACTGCAGCTTTGAGAGATACAAAAAAACAGCAGTCCTATTGTAGCTGAAATAAGATATCAATTATTAAGTGGTTCTCATCTGTGTATTTCATGGGTCAGAGGCCACGTGGGGATTGCCGGAAATAAAGGTGCAGATGAGCTTGCAAAAAGAGCTGCGACTTCAGATCTTCCAGAAATTTACACTCTATGCCCTACTTCTTATGTGAGGCAAACATTAAAGTAGATTATCAGCATCGACTGGAATGAATACTGGTTAAAAAGTAATTGTGGTGCTTTGACTAAGGATTTATATTTCTCAACGGTTTCTGGCAGACATAAATGCAAATTCGTTAACCTATGTTCTCACTCAATTCTTAACTGTATATGGCAAATTTTCAGCTTATTTAAATTCAAAATCAAATCCACATCTAATTGTATTTGTGGAAATCATCTTTAAGATGTACCTCACCTTTTACTTGACTGCCAACTTTTCTGTTTGGAAAGATACGAACTTGAACTGTTGCTTAAATCCTTAGGTTACACTTTTTCAACACCACTTACACATAAGAGGGCTGTTCAATAAAGAATGATCATAATTTTTTTACGGTCATAATTTTTCGCACTAAAATTCAGCCTCATTATACTCTGTTAGCTTATTCTGAAACACACACGCCGTAGTAGCTCCATTGTTGGTACTCCTGTTTCCCGCCTGTGAGAACCAGGCAAGTTCAGACTTGTTCAGTATCGCCTACCGCAGCAATGGAGGTAACACGCGAGGAACAATATGTGGCTTTGAATTTCTGCTTTCGTCTCAACAAATCTTCAGTTGAAGCCTATACAATCTTACAGGAGGCCTATGGAGAATCTTTTCTTCCCTATAGCACAGCTCGAAGGTGGTTTAAAATGTTTAAACAGGGGAGACAATTACAAAGGAAGGTACACCCGGTGCTCCAGTTACAGCTCATATGGAAGAAATCATCAATATTGCCATTGTGAGAGAGGATCGATGAAATACCACAAGATCACTTTCTAAAATACTGAACATTTCATTGGGTGCCACCCACACGTTGGTGACAGAAACATTAGACATGAGATGTGTTTGTGCGCGATGGGTTCCAAGACTGTTGATTCCCGAACATTCCCGGATATTCGCGTGCAGGTCTGCATGGAGTTAAAGTTGATGTTAAAGGAAGATCCGGCGTTTCTTTCAAACATAATCACTGCTGATGAAACTTGGCTACATCATTTTGATCCTGAGAGCAAACAGCAAAGCTCAGTGTGGAAATATCCTTCACCACCAACCCCCTAAAAAGCAAAAGTGGTTGCTTCTGGTGGGAAAGTTATGGTCATCTCATTCTTTGATATTCATGGAATGATTTATCAGCATGTTGTACCTGCAAACACATCAGTAACTAGACAATACTACAGGGATGTCCTTAAAACATTGCAGGTTTATATCAGGCGCAAAAGACCACATTTCTATGAAGCAGGCTGGATGCTGCACAACGATAATGCGCTGCCGCATATGCCAACGTTGTTGCTGAATATCTTGCAAAAATCAAGGTGAAGTGCATGCCTCACCCTCCCTATAGTCCGGATTTAGCCCCATGTGACTTTTTTCTATTACCTGACTTGAAGAAACACCTTCGTGGGAGGCATTATCCATCATCAGAAGCAGTGGTGAAGGCTGCAGAGGCGATTTTGAAGGATCTCTCAGAAAATTGTTTCCAGCATGTCTTTGAAGACTGGCAGAAACGCTGGGACAAGTGCATCGCATTCAGGGGAGACTATTTTGAGAAGGACCATCAAAATTATGAGGATGTAAAGGTACGTTGTCAAAAAAGAATTGTGATTATTCTTTATTGAACAGTCCTCGTATTTTGATGAATTACAAAACTTATCAATATTTCATGGCTTTCTTAAATAACATATTTCTTAAGCTAAATGATTCATGTTGATGTTTACTGTTTGTCAGCTTGATGTTGAACTTTGTTGTTTTTGTAAATTGTATTATATTCATGAATTTGTAGACTAGATTCCTAATATACCTTTGGGTAAAATAGGAATCAAAAATTGGATAGTAAATAAATAAATAATATTTGCTCTTCTTTCAAAACAATTTTACATAGCTTCTTAGACAACAGAAAGGATTTGAACTGAAAAACTACAAGAACATCGATTGCAGAATGTCACTTCTGGAATCCTTCAAGGATGGCTGGTTTCTTCTTGCGAATAATAATAAAACAAATATTCTCACACATGCATTACCAATTGAAGATGGAGTTTCATGTTTTGTCTACTTTTAGATGGTGCTTATAAGATAGAATTTTTCTACTACTACATTTGTAGTAGTGCTCTGTATCTAAAGCAATTGTGACGTGCTAGAGGAAAACTAATTACGTCACTGAAATCAACACTTTCAAATTAAGCATATTTACTCATTTACAAATCACATACAAAAAGAAGATTTAATTTGTGAGTAGTATTACTTATCATGCTTTGCAAACGACCTAAATGGTAAGTACAAAGTAAATAACATTAAACATTCATGCACTGGAAGGTAATTCAAGTACTTCATCATTGGTATTGCATGAGTATCTTAAAGCTAAAAACAGAGCTCATTGTATTTTGTTTCTCTGTGTCTGTTTTGTTAGATCGAGACTATTCACACACACACACACACACACACACACACACACACACACACACACACACACACACACACACACACACACACACACAAACACGTCTCTATTAGGACAGATTGGTGTCTGTGTGAACTGAAAAGAAAAGAAACCCCACTTATCTCGAAAATCATTGGTGGGGTAAGTTTGTTGAGTCTACAGGCCCTTTGGAGTGCTTTTTCAGGAATGTTTAGGTATATAAAACATTATTAAGTGTTTTTTTAACCTGTTAAGCTCGAGAATCACTGGAAGGATTTGTTTATTTTTCACTGTTCTTTAGTATGCTACTTAGGAATGTGTGTTGAGAGTTTGTGTGGGTGGATGAAACCTTCCAGTAGAGGCACACTAACATTACTACATCCTCCAAGAATTCAAATACGCGCTTCTTTTTATAATAACATAATAGAATTTGTATATAACATAATAATTCCTTAAGTTAATTGATGGAAATTTATCACTTCTTCACACTAGCCGTATATATGCTAAGGTTTTGGATACATAGAGCTCCTAGTGGTTTAGCTCGAAAATATTGAGTCAATTGGAGAATTTAATGTAAGGAGGGCACGTTGGCTATGGTAGCTCAATGGGTTAGAGCGACTGGACGGAAACTACGAGATGAAATCCCGGTCATGGCATTGAATTTTTCAGGTTGACTCTATCCAAAACCTTCCCGTAAGAGAAGCGATCCGTCCCCTTCAGCCGCTGTGGTGCGAGCGCTGCGGACCCCGAGCACTCGTGGTACCTCTGACGTTACTAGAGGAACCTCAGACCGAACTGCCGAGCCCCTCCCGTGAGGGACTTGTTCGGTTTGGGTTGTACTCGGGGAGCAGTTTGTTCCCGACACTCGTGGGAGGTCGGGTACCTCCAGCCAGGCCTCGGCCGGCCGTAAAGGGTAGAGGGTTGCCTTATATTTCCCGGGTAGAGTCTGTTTAGTTAACGCATGTGCACGTCGACCGACTCCTTTGACAAACCCTTATAATGCTTTTAAAACAGCGGCCCTCCTTCTCCCAGTCCGTTGTACAAGGTTGCCACCTTTCTCGATACGTCATGGGTATCGTACGAGGTTTCGTCTAAATAAATTATCTTATGTCCATTACTGCAAAACGTCCTTAGTTTTGACAGTTATATATATCGCCGAGCTACAGTTCTACTGTATTCTATAATAACCCTTATCTTATTCAAATTGCGGTATTTGAAATCCAGCTCCTTTAAGAGGCCGCGCAAAGTGCAATGACCATAAGGAAAATCACAAATTTCTTGCAAATGTGCAATCAATTCATCTAAGGTGGGGGCTCTCCCTTTTCATAGAATCTATAAATTTCTCGACGAATTAAATCTCATGTGAAATTATCCATTTTAGAAAAACGCTTCCTTTTGTTTTAACACTTGATCGGCGTCTTTCGTCACAATATTTCTTACTGTATTTTTGTGAAGACCAGAATTTATCAGGTTCATTGCACGACCCCTTACCAAGATTATTTGTCAGCAAATATTTATATGTGTTCAAAAAAAAAGCGCTTGAATTTGCTTAGAAAGAGTTTCCGTTATAACTTTGTTTTTTGAGGCTTTTCCAGTAACATAATTCGGCCCAGTTATTCACATTATTGTCATCACTTTGATTATTTTCACTTGACTGAAAGTTATCTACTACTTCATTTGCATTTACCACTGCATTTCCCTCCCACGGTCTCCACATCGTGACACACGTAATGAAACAGATCAACTGGAAGTTGGAACTTTGGCAACTGAGACTCCACATGGAGTAAAAATTGCAACTGTCATTTCCAGAAAATCAGGGTTGCTATTGGTCCTCAACGACAGTGTTACATTTCTGAAGTGCGGAGATAGATTTATGACGTTCATTAGTGGGCGGTAGGGTCAGTTTCCTTTGAGAGGCAAACTGCACTCGCGTTGACTATACAGACTTTACTAGCCTGCAGAACTAGTAGAAGGTGTGCTAGATCACCAGGCGGTCCCACCGAGGTTATCGGTAGTCTTCTCTGCGTGGTTGACGCGCGTAAGTGGCGTATCCACTTCCATTCGTCTTGACGTTGTTGTCGATGGGGGGAGGGGCTTTTTAGGAAACCAGGTATTTCCCTATGGAAAGAGCCCCGGAGTTTTCCATCACTCCCGGGTAAAAGGAGGCCAGGGTCTACGGATTTTGGGTAGATACTCTGCGCTTAAATATCTATCCAAAACCTTGGCCTACATACGGCTAGCCATTAATTAACTTAAATAATAAGAGTTAAATGATGAAGCCTGGGATTCACGTACTTACAATAGTAAGTCGGCAGAAACAGTGTATCTCGGATACGAGAGCCCCTAGTGGTTTACTGGAAAATATATGAGTCATTTGGAGAATTGTCATGACTGCACGTTGGCTATGGTAGCTTAATGGGTAATAGCGACTGGACGGAAACCAGGAGATCCGTGTTTCAAACCCCGGTCATGGCATTGAGTTTTTCAGATAGACCCTATCTATCCAAAAGTTTAGCCTACATACGATTAGTGTTAAAAATTATTAATTACCATCAATTAACTTAATAAGAGTTTAATGGTGAACCCTGGGATTCAAGTACATCCAACAGTTTACCGGGAAAATATGAGTCATTTGGAGAATTTAATGTCACGATGGTACGTTGGCCATGGTAGCTCAATGGGAAAGAGCGACTGGACGGAAACCAGGGGATCCATGGTTCATATCCCGGCCATAGCACTGAACTGTACAGGTTGACTCTATCCAAAATCTTAGACTATATATGGCTAGTGTAAAAAATGATTAATTTCTACCAATTAACTTAATTAATGAGAGTTTAATGGTGAAGCCTGGGATTCAGGCACTTACAACAGTTTACCGTGAAAATATTTGAGTAAATTGGAGAATTTAAAGTCAGACCGTCCCGTTGGCTATTGTAGCTCAATGGGTAAGAGCGACTGGACGGACACCAGGAGATTCTTGGTTCAAATCCCAGCTATGGCATTGAATATTTCAGGTTGACTCTATTAAAAACCTTATGCCATATAGGGCTAGTGTGAAGAAATGATTCATTTCCATCAGTTAACTAAAATAATAAGAGCTAAATGATGAAGCCTGGGCCTTAAGTACTTGCGATACTAGGTCGCCACAAACGGTGTATCTCGAATACGAGAGCTCCTAGCGGTTTACCGGGGAAATATACGAGTCAAATGTAGAATTTAATGTCAGGACGGTACGTTGGGTATGGTAGCTCAATGGGTTAGAGCGACTGGACTGAAACCAGGATATCCGTGTTTTCAAATCCCGGTCATGGCACTTATTTTTTCAGGTTGACTCTATATAATAATTCCTTTTGACATCAAGTAAATCACATAATGATAGCAGAATGAGTTACGTTTTAACATTTGTACGCGTGTATATTTGGTAGAAAACAGGCACGTGGAACCTTGAAACAATGTAATGAAGGCGAACCTGTCAATTTAATAAAATACTGTCAATGCATACAACCAATTAGTTTTGATGGTGACGGTACACCAAAATTTAATGTCTTTTCAATTTAAAATACCGTTGTTTAACATTAAGTAAATTTTTCAAACGTCTTGTTGAATTATAATTGTTCATCTTTTCAAAACAGTCCTTATGAAATGTCTACGTTTTATTACTTTCTCTGTAAATTTACTAGTTACAGGAGCTGTTGCATTTCATTGGAAATGCAGGAAAAAGACATATACACAAAATTCTCTACCCATTTGCCTTTAATAGTCCCTTGAAGGTACAATGGAAGGAGGGAAATACAACAGGTTTTTAAGCCATAATTAAACCTTCAAGAGTTGGTCTCTACACCATGGTTTTGCCATTTCATTCACTTCGGCTAGCCAAGGACGAGTAGAGAATTCCCTCTGAAAAGTGTAGTATCTGAACATTCATACCAATAACAAAGAATATCCGGAAATATATAACGTCATAAAAATGTTTTACATAAGTTATGTTTGTATATAAAGACTTTGTCTATCTCTTACTCTTCACCAGTTGTGAAACAGTAATCCAGAAAGAAGGGGCCGTTCAACGAAAATTCAACCTATAATCACATTTCATTTGTAAATATCGCAAAAATGTGATATTTTAATCAAAAACGTTAAACATTTTTTGAGAAAATCAAAATATTCCAAAAAAACTACAATTGTACGAGGGCTGTTCAATAAAGAATTATCATAATTTTTATGGCCATCATTTTTCACACTAAAATTCAATCTTATTATATTCTGTTAGCTTAATGTGAAACAAACACGCCGTAGTAGTTTCATTGTTGGTACTCCTGGTTCCCGCCTGTGAGAGCAAGGCAACTTCAGACGTGTTCAGTATCGCCCACCGCTGCAATGGAGGTAACACGCGAGGAACAATATGCGGCTTTGAAATTCTGCTTTCGTCTCAACAAATCTTCAGTTGAGGCCTATACAATATTACAGGAGGCCTATGGAGAGTGTGCTCTTCCCTACAGCACAGCTCGAAGGTGGTTTAAAGAGAGGAGACAATCAATTTCAAAGGAAGGTGGACCCGATGCTGCAGTTACTGCTCATGCGGAAGAAAACATCAACACTGCTGCTGCCATTGTGAGAGAGGATCGACGAATTATCTTAAGATCACGTTCTGAAATACTGAACATTTCATTGGGTGCCACCCACACGTTGGTGACAGAAACATTACACATGAGACGTGTTTGTGCGCGGTGGGTTCCAAGACTGTTGATTCCTGAACAAAACGACATTCGCATGCAGGTCTGTATGCAGTTAAAGTTGAGGTTAGAGCAAGATCCGGAGGTTTTTTTTTTTTTCAAACGTAATCACTGCTAATGAAACTTGGCAACATCATTTTGATCCTGAGAGCAAAGCTCAGTGTGGAAATCTCCTTCATCACCAACCCCCCAAAAAGCAAACATGGTTGCTTCTGCTGGGAAAGTTATGGTCATCTCATTCTTTGATATTCATGGAATGGTTTATCAGCATGTTGTACCTGCACACATATCAGTAACTGGACAATACACTAGGGATGTTCTGAAAAAATTGCAAGTTCATATCAGGCGCAAACGACCCCATTTCCATGAAGCAGGATGGATGCCGCACCACGATAATGCGCGGCTGCATATTGCCAATGTTGTTGCTAAATATCTTGCAAAAATGAACGTGAAGTGCATCGCTCACCCTCCCATGGTCCGGATTTAGCCCCATGTGACTTTTTTCTATTCCCTAACTTGAAGAAACGCCTTCGTGGGAGGCACTGTCCATCATCAGAAGCAGTGGTGAAGGCTGTGGAGGCGATTTTGAAGGATCTCTCAAAAATTGTTTCCAGCATGTCTTTGGAGACTGGCAGAAACGCTGGGACAAGAGCATCCCATTCAGGGGAGACTATTTTGAGAAGGACCATCAAAATTATGAGGATGGGTAAAGGTACGTTGTCAAAAAAAAATTGTAATCATCGTTTATTGAACAGCCCTCGTAGGTAGAGGATTTCTTGCTAATCTTCGAGTCGTATGGTTGTAGGATTCTTAACTTAAATGCCAAGTTTGCTAATATCCTTTCTGCTTTTTGAGTTATGTACACACGCAAGCGCAGGCGCACGGACGTTTTGTAAAACTGTTTTTAGATTTAAGGAATCTTAAACGTGTTTCTTTTTCTGTGAAATTGCGATATACATTTTTTGGGTGGAATACAATACTTCTTTTATTTAGTGTTAGTGTCTACGAAATAATAGGTATAATAGGATATGGTGCAAGTACATGGACACATAGGTTATGGGTCAAATCCTGCCCAAATTTAATCCGAAAAACTCAGAGACAAATACTAATTTGCAGCAGCGGAGCTACAAAAACGAAATCTACTTTGGCCCTACTAATAGTAGCGGGAATTTGGCCTGTTGACTATATCATTAGATTAAGGGGTGCAAATTATTGACTAAAGAAGAAAGAATATGGAAATGTTTTTAAAATTATGGGAAAAAATGCAGTACTAAGAAAGAAGTGATAAATTATTTATTACAAGAATGGCAAGAAGAGTGGGATAATGTACACTTATGAAGAAGAGTACATGATTTATTTATTTCCAGACATTAAAGAGAGGCTAAAATTGGAACATACAAAACCAAGAAAAGGATTTTCACTTTGTTACAGAACATGGCTCATACAATGTATATTTAAAAAGAATAGGGAAAAAGAAGAGACTTAACACGAGTGTTAAGCTAACACTTGTAGGTGAAATGCAATTTTTGTTATAGCTATTGCTTAACTCGTGTTAAGTCTTAACATCTGTTGGTGAAATCGGGCATTAGTGTTATAAATTGTAAGAAATAAATCAAGAAGGAGTTGTATCCATAGCTGACATATGGAAGAGCATCTTCATATACGATTCGTTCGCTTCTGTCGTTGCATTTCATGTATTACCTGAGGTTTTGAACCGATAAGCAACACATTCTCTTTCAGGACAGAAGTAAGCAGCTGTTACTGCCTTTTGAGGTCTTAATTATCCAGAACTTAATCATGGACAAAGGTTCATGGACAAAGAATATGATAAAATCGTTTCAGTTTCTCTCTATAAGCTACATTAACTTGAAATACAGGTATTACTACCATCATAGTGCGTTAATTATGCCAATATTGATTACATCAACAAATTTTTTATTATGGTAGGGTTACAAAAACTAAAAATGCACAGGTATGTCACTCCAGAACCCCGCAAGAGGAGTTGTAAACAAGCAGCAACTCGGGTCAGACTATTGAACATGAGAAGGAACAAAAGAAAACGCCCAAAATAAAAGAATGTCGTTCGGAAATATGATACGTTTGAAAACATTGGTTTGATTTCATGTTTAGACATCAGTAATCCGTTACGAAGGCAACCAATGTTGCGAAACGTAAGTGTTTTCATGGCCGTCTGCAGTACTCGTTCATATTTCAGGCTATGGTAATGTTTACTTGAACGGTAAAATTTATTTCTATAAAGTGCATTTATGTAATCCTTTTTTGTCAACTTAATTACCGATAAAATATGATGGTATTGCAAACACCGCAACCTGTATCACTAGTTTTACCGGAAATTATTCATGATTCTTATATAAGATACCCAGTCTGTTGAAAGTTCATGGGTTCAAACACGGTGGCAAGCCAGATATAACAAAAACATCTGAAACAATTCTCTATCATTTGTTAGTGAGTACAGAAACTATACTTACGAAAGCTTACTTTTGATGTGCTTCATTTTAATCGAGGTAAAATCTTTGCAAGAACGGCTACATTACACAGTTTGTTGTGCATACTAAGGGAAAAGCGATACTCAACTGTTTAACAACTGAACGCTACCTACTGTCCCTACTCTCTCTATGCAAGCGCCAGAATAGTTGAATATCGACAGGTTTCAAAAGAATGACCAAGTAGTTAATGAAGAATTTCAGTTAGGGCTGCCCCCGTAGCTCAGGCGGTAGAGCACCTGGGTTCGATTCCCGGCTGGGGGTGCGGATTTTTCTCCAACGAAGATGATACCTCATCTTTCCCAAAGTCTGGAAATATGAATGAAAGTGCGAACGTGTGCGTGGTCTAATGATACAACGCAACGAATACGAGTTAACACCATCGCGATGTGTGTTCCGAAGGAGAACGGCCGCCGATGTGACCACTGCCGTTAAAGGCGGGGTGTGGTAGCAAGGGAGCAAATCCTTGAACTAGAGAAACAAGCAGACGGCCATCTCCTCAGAATGGAACTCTAGCAGATTAACTAAACAAATCTTTGATTTTTTTCGTAACCGTAAAACAAAACCTAACTGGTAGAAATTAATTGTTCTTTCACACTGGCCGTGTGTGGGTTAAATTGTGAAAACGTAGAGTCAGACTGAAAAATTCAATGCCATAGCCGGGACTGACTCATATATCAGTCAGTTTGAGAATTTAATGTCATATCGGCACGTTGGTCATAGTAGCTCAATGGTAGAGCGGCTGGACGGAAACCAGAAGATAAGTGGTTCAAATTCCGGCTATGGCATTGAATTTTTCAGTCTGACTCTATGTTTCCAAAATCTAACTGGTTTAAAGAAACTGAAAAAGATTTAGCAGAATTATAAATCACAGAAAATTCTTTACTTGACGGGACAGCGAAAGTAATAACTAACAATGAAAATATAAGGTTCAAATACATTAAAATCCAAACCCACCACCTCGACAGAAGAAAGGATAGAACAGATCAGATAGAGTGAAGAAATATTGGGAACTAAGAAAAGGGAAATGATTGATTCAACGTACCCCAAAGAGGGTGAAACGAAAAGAAAGAACAGCCAGTGGCGAGGCACGACTTTCAAAGCGAGGGAATTCATTAAATAAGGGATTTCATTAAAATAAGAGAGAATAGTGACCCAAAGAACTAAAGCTACCCTTCAGTACTCTACTGTGTAGTGACACGTAGACCCTTCTTGCATTGTAAGACTGCTCACACTACAAGCAGACATATTCTCTCCCCACTCAGACGTTCCAATTTTTCCTATAGCTTCCCCACACCGCGTGAACTATTAGTTTAAAATGGGGAAAATTTGCAACTCATACTTTTGCCAATAACTTAAAACTTCATAAGAATTTTCTGTTTGTCACCACTAAATACCAATCTACGTGAAATACTATTGCTATTGAAATATACTTACAGTTGTACTTAAAAGATCCAAATACACAAAAAAAAAAAATCTTCACATGTTACAGAGACTTCGCGTGACAAAATCTGTCAGTGCTTCCTAATTACCGAAGAGTTGCGATTGCTTCCGAAAACTTATGAAGCATGATCTTCAAGGTTACGAATGCGTAAATACAGCAATATCCAGCACTGAATGAGCTCGCGGAATTGG
The DNA here is from genome assembly GCA_030765055.1 of Mantis religiosa. NCBI lineage: Eukaryota > Metazoa > Arthropoda > Insecta > Mantodea > Mantidae > Mantis > Mantis religiosa. Next base: position 450,702,109 of record CM060950.1, read on the forward strand.
TCACTTAAATCTAAGCAGCTGTCAAATTGTCCGCACTGCGGATGATCCTAACTTTCAGCTCTATTGGAAAATCTTAAATATTTCTAATATTAATGAATGTAATGCCAATTATCACTCAGTTTACTAAGTTTACTATGTTTCTTTCTTGCTCTCCGTTAAAGTAATTAAATTGATTAAACTAGCCCTTGCCCAACCATGCTTCATTTGAACTTCTTTGTAACATACCTCGATGTATTTTTTCTTCCTTATTCTGTTTTTAAATGTATTTTCACCCAATTATCGGAAGACGCGACCAACTGGCGGCTGGGTGAGGTCCGGGAGGCATTCGCCCACGCCTACCCATTTGTCTTATAGCGCTAACGAAGGGATGGCTGGAAAAGCATCACTGGCCAACTCTTTTCCTTCCTCCTGCCGTCTGAAACCTTCGGGGTGATTCACTGAAACGCGAGACTTCCAGAAACAGCGATATTCCTATAAAAAGGGGCTGCAGTTGGCGAGTCAGTGGAGTTCTTGGCGAGCAGCCGTGAGGAGCACCAGGTGAGTTAACGGACCGGAAGACTGTGAACGTGCATCAGAGGAGTTGCACGTAATTAGAGTGTAGAGTGGACCTGTGACAGACGAACTGACGAATTGTAATTGTGTGCATTACGTAATTCTCTGTAATCGGCAAGTGTTACAACTGTAATTCGGTGGAAATAAACAACATTTTGAGTTTGTGCAATTGGACAATTGTGCAATTTCACGAAGCCACAAAGTTACAGGATATAATATATTAATTACCTTTTTCATTTAAAATGCTTATAATTTATTGATTTTCAATATCCGCAACCTTTTTCTATTTTATTTCCAGAAACCCTTCCTTTTATTGCTTCTTCCTGCTCAAGTTTCTTCCAATGTTATCTGTATCTTAGGCATCCGAGATTCTTTTCCCCCAATTTTCCTCTGAGTAACCATAAATTATTTTAGTATATCACTTTCTTCAATAGATATATTCTCAAACTCTATTTAACCAAACGTTCTCCTATTTTAGATTTTATTCCTACTCTATTTAGTTCTGCTAGTGGTCCTCTATTTGGTAAACTAACTCTCGTCGCTGCCATTAGAGTTCTATGCACAGTGCAGTGCTGCTATCTCTGGCACACATTCACAAAGAGTCCACGTGTACTTAAAAAAAGCCAGAAGTTCCTATCTGGTCCCAGTCCTGCAAAAAATGGTGTTGCAACTTGAGAGCAACTCGTATGAATGAAATCGCTGGCCCTCGTAGCCATGGTAGTTAAACGGTATGTCTCTAGCGTTCCACCGCGTAGAGGGTCGCGGGTTCGCGTCCCGTCTTGGTCATGGGTATTTATGTGTATAGTGTATATGTGTGAAACTACAGAAAACAGATAGGGAAATAGACGAAAACAATAAAAAACAGTTAAATAAGGCAAAGTAAATGTATATATAGATGTATATTTTTATAAAAAAAATGAGAGTATGAATGTGTGTGTGATCTCACACTTTTGATGTTCCAAAGAAGAACGGCCGCCGATATGACCATTGCAATTAAAGGCGGGGTATAAATGGAATAAATAAAAGAATACCACAAATCTATACAAATACAGTTTACACACCAAAAACTACTAACATAATTCAGTGAACAAGCTGTCAGCTTTAACGTGACTATCGAGTATCGGTGCTTAAAAATCAATATCAAGTATCGAGAAATACTCGTGTACTCTCGTCACTAGGCTTATTAAAACATATCCAAGTTTCTGCAAACAGCATTCAACATTCTGAACGAATTTTGTGGAACTACTACAGCATACGAGACAGACAGACTTGTTGCATGTAGCAGAGAAGCTGTTATTTATGAGGACTCTGGCTGGCAGTATTTGAACTGCAGACCTTCCACGAAGCCACCTTGCTCGAAGACCTACTATTTAAAGATGTCACTATTGCTTCATCCCTCCTTGAACCTAAAATGAACTCTCTGTGTAAGCGTTTATCACGATGAACATGGGGCAGAAAGGTTTTGTAACAACCCTTTGTGAAAGATATATAAAAATAAACGACATTGGAGATATAGGGTCATGTGAATGTGACAGATCAGAAAAAAAAAGGTGAAGCACTAACTTACTCTGGATACACTGCGCGTGATTTTTAGTTTCGCTGCTACTATTTCATTATTAGGGGGCGGATTTTGTCCTATTTGCCTATTTTATTCCTTTGTGCAGAAGCGTAGCCTTTTAAATTATAAGCACGTTTCCTACAATTATTAATCTAATTTCTTAGTTTTAGTGCCTATAAATGCCTATTTCATACGCTTGTGCCTATTCTACTTATTAGTACCTAAAATTGTCGTTTTAGCCAATTTCTTCTGCTTGTAATTTGTGACAACAGCTTTTGCATTTGTTGGTTTCAACGTGAAGTTTTCGTGGAAGAGAAATTCTTACTGCTGCACATTGGATATACAAAAAGGGCTTTATTAAGGGGCGACGTACGAGAAAATGTTCAAAAAATCTAATTTTGTTTTATTGTTTTGTAAAATAGTATATACTGTTAGCTATCAAACACCAAAATATTATGACTGTACGTTGTCTGTATGTACCTAAAAAATTAAATGCCCTAGTGTTGCATAGTACCAACTCATAGTCTTCCATCAGCTGTCTTGGAATCTATAAAGCCCACCTACCAATTCTTAGCACACCCAGACTTACTAAACAAATGTCTCTATGGAGAGACACAAAACCCAAATGAAAGCCTCAACAGTTTGATATGGAAAAAGGTGTCCCAAAACATCATTTGTGTCTTCCATAATGGTGAAAATTGCTACATTTGATGCTGCAATAGTGTTTAATGATGGGAATGTCGGCAGAAAGAAAGTTATGCATCAGTTAGGGTATCAACCTGGTGTGTTTATGGAAACAATTTTGCAGAGTATCGACAACATAGCATCGCTGGTGAAGAAAGAGCTATGAAATTAATGCAGAAAGAAGCAAGACAGAAGGAAGACCAGAATGAGGATACAGACTATGGATGTGGGAAGTTCTGACTTAAATTTAAAAGGCAAACTGAATAATACTTATTGTATTTTTAATTGCCTTTCCCCGTAACTTGCATTTTCTACAACTTCAACCCATTTTCCTCTCAAACTACTTCATCTACAGTGATGCAATTTAGCGCACAGCTTTCTTATGCCACAATGAACATTTTGTTGGTTCTAGAATTTAAGATTAAGCTCTACATGGAATGTGATGATACAAAATATATGACATTATTTTAATTTTTAAAGCAAGCATATGATTAACATTTTTTTTAAATTCTATACAGCTTCAATAAGAAATCTAAATCCAACAAATTTTATTTGTAGTGTGTTTTAAAATAACATAGCAAATTTCAGAAAGATAGCATATGCGAATTTTGAAAAAAAAAAAAATGGGCTTAACTTTGTAAATATCTGTGCATATAGAAAAAATATGTAGCATTAGTTATAAACAATGGAAAATTATGAAAAAATTGTGCATATTAACTGTATTATCTTAAATGAGTATACTAAGTTTCACTTCTCTAACTTGAAAACTTTGGATGTTATGGCTATTTACGTAAGACCCTGAATATTTGCATACGTCCCCCCTTAAGGAGACCCATCTGTGCAAATTGGCCTAAAACTTACAATACCAAATTTAGTTTTTTTTTGTCTTAAAATTAATATAGACATACTTCAATAACGTAAAGTTTTTTTTTTCTAGTGGTACTACAGAAAACGTCACATGACTATTTAAATAACCCTACACCTGTATCGTAGCTGCTATTACGTAATTTTAACCTCAGATTTTTCAGATTGCATATTTTCTATATTTTCCTAACTTCAAAATGCAGTTTTCTATTCATCTGTATGAAGTTCTAAACATGCCTCTAAGGGCAACTGCATATTAAGTGTACCCATTTATATTTTTTGTGTTTTTGTTATTTGTATTGAAAAGGATTATAATGCTTACTTCTTACTGAACACGCTTAAGAAAATAAAAATTGTTAAATATGTATGATTATGTTTCCCCTTCGTTGATATGGCACAGACAAATATTTCACATAGGTACAGGTCATTAATAGGTTAAAATGGCTGCAGAAACTTATACCCCAAGCATTAATTTTTAAAATTACAATATGTGCGATATTTTGAAAATTGCCAGTAATTTAGACATAAGCTATTAATTCCTCAGAAACTATTGTAACTAGAAAGTTTCAACTTGTTACTATTCCATTCTTGATTATCACAAAAATAAATAGTATACATTTGAAACAAATCTAACACAAACTTCAAATATTTCAATTTTCACCCTTAAGGCCCCTCCCCCCAAACCCATGTTTTTGTTTTTTGACATAGTTAATTACTTCTCAGCTTTCTGCACATAATGGTTCTTACTTAGTGAAGTGGATTTATATGTATTTTAATTATACGACAATATCTGTTATTTTAACTTGCTGTGGAGGCTTTTATGAAATTTGGAATAAATGTAGAACTATTTCGTCTAGGGAACCGCAAAGTAGTGTGTGTTTAGCGAATTTGTTTGCAGAATATGTTGCGATGGTTGTCATTTTGTTATAGTGCAATTTAAGAGCCATTTTGCTAAAATTGTGCATTTCTAAGTGTTTACTTAGCAAATGTTTAGTGCCTATTTTAGTGCCTATTTGCCTGCCTATTTTACCTCATTTTAGTGTCTATAAATCCGCTCCCTAATCATTAGACATGCACGTTTTGATAGTGCCTGATACAAAAAGTTTTAGAAAAAGTTCTACAAAAATATTTTAGGAAAGGTTTGCCTGTATATGTGCGAGTTTTGGAACATTATCTCGGATAGATATAACACTAGTAATCTTGAAAGAATGCGAAATTAAATCCAAATTAACTTTTACAAGAAGCATTTTATTGTAATAAATGTTCGATGCTTTCATAAATCACACTAACGATTTTCATTTTTTTAATGTCTTCCTCACCAGTGCTAGAGTTAAGAGTCGCTTGGGTTAGGCTGCGTTTGGGAGCCGAAGTATAGGTAGCGTGTCTGCCTCACGTTCAAGAGTTCCCGAGTTCGAATCTCGGTCAGGGTGAGTTATCTGGATTACGTTTCTTCGGATTTTTCCGTATCCTGAAAGATGAATGTCTGGTAACTCTAAGCTCTATGGACTCTGGGCTCATTTGAACATCATTTCATTCATCGTCCGATATGACTTAACGCTGGATGACGTAAATTAAAAAACAATATTGACCTTATACATGAGAAGAGGGTTGAGGGGTCGACCCAACACCTGGGATGAATGAATGATGGAGCAATTGCTGGAATGATGGTAAGGGAAACCGGAGGACCCGGAGAAAATCCACCCCAGCGCCAAGTTATCCACCACAAATCCCAATTTGCGATCGCCTGGGATCCAACCCGTGCCGCCTTAGTGAGAGCCAAGCAGTATAACCACTTAACTATAATGCTAATATCAAAAACATTTACTATTTTATTTGTAAACAGATTTACAATGCAAAACATCTACCTGTATCCAAAGTTCGATCGTTTATTCTCTTTCTCCATTCTTTTCTATTCTCCCAATCTAATTTCTGCAAACTTAATTCCCTTATTCCTCTTTCAATATTCTCCATTCATTTTAGTCTAGGTCGTCCACGTCTTCCTCTTCCAGGTAGATTCCATTTCAAAACTTGTCTTGGTAATCTTATCTCAGACATTCTGCGGACATGCTCATACAATTCTACCTGTTTATATCTCATAAAATCTAAAATTGAAAACTTTGAACTTTAATCGTTTGTTAATTGATGGAAATTAATCATTTCTTCACACTAGCCGTATAGAGGCTAAGGTTTTTGATAGATAGAGTCAACATAAAAAAAATTCAAGCAATGGTAGAAATATAATGGTCTTTTATAATAGAAATAAAAGACGATTATAGTTTAAAAAAATTTACTTACCGTCCTTGGGTTAGTAAACATTTTCAAAAAGAATTTAAATAGTTTGGTATAACTTTAGTTCCTCAAAATAATTATAGTATTAAAAATGTATTGCATTTCTCTATAAAAGATAAATTTCCTAATGATAAAAAATCTGGTATTTATAAGTTTAATTGTTTCGAAGTTTATATTGGAAAAACAATTAGAAACCAAAACGAAAGAACATTTTCGTCCCATTAAGTATAAACACACTGATAAATCGGCTGTAGCAGATCACTTTTGGTTATTAACTATGAAATAAATCCAGAAGTTAAATTATTAAAACAATTAAATGGTTTGAGAAAATATATTTATTTTAAAAAACAAACATCGCGTAATGAATTTTGAAATACCGGCAGTCAATTCTGTTTTTAAATTTGCTTCATTTTCAGATATTGGTAGTACTAACACAAACATATTGTCCCGGCGACGCGCATAAAAGATTCGGCGCAGTAATTAACAGACGGATAGTGTTTCACGGAGATAAAGAACTTGCATAAGCAGACAAACAGTGAGGTACGAGGCGTGTTTTTAAGTCAGTACCGTTTAGGAATTTAAAAAAAGACATGCGTAGATATCGTAATAATTTTATTTTTACATGAAAGCCTGTACCTTAATCTACTTTTCTACATAATTTCCGTGAATATTGAGGCACTTGTCATAACGTGGCACCAGTTTTTGAATACCCTCCTCATAAAATTCTGCCGCCTGACGTGTTAACCACTGTATCACAAATGTTTTGACTTCGTTATCGTCTTGAAGACGCTGACCGCCCAGATGTTTCTTCAAGTGCAGGAACAAATGGTAGTCGCTGGGTGCCAGATCAGGGCTGTGTGGAGGATGATCTAGAGTTTCTCATTGAAAAGATTTGATGAGATCTTTGGTCCGATTAGCCACATGTGGACGGGCATTGTCATGCAGCAAAACGATACCCTTACTCAACTTGCCACGTCTTTTGTTCTGGATTGCACGTCGCAGATTGTTCAATGTCTCACAATAAGACGCTGAATTAATTGTCTCATTACGAGGCAGAAACTCCACTAGCAATACTCCTTTTCTGTCCCAAAAAAAAACTGTGCACATGATTTTCCAGGCAGAAATTGTTTGCTTAAACTTCACTTTTGTGAGTGATGATGAGTGTCGCCATTTCATGGATTGTTGTTTCGATTCTGGTGTGACGTATGCCACCCATGCTTCGTCACCAGCAAAAATTTGGTCTAAAAAATCTTCACCTTCATTGCGGTACCGCTCAATGAAAGTCAATGCACTGCCTAAACGTTGGGTTTTGTGCAAATCAGTCAACATTTTCGGAAGCCATCGTGAACACAAGTTCCGGTACTTCAAGTTCTCAGTCACAGTGCTATACAAAACACTAAGAGAATATTGAGGAAAATAGTTTCACAATGATGAAATTGTAAAGCGTCTGCTTTCTCTCACCTTTTCGTCCACTTTCTGCTCCAAATCTTCAGTAACGACCGAAGACGCCGACTCCGTTCTTCATCATGCACATTTGTGCGGCCATCTTTAAATGCTCTCACCCATTTCCTTACCATTCCATCATTCATAATGTTTTGTCCGTAAACTTCACAGATCACACGATGAATATCGATCGGTTTTTACGCCTTTAGCACTAAGAAATCGTATAACAGCCCGTACTTCACAATCGGCGGGACTCACGGTTGTCGGAGGCATCTTAAACACTCAGTAACCATCGTATACAATGAAGAATCAGACTGTAATGGCGTCAGTGCTTAGACAAGGGATGTAGGTAACCAGCGCGCATGCGCGGAACGCCGACCGTAGCGCTGCGGCGGCGGAATCGCAAAACGGTACTGACTTAAAAAACATGCCTCGTATTTAAGGAAGCGACGACTCGCCAAGAGTCAGTCGTAAACAGCTGTACAGCTGTTGTAACAGGAGTGCTGTAAACATAAGCATTATGCTTAAGCATTCACACTAACGAAATTTCTAAAAAGCTTAGCAAATTGTGTTTTCCCCTGTTTATACTATCTAAGGTAATGAATAAAGAAGCACTTTTATCCCTGTACTATGCATACTCCCACTGTATCATTCATTATAGTATAATAGTATAGGGAAACTGCGAAAATGCGATTACCATATTTAGATTACAAAAGAGAGCTATACGTACCATACTAAAGGTAAGCAAAAGAACTAGTTGCAGAACACTTTTTCAAGAATTAAAAATATTGCCTCTACCTTGCTTGTATATCCAAGAAATAGTAACCTTTGTTAAATTAAATATCCATTTATACTCCACTAATACACAAATGCATAATCATGATACTCGAAGAAAAGAGCAAATAAGTATAATGTCCCACAACACCAGTTTTTTTGGTAAAAGCTTTATATATATACTGGACTTTGCCTTTATAACGGCCTACCTGAACACCTAAAGAGCATATTTGCACTTCCTAAATTTAAATACTCTTTATGTCCTATTTCTAATGTAAGGAGAATAATACATCAACATATTCTTTAAGAATGAAACCAACAATGGCTAACAACTCCAAATGGAAGTTTAACAAAAACATTATTTTTCCCTAGTGTATATGACAGAGGAAAATGTGAAACTCTTGTACCAAATTTTGTTTTGACACAATTTTTAAGTGGACGTGGTAAATTTGGTGAATACCTATCACGCTTTCACTTAACATCCAACCCCGAGTGCATGTGTGGTGAAGAAATTCAAACTGTGGTTCATCTCCTTTTCTGTTGTCCCATTTTCTGGAGAGAAAGACAAGAATTAATATTCAAGCTGGACTCTCTAGGAACTGAATTTTCTGCTCCGCTCACACCTTTGCTAATGAAGCCACAACAGTATAAGTACTTCATGATGTTTATAAACTCAGTGTTTAAACGTCCGAAATAGTTTAAATTAATATGCATCAGAATAAAACATAATTTCTTCCTTCTAGTATTTTAAATATTTTTGTTAAAATTGTATAGTTTTATGTATCAACTCTAATCCTAATATACCACTGTGTAAAATAGGGTTCAATAAATCTGGATAAATAAAAAAAAATTAAAAGCTGTGTGAAAAATTTCCTGTTAGAACACTGTTTTTATAGTATAGGTGAATTTTTTGAATATGTCAACTACAGATAAATTATTATTATATTGTACATACTGTCACCCGAATGTCGGAACTCCCTATAGAACCGACCGGCAGCAGCAGGAGACGTTCGCCACGCCCAGTCATTTGTCTTATAGCGGTAAAGAGGGTTGGCTGTGTCGTCTGTTTTCGCTCCACCTGAGTTCTCGAACTTACGGGATATTTCATCTAATCCAGAACCTTCTAGATTGGCCAGCTGACCCTATATAAGCGACACGTCGGGCTGGAGGAGAGTGAGTGCTTGGCAAGCAGCAAAGTAGCGCTGTGTTAGTGAACGGTCTGTGTGCGTGCAACGGAAGAATTTACGTAATTGTGAGCGTACAGTGGAACTGCAACGGACGAACTGGTGAATTGTAATTGTGTGCATTACGTAATTCTGTGTAATCGGCAAGTGTTCAACTGTAAGTCGGTGGAAATAAAGAACATTGTTGAGTTTGTGTAATTGGACTTTTCATTTCACGAACCCACAAAGTCACAATACAGTTTCTGAATTTTCATTTCTAAACTTGTGTTGTGTATATGTTTATTGTATAATTTTTACTTATAAGTACTTGACGTGTCCTATATCATGGACTATGATCAAAAGGATGAATAAATACTACTACTACTACTACTACTACTACTACTACTACTACTACTACTACTACTACTACTACTACTACTACTACTACTACTACTACTACTACTACTACAGATGTAATCACAACGCTGTTGTTGTGGTCATCGACCTTGGTAGATTGTGTATGTGGTATAATTCTGCTGCTACGAAGTGTATTTCTACGGAAATAAAGAACGATTTGAATTTCTGCAACTTGAACTTATAATTTTGAGAACCCACAAAGTCACAATATTGACATCAAGCATTCGTAACCATAGCGACAGCTTTGTTTCCGGCTGAAGATGTGTAAAAGTGTTACATGAAATCGCGATTCCGGACAATTTATAAGAAAATTATAATAATTTCTTATAAGATTGGTGAAGTTTTAGATTACAAATTGTTATATTTTTATATATTTGTTTGCTTTACTGTTAATACCTTCATGTTCTACGTACACAACAGAAGTTTTCACAAGCAAGTTTGTACAACTACCGCGACACTTTCACTTGAACTACTGCTAATAGGAGGCACGTATTCAGAAGTCAGTTTCCGGGGGGAGGGGTCCAAAAATCTACGTTGAAGTATTTGCTTTTAACAAATAATTAATCAGGGATGTGTTTTCATCGTGTATATTCACATGACTTTCTCCACCCAAGATTCTACAAATTGTTCTTAGAAAAGTTTGTTGTTTTTGTCTTATTTCTTTGGATAAAGTCTGTAGAAAGGCCTTACACATTGCACTTTTTTGTTCTTATACCTGGGATAAAGTGATATAAGCAGGAATAAGATATTTAAAAACCAAACCACTCATTGGTTCATTTGAAGTATTAGTTTTTTTTTTTTTTTTTTTTTTTTTTTGTAATTTACGTCCTCCAACGTTAAGTCATATCGGACGATGAATGGAATGGGTGAAATGATGCTCAAATGAGCCCAGGGTTCATAGAGCTTAGAGTTACCCGACATTCGTCTTTCAGGATAAGGGAAAACCCCGGAAAAACCTTCAGGTAACTCACACTGACCAAAATTCGAACTCGGGACCTCTTGAACGTGAGGCAGACACGCTACCACCACGCTACCGAGGCGGGCAAATTAGTTCTCCTTGAATGAAAAAGGGAATAGGAACTTAGAAGTTAAAAATTACATACCTTTAGGTAAGTGTCCGGAAATTCTAATCAATTCTAATCGGAATTGGTTAACTTTGTAATACATTATTGTAATTGATATTATTTGTGTATTTTAACGAGTTCTACAGTTGCTGTGCAGTAACTTTTCGTTTATTTCTTAAGGCCACTGGGAGGTCGATGGGCTTCAAAAAATCGATTTTTTGTCTTTGTTTTTAGTGTTACAAATTATATAATTCTTCAGCTTTTGAATGATATATATATATATATATATATATATATATATATATATATATATATAACATAGAGTGTCAGCTGGTATTAAAGCCCTTTAATTCATAAATTTAAAAATGGCGGCGCAATGACACGCCCACTTTCTGATCTTTAGCATACATATTTCACTCAGCATACTTCCAAAGCTTGTAATTTCTGAACTAACCCACTTAGAAACATGTGGTAAATGTTTATTTACGTGTTGGCCATTCTGCTTCCCGCTGCTTCACTCGTTTGTTTCCTTATTTCTCTATGGTCAACTTCGGGCTTCTTTAGTCGTGTTTTGGCACCCAAAACCCAAATGATAGTTTTCATCATATAATATGAGACAGAATTCTAAAAACTGTGCATGTTGTGCCAGAAACTTTAAAAACTGCTGTATATGATAGTGTCATTTGTTATGATAATGGGTGCAGGGGTAGGCATAAAGTAATGACAAAAATGGGTATAAAGGTAGGTGAAAATATGAGGGCAACGTGTCTAAAAAAAGATGTGCGTCGACTCTCAGGAGCAAAAAGAACAGCTCAGTTACTTGAAAGTAGAGCTAGAAGTAAGAAAAGGAAAAGAAAAGATGAAGAAAACCTAACTGAACAGGCATGTTCTGAGAGTATGCATAATTTAAAAAAAAAACGGTGCTTAATCTTTGATCGTGCTTTCCCAAAACCTCGATTTTTCATACTTTAGGTGCATGTTGTTAAAAAACTATAAAATATATTAGTACAAAAATTTTCATGCTTATTTGTAAACTTTCCCTGAACATATTAATCTAATTTTTATATTCATATGGATTATAAAATGGAGGAAAAATAAAATTCAGTCCTTAAAAATATTATCTTTTTTTAAACACAACTAAATAATTTTTCATGTGTATTGTATAAACTATGTAGGCCTTTTATTTAGCTTAGATAATACAACTGTGTCTTATGTTATTTAGGAAAGATCGGTGCCTATAACTTTAAATTCCTACAAGGAACCTAGACCTGAAGTATAGGATGCAATAGTTTTTTTTTTCAGAATACACAGATTGTCTTATGCCCCTTTTGCAAGGAACTGTATGAACCTAATGTAAATATTATACAGTCGTTAGCTGCACACATCCTTATACAACGATCATACCAAATTACAATTTATTGCAATGTTTAGTTTTTTGTATATTTATATTTTAATATTGTTAAAAACTAGCCCTGTCTGGGTAAACATAACCTCCCAGTGCCCTTATATAACTTCATGTCTGCCTGACAGTCAATAGAGGCGTTAAGATGAGAAGCTTGAATAAACTTTGAATTTATTTTAAACTAAGTTTTATTTCAACTATTTATTAAAAGTTTGAAATGATCATTCATTTGGGAGGGTCCGGACCCCCTAGACCCTCCCCTGGACAATAACAGTTCCGACGTAACATTGTTGTGTTCCAACTGAATTCTCGATCCGGACACGCCTTGTAATAATGAACTCTAAACAATAATTGTGTTGTAAATTGTTGTTTCCAGGGCAAAAGGAGAAACGATTCTAATCACGCACCTATATCGCATTCGCCCGCCTTTTTTCTGTAAAGATTTATCTCGAAGTTGGAATAGTTTTATACACACGATGAAGACTAGAAAATATCGAATGATTTCTTTGTTTGGACAGCAGAAGCTGTTGCGTTGACACAACAATATATTTCCTGTATGTAATGAAACTGACACTAGTTGTTGCTGTCAGCTTTCTCGCCATCTTCATTGCATGTGAAACGTGTATCACCGACATATCCAAATAAAGAAAGTACGTTCTGGTGTTCTGCCCTTATCTGTCCATCAAGTAATAGCATTTCCAAATCTTGTGCAAATAATTGTGCCACAGTAAAATCTCATGATTGCATTTACTGTCCTTATTAACGGATCTTCTTGTTAACTGTAGCATACAGTAAGTAACACAATTGTTAAGGTCGCTCTGTGATGGTTTTCAAATTGATGCTCTCTGTAAGACGACGTATTTTTTTTTTTTTTTTAAATTTACATCCGCCCCAACGTTAAGTTATATCGGACGGTGAATGAATCAGGTGAAATGATGCTCAAATGAGTCCAGGGCCCATGGAGCTTAGAGTTACCCGAAATTCGTCTTCAACGATAAGGGAAAACCCCGGAAAAACCTTATCTAGGTAACTCACCCTGACCGAGAAGACGACGTATGTTCACCTATCTTTGTGAAAGTTAATTAGAAGGAAAGTAACGATATCTGACTACTGTGAGCTATAACTGGCATAACTTTCAACAAGAGGCGTCACATACTGTGCGAGAGCTGTTCAATTAAGAATGATCATAATTTTTTACGGTCATACTTTTTTGCACTAAAATTAAATCTTATTTTATTCCGTTAGCTTAATGTGAAACAAACACGCCGTAGTAGTTTCATTCTTGGTACTCCTGGTTCCCGTCTGTGAGAACCAGGCAAGTTCAGACCTGTTCAGTACCGCCTACCGCTGCAATGGAGGTAACTTGCAGTTAAAGTTGATGTTAGAGGAAGATCCGGAGTCTCTTTCAAACGTAATCACTGTTGATGAAACTTGGCTACATCATTTTGATCCTGAGAGCAAACAGCAAAGCTCAGTGTGGAAATCCCCTTCATCACCAACCCCTAAAAAAGCAAAAGTGGTTGCTTCTACTGGGAAAGTTATGGACATCTCATTCTTTGATATTCATGGAATGGTTTATCAGCATGTTGTACCTGCACACACATCAGTAACTGGACAATACTACAGGGATGTCCCGAAAACATTGCAAGTCCATATCAGGCGCTAAAGACCACATTTCCGTGAAGCAGGCTGGATGCTGCACCACGATAATGTGCGGCCGCATATTGCCAATGTTGTTGCTGAATATCTTGCAAAAATCAACGTGAAGTGCATCCTCACCCTCCCTATAGTCCAGATTTAGCCCCATGTGTCTTTTTTCTATTACCTAACTTGAAGAAACGCCTTCGTGGGAGGCATTATCCATCATCAGAAGCGGTGGTGAAGGCTGCGGAGGCGATTTTGAAGGATCTCTCCAAAAAAGTTTTCCAGCATGTCTTTGAAGACTGGCAGAAACGCTGGGACAATAGCATGGCATTTAGGGGAGACTATTTTGAGAAGGACCATCAAAACTATGAGGATGAGTAAAGGTACGTTGTCTAAAAAAATTGTGATCATTCTTTATTGAACAGCCCTCGTATATTACAAATGTCACAAATGCATTACTTAAATTCAAATTAAGTTATATTAAAGTTTTTATTTATGGACTCTTTCATACTTACGACCTTCAACGCTAAGCCATATCAGATAATGAAACAAACTATGTTCAAATGGCCCAGGGTCCATAGAGCTTAGAGTTAATACACATTCGTCTATAAGTATAAAGGAAAACCTGCAACATTACGTCATATCGGACGATGAATGAAATGATGTTCAAATCAGTCCGTAGTACATAGAGCTTAAAATTTCCAAACATTCACCTTTGAGGATAAGAGAAAACTTCCAACATTAACTCATATCCAACAATCCATGAATGATGTTCAAATGAATACGGGGCACATAGAGCTTAGAGTTACCAGACATTGTCTTTAAGGATAAGAAAAACCAACAACGTTTAAGTCATATAGGACAATGCATGAAATTATGTTCAATGAGTACAGGACACATAGAGCTTACAGTTACCAGACACTCTTCTTTCAGGATAAGGAAAACCTCCAAAGATAAGACGTATCGGACGATGCATGAAATGATGCCCAAATGAGTACAGGACACGTAGAGCTTAAAGTTACCAGACACTCGTCTTTCAGGATAAGGAAAAACCTCCAACGTTAAGTCATATAAGACGATTAATGAAATGATGTTCAAATGAGTACAGGACACATAGAGCTTAAAGTTACCACACACTCGTCTTTCGGGATAAGGGAAAACCTCCAACGTTAAGTCATATCGGACGATGCATGAAATTATGTCCAAATGAGTACAGGACACATAGAGCTTAAAGTTACCAGACACTCGTCTTTCAGGATAAGGGAAAACCTCCAAAGTTAAGTCATATCGGACGATGCATGAAATGATGTCCAAATGAGTACAGGACACATAGAGCTTAAAGTTACCAGTCACTCGTCTTTCAGTATAAGAGAAAACCTCCAACGTTAAGTCATATCGGACGATGAATAAAATTATGTCCAAATGAGTACAGGACACATAGAGCTTAAAGTTACCAGTCACTCGTCTTTCAGTATAAGAGAAAACCTCCAACGTTAAGTCATATCGGACGATGAATAAAATTATGTCCAAATGAGTACAGGACACTTAGAGCTTAAAGTTACCAGTCACTCGTCTTTCAGTATAAGAGAAAACCTCCAACGTTAAGTCATATCGGACGATGAATAAAATTATGTCCAAATGAGTACAGGACACATAGAGCTTAAAGTTACCAGACACTCGTCTTTCAGGATAAGGAAAACCACCAACGTTAAGTCATATCGGACAATGAATAAAATTATGTCCAAATGAGTACAGGACACATAGAGCTTAAAGTTACCAGTCACTCGTCTTTGAGTATAAGGAAAAACCTCCAACGTTAAGTCATATCGGACAATGAATAAAATTATGTCCAAATGAGTACAGCACACATAGAGCTTAAAGTTACCAGACTCTCGTCTTTCAGGATAAGGGAAAACCTCCAACGTTAAGTCATATCGGACGATGAATAAAATTATGTCCAAATGAGTGCAGGACACATAGAGCTTAAAGTTACAAGACACTCCTCTTTCAGTATAAGGGAAAACCGCCAACGTTAAGTCATATCGGACAATGAATAAAATTATGTCCAAATGAGTACAGGACACATAGAGCTTAAAGTTACCAGACACTCGTCTTTCAGGATAAGGAAAACATCCATCGTTAAGTCATATCGGACGATGAATAAAATTATGTCCAAATGAGTACAGGACACATAGAGCTTAAAGTTACCAGACACTCGTCTTTCAGTATAAGGGAAAACCTCCAACGTTAAGTCATATCGGACGATGAATGAAATTATGTCCAAATGAGTACAGGACACATAGAGCTTAAAGTTACCAGACACTCGTCTTTCAGGATAAGGAAAACCACCAACGTTAAGTCATATCGGACAATGAATAAAATTATGTCCAAATGAGTACAGAACACATAGAGCTTAAAGTTACCAGTCACTCGTCTTTGAGTATAAGGAAAAACCTCCAACGTTAAGTCATATCGGACCATGAATAAAATTATGTCCAAATGAGTACAGGACACATTAAGCTTAAAGTTACCATACACTCGTCTTTCAGGATTAGGAAAACCGACAACTTTAAGTCATATGGGACAATGAATAAAATTATGTCCAAATGAGTACCAGACACATAGAGGTTAAGGTTACCAGACACTCCTCTTTCAGTATAAGGGAAAACTGCCAAAGTTAAGTCATATCGGACGATGAATAAAATTATGTCCAAATTAGTACAGGACACATAGAGCTTAAAGTTACCAGACACTCGTCTTTCAGTATAACGGAAAACCTACAACGTTAAGTCATATCGGACAATGAATAAAATTATGTCCAAATGAGTACAGGACACATAGAGCATAAAGTTACCAGTCACTCGTCTTTGAGTATAAGGGAAAACCTCCAACGTTAAGTCATATCGGACCATGAATAAAATTATGTCCAAATGAGTACC
Source organism: Mantis religiosa (assembly GCA_030765055.1). NCBI lineage: Eukaryota > Metazoa > Arthropoda > Insecta > Mantodea > Mantidae > Mantis > Mantis religiosa. The sequence goes on from CM060950.1 coordinate 450,718,902, forward strand.
GGACACATAGAGGTTAAGGTTACCAGTCACTCGTCTTTGAGTATAAGGGAAAACCTCCAAAGTTAAGTCATATCGGACAATGAATAAAATTATGTCCAAATGAGTACAGGACACATAGAGCTTAAAGTTACCAGACACACGTCTTTCAGTATAAGGGAAAACCACCAACGTTGAGTCATATCGGACGAAGAATAAAATTATGTCCAAATGAGTACAGGACACATAGAGCTTAAAGTTACCAGACACTCGTCTTTCAGTATAAGAGAAAACCTCCAACGTTAAATCATATCGGAAATGAATAAAATTATGTCCAAATGAGTACAGGACACATAGAGCTTAGTTACCAGACACTCGTCTTTCAGGATAAGGGAAACCTCCAACGTTAAGTCATATCGGACGATGAATAAAATTATGTCCAAATGAGTACAGGACACATAGAGCTTAAAGCTACTAGACACTCGTCTTTCAGGATAAGAGAAAACCTCCAACGTTGAATCATATCGGACAATGAATAAAATTATGTCCAAATGAGTACAGGACACATAGAGCTTAGTTACCAGACACTCGTCTTTCAGGATAAGGGAAACCTCCAACGTTAAGTCATGTCGGACAATGAATAAAATTATGTCCAAATGAGTACAGGACACATAGAGCTTAAAGTTACCAGTCACTCGTCTTTCAGTATATGAGAAAACCTCCAACGTTAAGTCATATCGGACGATGAATAAAATTATATCCAAATGAGTACAGGACACATAGAGCTTAAAGTTACCAGACACTCATCTTTCTGGATAAGGGAAAACCGACAACGTTAAGTCATATCGGACGATGAATGAAAAGCTGTTCAAATGAGTACAGGACATAAAGAGCTTAAAGTTACCAGACACTCGTCTTTCAGGATAAGGGAAAACCGCCAACGTTAAGTCATATCGGACGATGAATAAAAAGATGTTCAAATGAGTACAGGACATAAAGAGCTTAAAGTTACCAGACACTCGTCTTTCAGGATAAGGGAAAACCGCCAACGTTAAGTCATATCGGACGATGAATGAAAAGATGTTCAAATGAGTACAGGACATAAAGAGCTTAAAGTTACCAGACACTCGTCTTCCAGGATAAGGGAAAACCGCCAACGTTAAGTCATATCCGACAATGAATAAAATTATGTCAAAATGAGCACAGGACAAATAGAGCTTAAAGTTACCAGACACTCGTCTTCCAGGATAAGGGAAAACCTCCAACGTTAAGTAATATCGGACAATGAATAAAATTATGTCCAAATGAGTCCAGGACACATAGAGCTGAAAGTTACCAGGCACTCGTCTTTCAGGATAAGGGAAAACCTCCAAGGTTAAGTCATATCGGACGATGAATAAAATTATGTCCAAATGAGTACAGGACACTTAGAGCTTATAGTTACTAGACACTCGTGTTTTAGGATAAGGGAAAACCTCCAACGTTAAGTCATATCGGACAATGAATAAAATTATGTCCAAATGAGTACAGGACACATAGAGCTTATAGTTACTAGACACTCGTGTTTTAGGATAAGGGAAAACCACCAACGTTGAGTCATATCGGACGTTGAATAAAATTATGTCCAAATGAGTACAGGACACTTAGAGCTTAAAGTTACCAGACACTCGTCTTTCAGGATAAGGGAAAACCTCCAACGTTAAGTCATATCGGACGATGAATAAAATTATGTCCAAATGAGTACAGGACACATAGAGCTTATAGTTACTAGACACTCGTGTTTTAGGATAAGGGAAAACCGCCAACGTTGAGTCATATCGGACGTTGAATAAAATTATGTCCAAATGAGTACAGGACACATAGAGCTTAAAGTTACAAGACACTCGTCTTTCAGGATAAGGAAAACCGCCAACGTTAAGTAATATCGGAAAATGAATAAAATGATGTTCAAACGAGTACAGGGCACATAGAGCTTAGGGTTACCAGACACTCGTCTTTCAGGATAAGGAAAATCTCCAATGTTAAGTCATATCATACGATGAATAAAATTATGTCCAAATGAGCCCAGGAGACATAAAGCTTTGAGTTACCAGACATTCATCTTTCAGCCTAAGGAAAATCTCCAAAGTTAAGTCATATCGGACGATGAATAAAATTACGTTCAAATGAATACGATACACATAGAGCTTAAAGTTACAAGACACTCGGCTTTCAGGATAAGGGAAAACTTCAAACGTTAAGTCATTTCGGACAATGAATAATATTATGTCCAAATGAGAGCAAGACACACAGAGCTTAGTGTTAGCAGACATTCATCTTTCGGGATAAGGGAACACCTCCAGCGTTAAGTCATATCATACGATGGTGAAATGATGTTCAAATGTGTGCAGGGTGCATAGAACTAAAAGTTAAGAGACACTCATCTTTCAGTACAAGGGAAAAATTCCTTGAAAAACTTATTCAGATAACTCGAGATCGAACTCGGGACCTCTTGAAACTACGGCAGACATGCTACCCCTACTCTGCAGAGATTGACAGAGAACTATATTAATAATAGTTAGTAAAAATTACACATACCTTAGATAGCATATACAAATTTATTTGTGTATAGTTTTATGCCGAAAATGTTTGAATATTGATACATAAATCAATAATAAATATTTATAAAATATTGCAAAAGGGAAGTCATAGTCGCTACATGGGTTAGTGCCACTTTATACTCCGTGGCCTAGAGTCGCATTTCGCGCCAAGTTTCATTACCTATCTCTTTTGATGCGTTATAGAAGGAGTGAAAGGAACCCTGTAGCACCGGACCTCCCCTCTCATGTGTCTGCCAACCGTTCCTTATATACAACGTGAAAGGTCCAATTTGTATCCGCGAGAGTAATAATTACAATTGTTCGGTAATTACAAATTAATACTTGTGTGATGTCCTGCCAAAGTTGCATTGTTCAATTACACTAATAATTTGAAAACGTTTTATAAGTAATATTCCGAAATTATTCAAATAACGAGATGCGAACTCGATACCTCTTTAATGTGAGGCGGACACACCTAGGACACAGAGCCGGGCGTAACGTATAATGAAAGTTTATCTCCATATACAAAAACCAAGGTGACGAACAAGATTTGACGACAAGACTTTATAACAGAGTGACATATGAATGCAATATGACTTTTTTATTTTATTTATTTTCTAATATGACGAAACTCTGTAGACGGTATCTACGTTCTATATTTCTGAAATGTTTTAATTATTATTATCATTAATAATAATAATAATAATAATAATAATAATAATAATAATAATAATAATAATAATAATAATAATAATAATAATAATAATAATAATAATAATAATAATAATAATAATAATAATAATAATAATAATAATAATAATAATAATAATAATAATAATAATAATAATAATAATAATAATAATAATAATAATAATAATAATAATAATAATAATAATAATAATAATAATAATAATAATAATAATAATAATAATAATAATAACAATAATAATAATAATAATAATAATAATAATAATAATAATAATAATAATAATAATAATAATAATAATAATAATAATAATAATAATAATAATAATAATAATAATAATAATAATAATAATAATAATAATAGTAATGATAATAATAATAATAATAATAATAATAATAATAATAATATAAATAATAATAATAATAATAATAATAATCATAATAATAATAACAATAATAATAATAATTACTATTAATATATTATTTTTATTATTATTATTATTATTATTATTATTATTATTATTATTATTATTATTATTATTATTATTATTATTTATTATTAATTATTATTAATTATTATTATTTATTATTAATTATTATTATTATTATTTATTATTATTAATTATTATCATTTATTATTATTAATTATTATTATTTATTATTATTAATTATTATCATTTATTATTATTAATTATTATCATTTATTATTATTATTATTATTATTATTATTATTATTATTATTATTATTATTATTATTATTATTATTATTATTATTATTATTATTATTATTATTATTATTATTATTATTATTATTATTATTATTATTATTATTATTATTATTATTATTATTATTATTATTATTATTATTATTATTATTATTATTATTATTATTATTATTATTATTATTATTATTATTATTATTATTATTATTATTATTATTATTATTATTATTATTATTATTATTATTATTATTATTATTATTATTATTATTATTATTATTATTATTATTATTATTATTATTATTATTATTATTATTATCATCGTCATCTTCTCCTTCTTTTATAAAACCCATTCCGCTCTTTACTTCATGTTAATGAAGATAAACATTATCTTAATGTTAATCTTATTGCTAATTTATTAATTTAGTCTTATTTATTTATTTGTTTATTTATTTTATTTATTTAATTATATATTGCTAATTTAATCTTATTAATGTTATTGCTAATTTTGTTTTGGTTACTATGGAATATAGTTGACTTAAAATGATAGACAACTGACAACCAGTCGATACGAAGTGGACTTGTAACTCCATTATGTTTTTATAGTCAGAGATAAAAATTGAATAACGGGTTCCTATTCGAGTAAAGCAGAGATATGAGAACAAAATATATCTCGAAAATAATCTGCAGCACAAAATATATCTTTGACATAATTTTTAACCTGATTTACATCTTTATAGGTAGTAATATTCTTTTTATATCACTTGTAGAAACGTCGTCAAGAACTATAAACTTCTGGAGTACTATTGGTACCTTTGGGATACATATTTACTAATTGCTTATGACAATATCTTAAACAAAATTGATTCTTTTGTGAATCAAAATAAAGAATTCTTTTTTAAGAAACGCAGAAAGCTTTTTAATAATCTGCAATTCAAATTTTAGATTTGATATATTCTTTTCAAGTTCCCATTCCACAAGTTTAGAACTTACAGAAAGTGGTCCGCTTCGGTAGCGTGGTGGTAGACAGAAAGAAGTAGACATGTTTCATTTTGCGTGCAGTAGTAAATCTAAATGCTCTGATAGTACAAAAGTAATAAACGGTAATCGCAGGAAAGGTCATGTTGATGTAACACGTGTTATTTGCTTTACTGTTATAATTAAACTGAAGTCTGATATGCTGACTGTCGCTCACGTAGCGGAAGTAAAACCTTTTCTAAATGTACGATATGTAAAAACCTCTAACTTGATACACCGCCCTCTCAGCAATATTATATTGTGTATACACACATAATAGAATGGGATATTGAGAACCACAAACAGTCAAGTACGTACATATGTAACAAAATAACAAAAATACGTGTTCTATTAGTAGCATTCTGGTATCCTTACTCGTACCTCGTTACTTCTCACCTTCTTCCCAGCATGAATTTGTTTGTTTAAAGTATATTGTATTATACT